>CM041776.1:10084378-10452607 GCA_023374045.1 Limonium bicolor
GTTTCTGTCACGTTATTTCGAGCAACAATTGTTGATGTGAACACCCTTTAAGGATTGCTCCTGGGTGTTGACAAGTCATGCCATTACATCTGGTTCACACTTATTGGTACATTCGGTTAGCCACGCTTTTTGCGTTCTTAATTGGTTATTATCTTCTTCTGTGAAGATCAACATTTCCTGGTAGTGTAGGTACTTATTCCGGAAGTTTCATCCCGTTCATTGCACATTAATGTGTCCACATTAGGCATCTGCCTTGCCATACACAGGCTGGGTCACCGTTCCAGCTATCATGTTTATCCCTGAGGATCCTTAGGACATATACGATGTCTTTACATTACAGTTAGTGTACTTCACACCTCCTGACTCTTAAACATTTCCTTGAAAGGAATTCACTAATTCCTTTAGTCTCGTTAACTTAACTGGGTTCCTTTATTTCAACTATTCATGGTAATCCTTAGCTGTTGTTTGACTTATATTGCTGACCGTAGAACGGAGTCGACTACTTCCGTGTTTCGGTCTCTACTCGTATACATATGTGGGGTACCCTACTGATACATTACTACTTACCCAACTAACCCATAAGTAGGTCTGTCAGCCCACAAGCTCCTATCGGAGTGCGGTCGTCCCACAATTCTGTTGGTACACTCGTAGTGTCCGTCACACGCCTAGGTGAAGTATTTTGTTGTCAACTCCCTTATATTGTCCCTTGACAATATTCATTCCATGCTTCCCGAACTTAATCGAGGGAAAGTTTATCCATTGTTGTATCCTTGTCAACTGTCCTTGTTTTACTGGTTTGGTTTAGAAGAAGGTTTGAAAGAAGTGTTGGTTTGAAAGAAAATCTGGTTTTGAAAAGGAAAGAGTTTAAGTAAATCTGAGTTTGAAAGAAAATTTTCATGGTTTCACAACATCCTCTTACCTTAACCAAGTCTAGCTTCTCGCTGACTGGTGTACTTACAATTATAGAGGTTAGGCTAACAGGCCCTTCCACTGTTATGATGATCACATTTAACTTTATGGTACTTTACTAAGTACTTTGTAGTGGTTATAAATTTCCCGAACAGCCCTGTTATAGCAGTACTTGCTACGGCAAGTGCGCCATGCTAACTGGCTATCGGTTTAACACATACCGGTTGTGGTATTGTTTTTACCCGCACTGTCATCAGTGGCCTTGTTGGCCCTCACTGATCTTACTGCCCTGATAATAACTCTTCTAGGTGACTTTTCACTGTCCTCACATGACGATCATCAACTAGGGTGTTTCCCATTCTGGGAGACCCCTTTTCCTTAGTATTGTATTCTCTTTGTAGCCCATTCCACGTATTTGGGCACTACGTTGTAGTTCCCTTATCGGTTGGTATACCGTTGGTGTATTATTTAACAACTGTGGTCCCGTAGACACTTGTCTCGGGTTTTATTAATCCACTTCTTGCCTGTTGCACGGTTGGTGCGTTGCAAGCTGGTTGTTCTCGACTGCTCAGCATGTCGACCCAGGTTGCCGGAAATTCTATTCCTCTATACACAAAATTCTTCATTCTTCGCTATTAAATGCGGTTAACATTGTTCAGATGGAAACCGTCTCCGGGATTCCCAGTTTTTGGGATCTACCGTATGACAGGTTCTCCGTACCCTTAAAGGTATTTAATAACAGCCAGATCGGGTATTCCCGAGTAAGAGTGGACTTTCATCTCTCTGGCGTTGTTTCCCAAGTTATATAACAGGGATTGTGGAGGGCGGGTTGGATATTGTAGGTTTCCTGTATACACTGGTAATTCCTATCTAGCATCTCTCACGCTATCACTCAACCCTTAACCCAAAGTACTTAAATCCTAACTCGGTACTTCCTAAGCTCGGTAATTCAGTCATCAGAGCGATACTTCGCTCTGATACCACTTTTTGTAACAACCCATCCAACATTAACACACTTTCAATAAACTGCAGCGGAAAAACAGACTTCATCACATTACTTAACTCGTTGGTGTTACACGCCGTTAACCACCCACATAGCTAACAAGGCTATTACATATACATTGTACCGGTCTGATGGACTAGATTCCCGAGCGACTACACATTACTGACCCTTCCATTAACAATAGAAACAACATACACCTTCCAACTGTACCGAGTATTCACAAACTAATGCTGATAACAATTTCGGTCATACTACACCTACTGTATATATACAACATAAACGATTACCCATGTACAACGACTACCCCGTCCTACTCTCGAACGGCTTCCAGCTCCTTGTACCTGAAATAGGAAAAATAAGAGAAAGGGTGGCCCCCAAGGGGCTCAGCACCTTTGCTGGTATGGTAATCCCGCAGCCCACATGCTACCGGGCCACGCACAACTAATTGTCGTCTTAGCATGCGATTAATTATATTTAAGTCATGCATGCAACTGTAAACACACAACACGTAACATTTCGCCTCTATGGGCTCAACAAATGGATAATACATCCTTACTTGATAAGTCACTCATGGTATTCATTATCCCTAGAGTGTTCCTCCTCTAATGGAGCTACTTCCTTAATAGACGACACTTGCCCTTAAATCGGGTTATCCTTAAACGCCTCTTATCACAAACCGAGATTCATGTCCATGATCCACATACTCCACATTTTACAACATATAACATACACTACATACCAAAACATAACAACACTTTGCACGTTCAACGTGCACATCATAACATCGCAATAGATATTGTATCACAACAAAAATACATAACATAACGGGAATGGTTCTCTTAGGAACCGACCCAAACATTGTGAATACACTGGTGAGCCTAGAGAATGTTGCCAGTCTCATGATAAGCTCGTTATACAACAACAACACTCATTACCGTCCTAATAGTCGGACGAGTAACTTAAGTTAAGATGGTTCGGGTTTGGAGGCCCGAACACACCACACAAACACATGTTCCCCCTAAACCGATCATAAGTCAGAATAGCTAAGCTTTGGAGTAAGCTAATGTGAGATTATAACCCATGAGGGAAACAACCATAACAAAGAGAAGGGTAAGGCTAAGAAGGATACCCTCTCCCAAACAACGCGCGACCGGCCAAACCGGATTCCTCACCACTGTTAGTACATACTTACTTTAGATATTAGTTAGGACCCCACTATGGAGTCTATCACATCTACACAACATACAGTATTACATCTGAGTTAATCATACAAGGGAGATCCCTACATTCACATGCACAACGTCACATAATCAACTCACGCATAGCCGTGGTTAGAATGCCCCATGGTTCAGGTCGTTTACTCCGAATACCGAACTCTCATGTGATCCTAGACTCAGTTAACTAAGGTTAACACTTCCGAGGTTAAATGGTATCGGAGTTGAACACGCCACATAAATGAATTACTGTAAACTCATTACAAGTTTTATCTTACAACGTGGCAAACACATAGAAAAACACATTGGCATACAAGCCGGTGTAATCCGGTAGGACACAGGTTGCAAGAAAACCATACCTGTCACCGGAGTCCACTTTACCACGTCCACTTATGTTCCTCGAGCAATTCTCGAACAACTGGTATCATTACATGTGTTTTTATTAACATCGGGGTAGCATGATTATTTAATGTCTAATGCTTATAACTTCCCGTTAACTTAGCTAAATAACTTGACATTTTTAACTTGTTTTACTCTCACATTTTAATACAACTTTTCACCCACTTAATTGTCATTAAAACTCACCTAACATGTCCTTAACAACTTTATAACATCATTACCTATTAATCCCCATCATTACATTTCATTTCATAACCTTAAACCATGTTTTTGGTCCGACCGACCCTACCGACCGACCTTGCACAAGGTCGGTCCATTCCAGAACACATTACAGTCAAAATTTTCTACTCCGACCGACCTTGTAAGTTCGGTCGCATGTTCGGTCGGTTCCAGAAACTTAATCCGTACACAAAATACAAGCCCGACCGACCTTGCAAGTCCGGTCCCCAAGGTCGGTCCATTCCAGAAACTAATTCTCGCAGGGTAAACTGGGCTCGACCGACCTTGGCAAGTTCGGTCGCAAGGTCGGTCTGCCCCAGACCTTTATTTCCCATTGTCCATTTAACTCCAAACTTCACCTCAAATATCCTAATATGTTCCAACATCATTTGGCACCTTTAATCCTTCATATAACATCCATAAAAACTCATTTCATGACTCCTTAAACACTTACTCCCTTTCTTACCATTTTCACACCTTGAACAACATTTTTAGAGTGGTCCGGGACTTGGTCCTTACCTTAAGTCCCGGACCAATACTTACAGAGACTCTCGGCTGTTTTTAATAGGGTGGTCCGGGACCTTGTACTCACCCTAAGTCCCGGACCAAGACAGTTTTCCAACTCTCGGCCTGTTTTTCATGTATGGTCCGGGACATCTCCCAATACCTAAGTCCCGGACCTCTGTAACAGAATCCCAAATTTAACAATTTCAAGTCTTGTTTCATCTATTCTCTTCATCCATTTGATTACCCAAACTTCATACATGAACTTAGGCATATTCTAGTACCCAAAATATAACTTTGATTCACCTTTAAACATTGTCCAATTTGTCACTCACTTTTCTTATAAATCTCTTAATACTTCCTAGTTCACCAAAACTCATTTAAAACACTTTGAACTCCTTATACATTTTCCAAATTTTGCCATAACTTCTCTTGTATATTCTCACATCCAAACACTTAGGTTTTTACCTTATTCCATTCAAGAACACCTAAAATCCATCAAGAACTTTCTCACACACATAACTTCACCAAGTTTACACTACATCACAATATAGTGCATAAAATTAATTGCTTGGCACTTAGGCCCTTAAATAACATGGCTCTTAGGCCATTAAATAACATGGCTCTTAGGCCCTTAAATTGCATTAAACTTAAACACTGAATCTCCACATTTAAATGCCTTCAACCTGCGAATGCACACAACAATGCTCCCATGTCTTTTTAGTCCACCTAGTGGATAGTTTTCTAGCTCATTTCCCATTGGCTCTTTAGGTTAATTATTAAGCATATATAGCTCAATTTCCTAGTACAATAAACCACATTAAGAGAGGTCATTTACCTCTTTGTTTTCCAAGCTTTCTCACTTGTTTTTCTTGATTGAAAATCGGCAAGGAGCTTTTATCACTTGTCAACCTTCTAACCAATACACATATAAGGGTAATGAGCATTAAGTTTAATACTCAAACTCATAATTAAACCCTAGGTTTACATAAGTGTCTTGAAACACTAAAATTTGATGTTTACCTTTGGAATTTGAAAGAGAACTTGAATAAGTGGCAAGATAGGAATCCACCTAGCCCTTTGAAGTTTGAAATGAAGCTAAACAAAGGCAAGAGAAAACACCATTACTAGGTGATTCTCGGTCACACACAAAAACAAGTGGAAACATTGATTTTCTTTGGTTTTCCTCACCTTGAAGCAAAGGAGAATGACAAAGCATGAAAATATGAGCTCAAGCTCCTTCAATGGTGAATCTTCATGGCACCAAAATGGAGTTCTTGAAGATTTGAAAAGATAGGAATGAAGAGCTTACTCTAACTTAGACAACGGTAGTCTCGGAATTAAGTTCGGAGCTTGGAGCCATGAGTTACAAGCATTCAAAGATGGAGAATGGCTACTTGCTGTAGCAAAACGAGAATGGAGAAGGGAGGATGAGGTTGGAGACGGTGGGAACCAAAAGAAAGAAGAGAAAGTGAGGAGAGAGGTAAGTTTTGGAGATTTTAAGTTATAAAGCAAAAAGGTAACCTTTACTTACTTTTCTTTCTTTCTTTTAATTGGCAAGCCAAGTGTGATGACTCACACCCCTAAAACCGTGGCCCCTTACATATATAACATATGTATGGCCTTTTTGACCAATTAAACAACTTATGTTGACTTATAACTTAAACTAGAACTATTTGAGCACTATTCACAAATTAAGGCACATATTTGTGAAATTTTTGATTTCCCATTGATTTAGACTTCCTAATGTGATACTATATAGTACACATGTTAATTAAAGAGTAATGATGGACATTTAGCCATTCAAAACTCATTTACAAGACAATTTTTCAAAAACGTGCTTTAAGACTCCTTAAAGCACTTTTTGTGTTTTAACTTGTTTTCAAGCTTGGTTTTCTTTGGTAATTGATTTAATATGTTCATTTACATATTTATAAGATATAGGTATGACCATTAGGTCTTATACAAATTTATCCCAAGCTTAGAGCACATTTTTGCTCTTCTTGACTTTAAGGTATTTTCTTATGTTTTATTTGGTTTAACTGTCTACTAAGGTTTACTAAGGACTTAATTAGCCTTATTAAATCATAATTGAATATTACTAAGTCTTGGTAGGCTCCTTGGGTCCTAACCAAGTTCACACAAGCTTAGAGCATGTTTTCGCTCAAACCGTGTCTTAGTGTTTTATTGTGTTTTACCATGGTTTAAATGGTTCATTGATGTCTCTAAGGCACTTTTTAGCCTTTATATACCATAGATTAGTATTTAAACAATATATCAGGGTTTGGGGTATTTCACGACATCTCGGAGTTCAAGGTACTCATGCCCTGACTACTCCCTTCCCTTTCTGTGCTCCAGCATCAGTAGATGTCTGGCCCTCCTGTCCGCCTCGCGGTACTCCAGATCCTCCAGCTGAGGTCTTCTGAGTAGTCCTTGGTGGCCTATAGTTACGGCTCTCTGTGTTCATCCAGCACTCGAACTCCCGGTGGCCCTCTTTCTTGCAGTACCGGCACTCTACTTTGCGGCCACTGCAGTCGACCCAGGATGGTCCTTCCCCCAACGCTTACAGTAGTAGTGACGCTGGGGCTGTCCGGTGCCTAATGATGGTATTTAGTTTAAGTTATTATTTGATGGTATAAAGGTTAAGGTTACATTTTAATTTAAGAAGGAGGGTGTTCTCACCTTTAGGAGGTGCAGATCTTAGAGGCTGAGCACCTATGGCTGGGCCGGTCAACCTAAGGACGGGCTCCTTCCCTCTTGCTCCCTGGTGACCCTATTGCCCTTTCTTCTAAAAGAATTTCCTGTTTATGGTTTCGTGTTAGCTTTCATTAAAGGTGTTTAGTATGGTAAACAATTTAGAATGGGATAAGTCCTTACTTTCCCTTCTTCTTGCCATTCGCTGGAGATGCTCCTCCACCCTCAGACTCTCCCTCAGGATTCTTTCTCCTTTTTGTCCCAAGAGTCTCTTCCCGAGTCTGGAGCAGTAGCTCCGTCCTCGAGGCAGCGTCATAGCACTCCTGAAATCTCATTCGTAAGTCCTCACAAGGTTAGTTTGTAGTTTAGTAAGTAAAAAATTAATGGCACTCATGTTTATACCTGGATAGTAGTGTAGAGGGTAGCACCCATTGCCATCTGGATGCAAAACAGTAATCCTCCCCGGAACTTCTCGACCTTCACGGTCTCTGAGTAGTCGACTCCGGGGATGAAGTCCAGCAGACTGATGAATCGAGCGTAGTACTCATCCACGGTCAGTCCTTCCTGGGAGAGTGTCTCGAACTCTCGACGCTTCTTCTGTTTGAGGTGTGCTGGGTAGTACTTCCCCCTCAGTAGTTCAACAAAGGCAGCCCATGTAAAGTCGGGCGTATCCAGGTGATGGTCCTTGACCAACCTCCACCAAGTGCTGGCTGCATCCTTCAGATGGAAAGCAGCAATGGCGACTCTCTTGTCGGCAGGTACTTGTAAAGCTTCGTAGGCCTTCTCGTGCTCTACTATAAATCGCTCTAGGGCTACGGGGTCTGGTTCCCCTGAATAAGTAGGTGGTCGGGTCTCGGTAACTGACTTCAGCCAGTTTGTCTCCCTGGGTTGTGGCGGGTGGGCTGGTGCTCCTCCAATTTGAGTTCCAAGTTGTGCGAGAACGGCAGCAATCGTCCCTGCAACTCCTGGATTTACGGGGTCACCGCCTTCACCTCTTCCGCCACCACGTCCTCTAGTTCCTCCTAACATCTGTAGTACAGAATGTCCTATTATTACTCGGTAAATATACCGTACTCAACCAATGGATATTGGATTGTCTTTAAGGCTACCATATCACGTAATTTGCGTTACTAAACATAACTCCCTGTAAGACGAGTCGTCTTATACCTCATAAACGTTTCCCGTAAATTCCCAAGTCCTAAGCTCACTGTCTTAACCTAGTATCTCGTCATCAGAGCGAGACTCCGCTCTGATACCACTTTTGTAACACCCCTCTCAATAAGCACGTAATAATCCATCACGTAGCATAAATAAAAGACGTCTTACAGCGGAAGAATAAACAACAAAAACTCTCACACGGGTGTCCCTGCCATTACTGGCCCATGCAAGTAACGAAGCATAAACTAAATCCAACAATGAAAATAACAGCACTACCAAACCGCTGTGACAACCAGATAAATCCTATACCTCATACTAAGTCCAAAAACCATAACCGTGGACAAGTGAGCATCTACCCTGATCCCGTACTTCGGCTCCAACGATGAATAACAACCTGCAACAAGCCATAAAGGCTCAGCGATAAACGCTGAGTATGCGGGCCTGGACCCTATTGGTCACTTGTCATTTTAACCATCTTGATATTAAATTGATTTCATTCTTTACAATTTTACAGTTATAATCAATACTGTAACAACCATACATAAACATATAATCATCCATCCAATCCAACAGTCATTAAATATCACAAACAACAGTCGCATAAGCGAACGTATCGAATAATAACAGTACAGTGTATAATCGCCTTAGCGAACGGTTTCCATATTTAATATTATTTGGCCTTCAAGGCCCCTTCCATCCAAACCATATTTATTTAATTACCAGTTGGGCGTCATGTTGGGACAACCCGGTTAACCTTACCAATAGACAGTAGTCCTCCCGTACACACAAAGGTGCTCATTTCGCCAGAGGTCCGGAGGCCCCTGACTATTCACTTTGCCTCGTAAGGCGTCCATATAAAGGCCGTAGCCATGTACCAACAGTAGGTACCACCTGACCCACGATCCAATTAGGGATCGTTGGGTAATTTCCTAGAGCGGGACCCGACCGGGTACCACTCAGTGATCACAAAAGCGCAACCAGGTAGTTCGTAAACTACCGGGATTCCTCCCCTCAACTCATACTAACTCTCTTATAATGTTTAAGATATACTCTTAGTTTTATGGAGATTACATTATACCAATTAGCCGCCCAATGGGTCTTACGCATGCCTAGAAGTAATCTAGGTTATATTCATGTTCGAGATCCATGCTCTAGAGACCGACATTGTCGTATCTCATACCTAGGTGTTTTACTTAGGTTATTCATATACTTAATATTAATAATAAAGGTATTATATCAAGTAACTATTATGTCATCACGTCAATGCATATGTATGTTTATATAAGTCGATTGTAGTCGACGTAGTGTTAGTCCCGTAGGACGCTCGCGCATAATTAAATAACGCATTAACACACATCATCATATGCACATATCCACACATACAAGTTATCAAACAGTTTTCGGGCCCTTTCTTAGGACAACCCGGATCAAACCCTTTTTCACATACCGTACACCTTAGACCAAGGATGCGCAGTGTTGTCCACTAAGCTTGTTGAGCGCGCACGTCTGAAAGATGATCTATAAATACAAGGAACGCGAGCCACGACATTCTGGGACACAAAACAATGCTCTCTAATGACGATTCACACTCTCATCTTCTCCACCATCATCAGCACCATCTTTAATCATTATCACATCATGGATCATCACCATTACAGAGCATTGTCAGAAGTGAGTCGACCACCATCTTCAACCTCGAACTGACATGTCTCCGGATCTGGATAACAAGTGGCATTGGGAGTTTTCCATTCTCGGGATGAATTCTCTTCCAATTTCTTTTAGCAGTTTCGTTAATATGTCTAGCTAGTGAGGATTTGCTCTAGGGGAGGCTTGTTTGTAATATATGTGAAATACCCACAAATTTTGATTAAATTATGAGCATATATTATATGATATATTGGATTAAAGGTGGATATTGGAATGTTAATGATTAGATTATTGGATTTGGGATTAATTCCTCAAGTAAGGATAAAAAGGTATTTAAGAATAAAAGAAAATGTAATTAGATTATAATTTATTTATTTAGATTATAATTTAATTCCTTTCTTTTCCTTATTCCTTTCCTCTTCTTATATTTTATTTTCCTTTCTTTTCTTATTTCCCTTCTTTCTTTTTCTAAAAAGAAATCATGTCCCCGACTCTCTCTCTCTTTGCGCCTCGCTCCGTTCTTCTTCTTCCTCTCACGTAACTCCCTCTTCTTCATTTTTGGTTCAAGTGAATTAAAAGGGTAAGCCTATCTACCGTTGTAAAAGGTTCTGATTTGGTGAATTAAGTGCTTTGGTAGATGATTGATTGTGTGGATGGATTAAATTCTGGATCTCGAGTTTGTCAGCGGTGATTGCTATTGCTTTGTGTGATTCTTGATTTATGGTGGACGTGGTTCTAGGTAAGCTAATATGTTCGCTTAACCTGTTATGTGTGAACATTCATGAATTATTGGATGATTTGATTTGATTGGTGGAATGTCTCGTGGATGGATGTGGAAATTAGGGTTTGATTATATTTAGGAAATTTAGTGGAATACGATAAATATTTTATCCGGATTTGGTGGTATTTGATTTGGGAGACTTTCACTAGGATAATTCGTACACATTGGCACATTGAATTAAACATTTTGCGCTACGGCCACTATATTGTAGTTTAAGCTCTATAGATCTACTTCTTTGTGGTCAGAAGTACGCTTAGAATGGGGTGCACACTTAAGGACTTAGAGTGAGGTGGAATTGTATTTTACGGCCCCACTTGTTTGGGTGTTCGTTGATGGAAATTATGATTTGTGACCCCACTTGTTTGGGTGTTCGTTGGTGGATATTTGGTTGCTAGTGAAAGGATCCCATACTCTGATTGTGTTGTATTAATGGCTATATTGGAATATTAGATATTGGTGGTGATTATCTGTTGTGTGGAACTAAACTCATGCTTTCCAAATAAAATGAATTTTCCATCTGGAAGTAGTGATTTACTCAGTTTCATCTGATTTGTGCGATCCTTTTTGTGTGTTGTATATAGTTTTCTGGTCACAGGTAATGAGGACTAAGACATGGGATTAGGGAACGCGACTCCACTAAAGAATAGATATTGGAATGGCTTAACTATTGACATTGTTGCCAACTGGGAATTGAGAATTCAAACATCGTCGTTAATTGCAAGTTAAGATTTAACCATTGTTATCATTTGCTTTGGAACTTATGATTTGGAACGTTTCACCATTGTTATTATCTATTTTGAAACTTATGGTTTGAGATGACTTGGTTTGGTGGATAGCATTAGCACCCTAAGAGTTTGGGTGTGGCGGTAATATCCTGGATTTAGTTCTGTGTTCCGTTGTGACCGTATCTGCAATGGTTTTAACAATGGAATAATTCTTCTAATTCATATGTTGAGGTGCTTTCATTATTTGGACAAGTGTTCTGAAAAAGGTGGAGTTTTAATTGTGTTTTCAAAGATTTGGACCTATCCGGACTTGTCTCCGAACTTGTATGTCTGGACAGGCCTCAAGAGTTCAAGGTTTTTCTTCTATATGTTGTGTCCGGACATCTATCGAAACTCACATGTTGGGACAGTGTGCGAGGATGAGTTTGGGTTGAAGTTTCGGCAGCTGTCCGAACATCAATGTCCGGACGCATGTCTGGACAAATGCGGATCTGATTTTGACGTACGTCAAGACTTCCAAGGTTAGACGTATGTCCGGACATCACTAGGTTTGGTCACGGACCTTGTCCGAACGTGCAAGTTCAGACACCAGTCCGGACAACTCTATGTTTTAAGTTTTAGGACTCTCTCGACCTCCGTTTTTTGATCCGTTTGCGGTGTTATCTTTCTAATTCTTTATTTTATATTTTGCGGTAAAATCTGGGGTGTGACAAAGTGGTATCGGAGCATGGTTACTTGAAATTAGTTAAGAATGAGTAGCAATTTTATTGGTTGGGCTAAAAATTGTATCAAGCCGTCTTTAGGGAAACATATTCATGTGACATGGTGTGCTATGTGATTAGCCTTTTTGACAGTTAAAGCTTGAGTACGGTGCTTATATGATTATATCTTGGGTGATGCATGTGTATATATGAGGAGTGGATTGTTGCCGATTGTATTTGTGTTGTTGAATGTGTACATATATTAGCACCTGGTGTTGAAACTTGTTATATATGCGCAGGAACGGGAATTAGATTTCTTGGAATAAGGGCTAGGGGTATTGGACGTGAGGATATTTTCTATGGTGACTTATGTGATGCCTTATGGAGTGCTCTTGCTTCTACTATTGAGATACTATGTTTTCTTATTTGTTAGATATGTGAATTTACTAATCTGCAAGTGTTGAAGTGTGTGGTATTATGAGTGCCTTGGTTGCTGTGACATAGTGGATCTATATGTGATCTGTCAGGCGGACAAGATAGTCCAATGACTGGGTGTGTTCTCTTCCCTTATTTTGTGGATGTGTATATTATGGTAATTGCTTATAAAGGACCACCTATTACAATATATAGACTAATTTTCCATTGAGGATTGGAAAGGGAAAAGAAAGAAAAATACTCTAGTGATGACTACCAGATATGGAGAATATATATACATATATAGATATATATAATGTGAAATACCCCAAACTAATAAAACATGGATTAAACATCTAATCACATTGATTAAGGCCTAAACATGCCTTAAAAGTCAACTGAGAACAACAGTGGTCAACACAAAGCAAGATATTGCACCCTTTGACTGTTTAGGGTAAATAAATACCCAAATGAACTTCTTAGGACCTAAAACTTTTTCCTAAGCATTATAACACATAACTAAACATATTACAATCGTTGGAAAACACTCCAACAAAAAGAACAAGAATTTACATGCTTCAAGGTCAAGAAGGGCAAAAATGTGCTCTAAGAAAACCTTAAAGGTCTAATGACCTCTGTTTTATATAAAATTGGATTCCTAAGATCACTTATAATGTAAGGAACACAACAAAACCGTTCTCAAAGAAAATAGATCTCAGAAACACCTCGCGACACAAAATGTGCACTAAAACACCTTCAAGCACGTTTTTGTGTAATTGACTTCTAAATTGGTTTTTAATGGGCTTAAAGGTTATAATTACCTTTAAATATGATATTATACCCTATTATATCATATTAGGAATTTAATTCCAGAAATTTACAAATTTTTACAAATTTTATATTAAAATGTTAATAAAACCCTAAAATGGGGCCCGTTTGAGTCAACATTGACTAAGAATGGAGTCGACATCCACAAGCAAGGGAGCCTAAAATCGCCACTTGCAAGCACAAAAGACAAGTTCCAACTCATTCCATAAATTAAGGGACTACTTTTACCTTTTTAATACTTTAATCTATACTTTCAACTTTGGCTCCTTATTTGACTAAGCCAAACCGTGTGAGACCCTCCAGACCCTCCAATAATCGATGCCAATCTCCTTTGGTGAGTCATCAATCACCAAATACAATAAACAAAGCAAATAATGAGTTTTAAGGCAAATTTGACCTACCTTTCTCATTTGCCTTGCTTCCCCACTGACACAAGGCCTCCTCACTCTCTCTTTGGCTTCTCCAAACCGTGGCTAACACATCAAGAACAGAGGAGAACACCTTGCTACCTAGGTAAGCTTAATTAGTCATTTTATGTTCATTTTCTTCACAATTATTTCCTCTTTCGATGGGTCTAAGCATCAACCATTTCCATCCATGGATCTAGCTTGTTTTGGAGGTCAAAAGGAGGGCAAATCTCGGCTGTAACAAGGGAAGGAGGTGGAGAAATCTAATCTTGTTCTTAAGGTATTAAAATGTGCTTTAAGCACTTATCTTTTGATTCTCTTTAGATCCGGTTGTAAAACATGTTCTCCTAGCCTTATAATCTTCTTCTTAACATACTTATTCAGTGGATCTAACAAGAGCTTCAAGGTATAGCCAGATCCAAGGCCAAAAATACCATTTTTGGCATTTTAAACAAGGTAAAAATTAGCCACCTTCGAATCTAAGTTATACCGGTTTTAAGCCTTGGTTTAGTAGCTCTTTTGATGCTATTTTCCTACTATATAAACAGGCCGAAGACAACCCTTACTTGTCTTGTTATTCTAAGGTAAATTTTACCTTGAAATATACATTAAAACACTTCTTATGGTTAGATCTTGCTTGGAGACTAACTATGTCTTATTTGCTGTTGGAAAACATGTAAAAGAAGCTGTGGAAATTTTATTCCTAAGCAGCCGAAACCAAACAGGGCCTAAACTAGGCAAAAACAAGGTATAAATCACTTAAATCTACACTTGGTATATTAATATGTGTTTATACATATTTATACATATATGTCGTGAGTGAATGAGTATATTAAGGTCTTATTTTGACCTTAGGTGATTAAGGAATGGTTTGGTAAATTTATCTAACTAATTAATTAACATAATTGTCAAATTTAAGACATTATGTGGAAAATTGGTAAATATGGAAAAATATGTGTAAGGGCCGAGAGTTTAATGCAATTTTGGACATTTATGTGTAATTCATTTTATAAGCTAATGTTTGTAATAAGGCCATGTACTTTAGGCCATTTTATTTATGCATTTATAAGGTTTTATTTAAGTTTAAGTGGTATATATGCATTACCGCATATTATAAGGGGTTAAAGTGCAATTAAATTAAATTTGGGGGCTATATAATAATAAAGCCGAAAATTTGAGGTTTAAATGAGTTTATATAAAAATTATAAGATTTTATAAAGTTTTGGTGGTTAAATGGTAATTTCTGAAAAGATAAGGGTACTAACCGTAATATAAGGTTATTAATGGTCAAGGAAATATTAAGGTGGTCAACCTTGACCACATGGTAGGTTTTGACCAAATTAAATAAGTTAGATAACTTATTTAAGGTTTTATTATATGATAAGTATTTAATTGTAACAATTTTATAACATATGAGGTGTATATGTTATTACCGAAAATAAAGGGTGTATAATGGTATTATAAACACCCATGGGCTATTAGGAATTTATTGGGTTGGTTTTGGAATTAAGATAAACTATATATGTATAATATATAGTTATTATGTCATTATGACACTTTGGAGAAATATATGTGGTGGAATTATAAATACCGAAAGTATATGGGTTAAAAAGGATATTTATAACCCTTTGGTGAAATTTGGTGATCTTTAGAATTATATAAGGGTATTTAATAAGATATGTGTATAATATATAGTTTTAATGGTATTACAAAACTATATGTTATAAATGGGGCCAAATGGCAATTATAGAACAGTTATGGGTCTGTTCGGAATTTACAAAAATATAATCATAGGTTATACCCTTTTTATAAGTTAGAATTGTTATATTAAATGGTATATATAACATGGTATAAATAATGGGGTGATTTTGTAAATAAAGGGAACTATGGTTTATGGAAAAGAATAAGGTTTAATATATATGCCTATGCGGCAATATATAATGGTTTTGTATAAAAACTATAGGTTACAAGTTAAAGGAAATAAAAATATCATATCAAATGATATTAGTATATGTTATAACATTACATAATGTTATGTGGTCAAAACAGAATTTAAATAAATTAAAGGGCTGTACCGAATTTGTAAAAGTTTGGAATATGAATTTTAGACTAAGGTCTATAATGTTATAAATGTTATAACAATTATATGGTGTTAATGGTTTTAAATGGGATTAATATAAGAAAGGATGTTCACATTAAATAATGTGACAAACTAAAATAAATAGGATTTATTAACTAAGGTATTTATTGATTAAACCTTAGGAGTTGTAAATATACAACGTAAATTGTTACATAATATTGGGATAATAATCTTAATATAAGTTGTATAATATAATGAAATACCCCAAACCTTAATGCGTTAATTAATCATATAATTATAATTTTCTAAGGCTAATTAAGTCCTTAAGATCATTGGTGAAGAAATGAAAACCAAAAAGAAAAAGGAAATGCGTAAAAATCACAAAACGTGAAAATACGTATTTAATTATTTTAGGAGGTACATAACCTTCATTAGGGCTATAAATATATTTTTATACCTTAATTACACATTAGGAACGTGTGGGAAAAATCCCGGAAGGAAACGGATCCAAACAATGCGTTTAAACGCTAACGGAGTCTTAAAACGCGTTTTTCGAGAAAACCTGAAAACGCGACTTAAACAGTTAAATGGCCCCGTATAAATCATAGTCGATTTTGTAACTATAATTAAACATTAATGGGAGTTTAATAGCCCTTAAAATTAAAGGAATGAGAAAATTCTGGAAAACGGTCCCGGTTAGTGAATAGTGCTAAACCGGGTAAATAAACAAGCGTTTTCTGTTAAAAGACGAAAAACGCCCCAGTATGTTTATATTAGTGGGCCGGTTTTATTAATGTAGACAGCCCACCCACACATGACTAGTTAGCTAATTTATTAAGTCAAGAGAGAGCCAAAATAACAAAGGGCACAAATACCCCCCACTCTCTCTCCTTCCTTACTTTTCTTTTCCCCTCTCTTTCCTTTTCTCTTTCCTCTCTTTCCTTTCCCAGCCGGCTCCTTCCTCCCTCTCTGCCGATGGAGTTCTCCTCCACAAGCCAACAATGGCTTCCTCACTTCTTCTTCATCTCCAAGCTCCATTTGAGCTCCAAATCAAAAATAAATCACATATTCTTCTTCCTCTCATCTTCCTCTATCATCCTCTCTTTTCAAAATTCCAAAAGGATGAAGTTGACCTCCATGGGTTTTCCCCATTTGAAGAGAAAATGGCACCAATGAGAAGCTTGGAACCTCCTCTTCCTTCTAAGGTAAAGATTCCCAAGAAAAACTCATTTTCCCTTCATCTCTTGGTGTAATCGATTTTCACCATTGTTGATACCTTGTTTTTCTCCTTGTTCTTGAGCTCCAAATTGATCCTTCAATGGTGGAGAAGTTCCCCTCTTGATTCAAGGGTGAAAGTCCCTCTTAAAAACTTCAAAAAGGTAAACCCTAACTTGTGTTCTAAGCCCTTTGATTTAATTGAGTTCTAAGGGTTTAGATAATTAATTGAGTATATTTTGTGTTCTTGATTGTTGGGATGGAGTTTGGAAACTCCATACCCTCTGGACCGATTTTTGGAGGAGATGAGGAGCAAGAGGTGAATTAATGGACTTGTGGAATTAAGGTAAGAAAACTACCTTGAAACTTGTTCTAAATTGTTTAAGTTGTTTGGGATGGGTAAACAATTTAATGAACCCCAAAATTGTGGATTAAAAATCTGTGTTGAAATGTGTTTAGTTGGTGTTGGAGAGGTTGTGAATTAATGATGAATTGAGGGCCTTAAGAGCCAAATGTTTGGAGGTTGTGTTTATATTGTGTTCATGGAGATTATGGTTAGTAGGTTGTTGTGTTGATGAATTTGAGGATTGTGTTATGTGCTGTTAGGACCCTTGAAAGGGTGTGGCTAGATTAGGAATGAAGAGGTTGTGTTTTGATGAAAATTGATGAAGATGAGTGTGTAAGGTTATGGGGAAGTTATGGCAAAATTCTAGTAGAAAATGATGTTTGATGATGGTTGATGAATGAGAGACCTTAAGTGTCTAATTGGGTTGTTTAATGTGGAGAGAGTGCAAAAAGGATAGCAAAATGGTGCTTGATGATTTAAGATTTCAAGGATTGAGTGTACAGTGTTTAGAAGTGCAATTCTGGTTGAAAATCACCTCTGTTAGCTGAATTTTTGGGAACGTCCAAACTTCCTTCCGGACTTGGAAGTTCGGACATGCCCCGTCGTTTTCTAAATTTTCCGAGTTTTGAGTTGTGTCCGAACTTCCGTCCGAACTTGGAAGTTCGGACACTTCAAAAATTTTCCCAGGTTAATTTGCTTCGACTTGTGTCCGACCTTTGATGTCCGGACACAAGTTCGGACGCCCTTAAATTTTCTTCAGTTTTGGCCTCGACTTGTGTCCGAACTTGGAAGCTCGGACACAAGTTCGGACATTCACCAGTTTTCACCCATTTGAATCTCGACTTGCGTCCGAACTTCCGAAGCTCGGACACAAGTTCGGACATAGTGTAATTTGAGCAAAAACTTTGTTTAAGGGTAAGAAATGATACCCAATGATGGGGATTGATAAGTAATGAGGTTATAAGGTTGTTAAGGATATGTTAAGTAAGTTGTAATGGTAATTAAGTGGTGAAGAGTTGTAGTAAAAATGTGAAAGTAAACAAGTTAAAAATGTAAAGTTATAAAACTACCGAACGGGTTTAAGCATGGGCGCATTAGTCGTTAAATAATTATGTTACCCCAATATTAATAAAGATAGTTATAATGTTACCAGTTGTCCAAAGAGTTTCAAGGAACATGGGACGGCACATTAGAGTGCACCTTCGGTGACAGGTATGGTTTTCTTGCAACCTGTGTCCTACCGGATTACACCGGCTTGTATGCCAATGTGTTTTTCTGTGTGTTTGCCACCTTGCAAGATAAAGCATGAAATGAGTTTATAGTAATTCATTATTGTGGCGTAATTAATTCCGATACCGCTTAACCTTAATTATGTGTTAAATAATAGTTAACCGACCTTAGGTTCACATAAGAGATCGGTATTCGGAATAAACGTCCCAACCCACGGGAACGTTCTAACTACGGCTATCCGTGCGTTTGCGTATGTTGCGACTATGTGTAATGTATGTGACTTTGTTTTGTGTGTTGTTGCTATCGGATACAGTTATCCATGTTTGTTAAAAAGGGATGTTACTCCCCTTCTGGTCTAACAGAGTTAGTAACACTATGTGATGTATGTATGTGATGAGTTCCATAAAGGAACCTTTAACTAATAAGTATATGTTATGTATGGAGAGGAATCCGGTCGACCGGTCGCGCGTATTGTTTGGGAGTTAATATATATATGTGAATTAACTCCCATCCTGTTATGTTAGGGTTGTTTTCCTTCATTGGATTTCGACCTCCCACTAGCTTAGCCAAAGCTTACCTACCCGACCTCCACATCGGGCTAGGAGGGGAATTACGTATAATGTTGGTAGGGTGTTGAAGCTTAAGTTCGCTTCGACTCCCTCTTTGTTATGTTATGGTTGTTCTTCCTCCTTGAATTACAACCACCCACAAGCTTAACCAAGGCTTACCTACCTCATCACTATTGGAGTTAGGGGGAAATTGTGTATGGTGTGATCGGTCCTATATGAGGCCGACACACCTAAGTAAAGAAAAATGTATGTATGTTGTGCTCGGGCTTATATCACCCCGGCACTCCCAAAGTGAAGTTTATGTACTCTAAGAAGAGTGAAATTAAGTTGTGTATGTTATAAGGTGAAGTGTGTTGTTATGTCGAGTATGCTAACCCTGTGTTTGTATTCTGTTAATGGATGTTTGCTTATAAGCATGATATGTGTGAGTTTGTGCATGTATGAAATAAAATCAACCGCATGCTAAGACGACAATTAGTTGTGCGTGGCCCGGTAGTATGCGGGCTGCGGGATTACCATACCAGCAAAGGTGCTGACCCCCTTTGGGGGCCCCCATTACTCTACAGGTACAAAGGAGCTGGAAGCCGTTCGAGAGTAGGACGGGTAGTTGTTGTACATGGGTAGACGTTCAAATTGAACATGTATTGTAGGTGTAGTAAGACCGAAATTGTATCGGCGTTAGTTGGAAGATACTCGGTACAGTTGTAATGTAAGTGTATAATGAATGTTGAACATGGAACGGGAATAATGTGTAGTTGCTAGGGAGTTTAGTCCATCAGACCGGTACGATGTATATATGTTAGCCTTGTTAGCCACGAGGGTGGCTAACGGCGTGTAACACCAAAGAGTTAAGTGACGTTGTGAGTTGAGATTTCCGCTGCGATATGTTATTAAGTGTGTTGTTAGTAGTTGGGGTGTTATATATAATACAACTAATGGGAATAATCATCTAATATAAGATGGTAAAATGTAACATATGAAATAAGAGTTTATTAAACTCATGGAACTTACCTATATGGTAAATATATACATACACAAGAAAAATGTATATAAGGATGGATATATATTATGGTTGGAAACCATATAATATAATGGTGGTGGTTATTACCAAAAAATAGTTACAAACTATATGTTATAAGTTTTTGAATGCAAATATTATTTGCTAAAGATAATGGAATATATAATACAATGTATTATAATGGATGGTGGGAAAATAATACAATATAATATAATAATGCATGCATACATGCAACTATAGGTTATATACCTAAATTTAATGATGGATAAGATTAAAGAAATATAATGAATTAAACTTAACAGTCGAAACAGTTCGACATACGAGTTTTGGTAACAAGCCGACCGGTTTAAAGAAACCCGTAACAATTAACTGTAGAAATCCGGGGATGAACTGTCGGGTTACTTGTTATTCGGAAATACCGGATGTAGTTAGTCATGGAGACTGACTGATAGTTTTAATACCGTTTATATCATACTTCAGACGAGGACGCTTGACGAGCTAGTGGACTACACTGCGCATCCTAGGTCTTGGTGAACGGTATGTAAAGGGGTTTGATCCGAGTTGTCCTAAGGAAACTCCTTGGGCTCGGATTTGGTTGATATCACTTGTGTGTTAAGTGTTTTGGATACATGTATGTGTTTATGGGTGTTACTGCATTAGTTATTTATGCACGAGCGTCCTACGGGACTAACACTACGTCGACTATAGATCGACTTATATAAATATACATATACGTTAATGTGATGACATGACGGTTACTTGATATAATACCATAGTATTAATATTAAGTATATGGTAACCTAAGTAAAATACTTAGGTATGAGTCACGACATTGTCGGTCTCTAGAGCATGGATCTCGAACATGAATATAACCTAGATTACTTCTAGGTATGCGTGAGACCCATTGGGCAGCTAATTAATAAATACATTCTCCATAAGACTAAGAGCATATCTTAAACATTATGAGAGAGAGATGGTATGAGTTGAGGTGAGGAATCCCGGTAGGTTACAAACTACTTGGTTACGCAGTTGTGATCACTGAGGGGTACCCGATCGGGTTCCGTTCCAGGTTATACCCAACGAGCCCTATTTGGATCGTGGGTCAGGTGGCTACGACCTTTTATATGGACGCCTTACAAGGCTAAGTGAATAGTCAGGGGCCTCCGGACCTCTGGCGAAATGAGCAACTTTGTGTGTACGGGTGATAAGTGTGAAATATAGAGCATTTGAAGGGTTTAATTTGCTTATTTCTTTGTAGTGGTTTGGCCAATATTTCCAACTTATCATGTGTTTTTCCAATGATTTATGTTTAGATAATAATTGATGCATTTTATGTCCCAAATGCAGGTAAAAGTCATATAATTGCATTCTTCACTTCACAAGCTTCGCAACACAACAAACGGGGAGCAAAATGGAGTCCAAACGAAGAATATACGCCCGAAACAATTTTCACTCGTCAGGATACTGACATGTCCGAACTTATGTCCGAACGTTGATGTTCGGACAGAGGTCGAAACTTTCCAAAAATTTGTCCTAACATGCGTCCGAACTTCCAAGTTCGGACGCCGCGTACAGAATTCGAAAATATGCATTTTTAAGAGTTAAAAATGCCTATTTTTGTTATAAAAAGTCACCGAGGGTTGGGGGAACAAGACCATTCACGCCGGATGCCTCATACGAGGCTCTCACGCCACGCCTCACCTCCCTCCATCACCATCACCATCGATCAACACCATCACCACCACCATCTTCAACCTCTAGCCCGGCAAACTCCAGATCTGGACAGCGGAGCGAATCTAGAAGTTTTCTATTCCAGATGATTTGTCAATCTCTTTTCTCTGTCTATTTTATGATTATGTCTCGCTAGATAGGATTTGCTCTGGGTGAGAGTTGTTCGTAATGGATACGAATAGCTAGAATTCCTGTAATTTGATTATGAGATTGTATCGGATTGTTTCTAGGTTAATGCTAATCATTCATCTTCTGTATTAAATTTGCGCATTTATAGAGTTCTTTTGCGAATCCTGTTATGATCAGATAAGGTGATTAACAAGAAGTTCAAATTGATCTGGAGATTTGTGGAAAGATTAATCGGATAGATAATTTTTCCTGCAAATGCTATTGATTCTTAGCATGTATTCCGCCTATATGTGTTTTGCCAGCTTCTAGATTAGAGTTGACATGTTCTGATAGGTGAGCTCTTCTTTTAACTAGGATTTAGGATCGAAGAGAGTATAAGAATTGGCCTGTCCGTTTCTCATAATTAAACTGTAGATTTGGCTACATTTATCCAGTATAGAACAACCCGAACCCGGAGTACCATTCATTTTACTGAACTTACCAATTTACTTTCATTAATCGTTCGTTTAGATTTTGATTTGCGTTTACTCAATTCAGTTACAAAAACAATTCACAATGTAACACCCCTACCATTAATACAATGCTTACCGTCCAATCTCCTTACACATCAGATACACGCAGCGGATACATACTTACATACAGTGGGTGATACAATGCCGTTAGTCACCCACGTGACTAACAAGACTACTTCTTCTACATACAACATCGGTCTGATGGACCGGAATCCCGAGTGTTACATGCTTACCATACACACTTTGTATACCAATAAATGCTACAATCTTCCATTCGATACAATACTTTAAATACATTACAATATGATCCACATACCGAGTCTACTAAGATCCTTATACAAGTATAATACCTCTTCCAAGTTCATACGTACTCACTAAGAGACTACTTACTACCCGTTCCTCACAAGCTACTTGCTTCTAAATACAAGGGTGTGCCTCCGGTCTCTTACCTTGACCACATCCGCTTCAGTTCCTGCACACTAAAAACGTTCCCCCTAGGGGGTCAGCTTTCGCTGCGCATGATAACCGCATACCCCGCGTACTAGTGAGGGTACGCCGACCACTTGGTCGAATACATGCAGTTCATTTTCATACAAACATACATGCATACGTGCTCTTATACACAATATTACAATACATTACGCAAGACATACACACATACATACACTTCATTACATACAAGAAGTACAACATAACCATCCAATACATACTTACCTTTTTCCGAATTACACATTCACATTACATACACAATATACAATACTTGTTAGCTTCATTGGTCCACCCGGGTTAATCGGGTGGAGATTACTCTTTTACTCGTTACTTCATACATACACATACATACTCATACTCATACATACTTACGGATCCATACTTACTTACTCTTACTCTTACTCAAGTTAAGTCGTCGGGACCTCCGGCCCTGGGGACTACTCCGTCCCACCTCCGGGATTTACTTGACTCACCAATCCGGGATGCTACCCATTTAAGGGATTTGGGCCGCGGACCAGTTTAAGAGTCAGGAATTGCAGCCAACCTCTTGTGACTCCGCATCCTCACGCGTGGCCGAAGCTATATCGGACTTCTACTCATTCCGGTTTACTCACTTAAGTTAGGAGTTAGGTAGTTAGGAATTAGCAGAAGTCATTCATACAAGCCACATACACAATTACTATGCTCAATACCCATTTATACAAAATACAATACAATACTTAAGTACCATACAAGATTCGAATACAAGTCATCATCATTCATACATTTTCATGAATTATACAAACTAGTGCTCAAGACAATAAATATCGAGAACAACATAAGTCAAGCACAGGTAAGTGCAATATAGTCCGATTCATGCATTTATCTTATTTAGGTGATCAAATCACACAAATCGGGGTAACCAGATTAGGATACAGGGCATGAAGAAATCATACCTTTCACCGTTGTACTTGTATCCCAACGTTCCTCCGTGTTCACAATTCAAATCCTATGATATACATACAACCGAATAATTAATCTAACTATCATTAATTTAATTCGGTTACCCTTACGCTTCCTAACTCATACTCACTAAGTCTTCACATTCTTATACATACATTTTATTTACTTACTTTTAATTACTTAACAATGGTTTACTTACATATATATGCACATATGTATAGGTGGGTATACGTATACACATATATATAATTATTATTTGATTTAATAAATTTTTTTTTTGTTTGACTCGACCGAACTTGCAAGTCCGGTCGCAAGTTCGGTCCAAGTCAGTAAGGAATTACGCTGGAGAATTATAGGGCCGACCGGCCTTGCAAGTCCGGTCCCAAGGTCGGTCCATTCCAGTAAGTTTCGTATGTGAAAATTTTAGCCCGACCGACCTTGCAAGTCCGGTCGCAAGGTCGGTCCATTCCAGTAGCTTACTCGACGGAAATTTTTCTGGCCGACCGAACTTGCAAGTCCGGTCGCAAGTTCGGTCCATTCCAGAAGGTTACTGACGGGAGAATTTTCAGGTCTAACCGAACTTGCAAGTCCGGTCGCAAGTTCGGTCCATTCCAGAAGCATTCCCGTCTTTGTAAATCTGGGCTCGACCGAACTTGCAAGTCCGGTCGCAAGTTCGGTCCGGCCCAGTATTTGCATTTTTGTTTCTGTTTTCAGTCCTCTCTTTCACCCATTACTTCCCCATTGTTCCTACACTTAATCCCACATGTTTTACCACTAAATAAACCTTTTAATACACCTTAGTTCATCCACCAAGTTCCTTACTAAATCCATCAATCATCTTACACAATCTCCTCATTTGTTTTCCATACTTACAACAGATTTTCATTCTTCCATGCTATAGATTTTTGTTCCAACTTCTTACACCCAATACTCCTACAACCAATACCATCGCTAGCATCCCAAATACATTCCCAAGCAATTACACATCTATACCCAAGTCCAATATTCATTTTACTAGGTCTTGTACTCTCATTCCTCCTAATTCCTCTAATGGAATCCAATACCTCTTGCTACAGATTTTGTTTACCCCCTTATGCTACAGATTTTCACTCACACTTCTATCATTCATTACTCATTCAACTACCGCTATTCCTAGCATCCAAAATGCCTTACTTTACCTCTAGCTTCATCCCATTAACACACTCATTTCCAAATCTGTTTCAAACTACAAAACACTCCCATTGCACTCCTCAAGTACACCTAGTTATCACTTAGATTGCTTTCTCTTCTTAAACAACCTAAGTCCTCTCATTCCAAGGTAAAATTGGACATAGTCTCCCCTATATTATTACCATTCTCCGCTCATCATCTCAGCTCATATGTCCTCATTCTCACAACCTGTTTGCTCAAGCCACATGCTCACATTTCAACACTACTACAACAACATAAAATTCCTGCACATATACATTCAATACCCAATGTTTTCCCAAGCTTTTAAACATCATTTAAAAGGCTTCAAAACTGTTACATTGCTCTTCTACTTATACTCCAATACACTCATTACTCCTTATCATACACGTTACTTATTTTACTTCTCAAAATCTGTTACAATACACATTACTAACTACACAAGAGAATGTGATTTACCTTCTTCTTCTTCTAGTTGTTTCTCTCTTCTTGCTCTTCCTCCTCTCTTTCCTTCCTCTTCCTCTTCCCACCGGTTTAGCAACCAAGGTTCTACACTACAACCCACATATACATACACACTTCAATACTCAAAACTAACCCTAACCATTGTTGAGTTTTAATGTAGGTTTTAGGGTTTAGAAATTTCATTACCTTGCAAGGGTATAAGTCATGCTTGGAATAGCTCAAGAACAATATTCCTCACCCTCCAAGAGTGCCAAAATCGGCTAGAGTACAAAGGAGCAAGCAAGAGTTTAGCTCCAATTTCGTTTTGCCCATAAGGCTCGAAAAATAATGAGGTTTCAAGAAGATTTTTACCTCAAAATGACAAGGAGAAGAAGGTGGTTATAGTAGTAGTCTTGAAGCTCCAAATGCTCCATACCCATGGAGATGAAAGTTCTCCTTTTCGGATTTCGGAAAGATAGAAACATTGCTCTTGATGAGAGGAAGACAACGGTGGTATTTTTATAATTTTTGAAGAATGTTTGATGGAGTAACAAGAGGAGAGAGTGAGGTTTTGTGTGTTTTTTCTCCTCCATGGCTGTCGCCTGCTTGGGGAAGAAGAAGGGAATCAGAGAAAAGAGAGGGAGTGGGTACGGTGGGGATAGGAGAGAATGAGAGAGTATGAGAGAGAGAGAGAGGGGTAAAAGTGAGTGTGTGTGGGGTTACTTTATTATTTTGTTTGTTTATAATTAAGAAGGAGTTAGTGAGTGTGTGAGAGAGGGGGATAGGGGGCCGGCTGGCACCACACACACACACACAACTTTACTTTTTATTTTAAAAGTGGACACATAAGTTTGGGTTAATTATGTTTCTACCCCACAACTTCCCGTTTTTGACAGTTTTTACTAATCTCTCGTTTTATTGATTTTATTGGTTCTAAAGCTTCACTAATATTTATTAATGATTATTTAGCTGACCAAAATTGTTACGAGTCTATTTGACCCGTTTAAAGTCATGTTTTCCCGGTTACCTCGAAAAACGCGCTTTAAGGTTCGTTAGTGATTTTTATCCGTTTTAAGGATCCATTTTCTTCGGGAGTTGTTCCCATATATTATTTAGGTCTTATTAAACCTTTAGAATCCCTATAATACTCTAACCGAGGTCTCATACCTCCTATGGTTATTTAACGCTTATTTAGTGTTTTCCGCTTTTTAAGCGTTTATTTATTCTTTTGGATTTATTTCTCCTTACCAGTATTATTTAGGTACCCGTAGGTCCTTAAATACGTATTAGATTAATTTTAATCCCTATATTTAAGTTCGGCGTATTTCAATCTACCCCCCTTAGGAACTTTGTCCTCAAAGTTGTTCGAGGTTATGGGTTTACAATGCTTACTCATTCTTACGTGTCTAATACCAAAGCCATATGTTCTTCCTCCTTACCAATCCCAAATCTGTCACCCAAGGTTCCTACATGCTATACCATGCCACGCCATACTAATGCACAATAATTACTCCAATCCGCATTACTTCCGACCATCCGGTTCCTCATTACCAATTTATACATACATACAATGCAAGGCTATTCCCAAAGCGATGCAATACACATTCCAATCCCGCAGGCGCTCAGTCCTCTAGACACGGGACCCCTCTATGTCCCGCTGCCCTGGGAATAATACAACGTAATATACTACTATCTTCTCCCGTACCAGCTTCCAACAAATACTTAGTCTCCAGTCTAAGGAAAATCCTTCCCCACGGCTACATAGAAATCCTTCTAAAACATACAACTCCAGATTCCAATTTATGTTCATTACTTCTATCCTATGTGTGATTCTTGTGACCACTTGAGGGGAGCTTCAAGAATCATTCGACCCTGATGTGATCAGCATCAGTGTTGAACTATCTTTCCACCCCAATTTGTGTTCGGTTTCCCTTGATCTGATCAGGATCAAGTTCGACTTCCCACATCAGGTTCAATCAAACAAATAATTTAATTGTTTTCATTTTCTATCTTTTTATTCTTTCTAGTCGTGATTACGAATTCATACATCTCCAAAGGATGGAATCAATCCATCAATCATCCTCACTCTACTTCCAAAATGCTTTACTCCGTGGTTCAATACCTAAATGCTCACTTCATCGACTGTTACTACTTCCATTCATTACTCACCATCATCTCCTATATTTTAACTAAGGAATACTACACTTATAAGATTTAGTTGACTTCAATTGTTTCAAATATTTTACTTACGATTCCACTACTCATAAACTTCATTCATCTACTATCCTCATTCATTTCGTACTACTTCTTCAAAGGTTACAATACTTGTGGGGTTCCGTCCACTACTCATTACTTTTGTTTTACTAATACTCTTACATTGGTGTTACAAGATGGGTATATTCCTCCTATGGTATTTGCATGTCTAATGCCTAGTTACCATAATTACAATATGAATGAGTACTTATGTTTATTTAACATAGTATCAATCATCAATTTGATTCTCATTGTGCTATGCACATTACGGTTTATGTGTTTTATTCACAAAACTTACATTAAGCGGTTTTCGCTCTACCCCCCTTAAAGGGGATTACACCCACGTAATCTACCATATGTTATTATTATTATTAAACTTTGGTTTAATCAGTCTGGGCAAACTGAAGCGTTTTGCTTCACTACTGTATACTATACAATATGCTCTGGTCAAAGGGATCTTAACCATTCCAATGGTTTAGTCTTTGCACCGAGAGTTCCTATATGAGTTTATTTAACTCATATTTAATTCGGTTCTAGCCTAATCGGCTTCAAGGCATTAATAGCCATTGTATTATGCTCACTAGGTACATTAATCTCCTAGTTATGGCCCACTAGCTTCTGCTGCGCGACCCTGATAACTCGGGTTATTCACCCTTCTTGTTGTCCTTAATGTGCTATACATCACCTTCTACTCCGTCGATTATGGGAATAAGGTTTACTAGACAAATGCGGTATTCTTTTACCGTGGTTGAACTCAATGAGTTTGAGATTTATAACCAGCTCTCTGGTAATCTAGTATACACACTATTTGTACCTCCACGATCATTCGCTAAGCTCTTCCGACTTATTGTCGGACGAGGTTAAGTCACTACTTAGTTGTAGTACTTCCTCTGTTGTCAGTAGCTTCTGAATTATACCAGTTCTCCTGGTTCAGTACAAGTGTTCTTTACTTGTATGACCTTGCATTTTCTATGCGTCGGTCCTAGTGACTTTCTCGTATCTCCTTTCACCTTATATTCCAATGGAATTCACATTTTGTGATTATTAGTGTGTTGTACACTCTTCGTGCTTCTTTGGCCTTAGGCCGCACTGTATGTTACTAGTCTTGCTTGACTGGCTTATGCCATGTTTGTGGCGAAAGGAATGATTTATTACGGTTTACATTCTCCATATCCCTAGCCATCTCATTAGATCCTTAGCTGAACAAGTGCAATGCCAAAACACTCAGTCATACAGAGTGCAGAGGCGTAAACGCTTGACAGTAAGTCACTTATGTGATAGGAAAGGATAATTCTGTGTGTCATCTCATACTTATACTCCGTGTCATTGCTTAACTACTTCCTCATAGCGGTCGCCTGTTGCGCACCGTATTCTTACTCATTGTACAACATTGCTTTTACTATTTCTGTTACTGTGGTAGTTCCTTTTTACTTAGTGACATTGTCATTGGCACCATTTCCTTATGGTGTAAATACACTAGGAGTTTCCTGTGTTTGTGTGTATGACGGTTGTCGTAGTATACGACAATCTTATTATCTTCAAATGTGGAGATGTCTTATTCCACTTAGGTTTTATGTGTAGGTTAACTTACCTCACATTCTATCATCATTTGTGATACAATTTACCAAGTATCTTGGTTGACCAAGGATAAAGCAATTTACCGGTTTACAAGCTCTCTTGAGCGTTGGTCATTCATGGTGTGCAATGTGCACTCACATTGATTGTTTTTGACAATTACTGTCCTCCCAAAGCTGAGCATTGATTATAGGCTCTAGCTATGCGGTTTTATTCTTGTATGTACATCACTGGGACATCCCATGAAGCTTCAAGGGTTTTCTGGTCCCGTTCTCCAATTGGAGGGTATTCTATCACTGACAAGTGAAGGTTCTTGTTGAGGGGTTTGTCTCCACTCATAGGTCTAATAACAAGGTTTGCTATGTTGGTGTTTACGCAATGGTCCACCACATGTTTGGGTGTATATGGAGTATGCTTACTCCTTTAACTCGTAATGGTTTGGAAATCTCATTTCCTTACTCCATCACCCCTTGGCAATATCTATTGCGTGGTTTTATTGTTGTAGAAGATGGAAGCCTTTTCTAAGGGTTCACATCATCACCGCATTGGTGGTCTTCGGTTAACGAGGGGTACCTTCCCTTGGGTTTCTCGTAGTGTCCAAGTGTGGACTAGGCTAATGTTGGCATTATCATGATTCTTATGCCTCTGTGTACAATTGCCACAGAAGGCATGAGGGGTAATTAAACTCCGTCAACTGCATACTAGACTGGTGCTCTAATGACAGTGACACTGAGGTGGCCATTACTCCAAGCCACTCAGGATGTTGGGTTTGAACTGAGGGTCCAGTTGTTGATTTCTTGTCGTATGAGGCCATATCTCTTGCAAGTCTTGTTATCAAATGGTGTGGGTTTTGCAACCGTTTAAGTTACATAACGTATTTGGTTTACGGTTTCTGAGCCGTATTGCTTCAAGCTATGCTCTTTGCAAGCTACTTATACATGTTTCCACTCCATGTATACCGTCATAGGTTGGAGATATTATTGGGTTCCATGGTAAGTCGTGGCATCACGCTTCCGCTCATAGGAGACCCTTTAGGCAATCTGGTGTTAATAGGTGCCTCTCAGTATTTTAGGGCATTTCCTGTTAAGTGAAATCCCTTCGGCGTCCTAACCGAGTGTTCGTTTTAGCTCCCGTGCTCATATCATTACGCTTGTTCAACTGTTGCTAACGCAGACACCCTTCAAGGATCGCTCCTAGGTGTTGGTAGCTGTGCCGTTACATCCGGCTAATGTTTATAACGTGTGTTGTCCTCTATACCGTCCTATGGTATTGTACTTGAGTCGTCCTTTTTTGGGTTATAACGTCTCCCGTTCTTGGGTAGACTGTTTACGCTTGCTCCTAGTATTCTTGGCTAGGTTTATATTCCTCTCCAATGATGGATTGTGCTTCGTAGTAATCTTGTGATTGCTCTTGGGAGTTCTGTCCCGTTTGCTGAGCATTGTGGTGTTCACATTAGGCAACTGCCTTACTGTGTTTAGGCTGGGTATACCTTCCAGCTATCACGTATTTGTTTGGTGTCCTCGAGACATGTCCAATGTCTATATTTACTAGTCTGTGCTTTTTGCACTTCCCAGTCTTCATTCCTTATCTTCAGATGGATTCTCTGAGTTCCTTGATACTTGGTCGTCTGAGGTGTCCAGCTGTTCTGGTTTGAACTCACTCATGGTCCGTAGAACGGAGTTGACTACTTCCCGTGCGTCGCAGACTACATGTATGCATACGTGGGGTACCGTATTGATACGTTACCACTTACCCAACTATATGTCGGGCCCGCAAGCTCCTTCGGAGTACGGTTGTCCCACATCCCGTAACGGGTACACTCGTAGTGTTCGTCACACCCCTAGGTGAAGTATTCTGTTGCCAACTCCTCTTGTATCATTCTATGATACTCACCGTAATCATGTTGGTTCGGTTTTTAAAATCCAAGGGTTTAAAAGAAGGTTTGTGGTTTTGAAAGAAAACTTGGTTTGAAAACTATGGTTCGGTGTTAAAGGAAGTCTCTCATGGCATAGCCATGTTTGAGGTTTTGACCAAGTCTAGCCTCTCGCTGACTGGTATGTTCTAAATACAGTGGTCGGGCTGTTAGGCCTTTCCAAGGTTCCATTCCTTCAGTTTCAAGATTTGTGATCCCATAGTTGCTTCATTGTAGTCACGGTACATTACTATGTACTTGTGACGTGTTAGTGTTCCTTTACACGTTCATGTTCTTACTGCACTTGCCATGGCAAGTGCGTGGTACTGGTGGTTTTTGAGTAATCCTATACTGATCACGGTATGGTTTCCGCCTGCATTTGGTAGTCTTGTCAACTCTTCTTTTGATCTTATTGATCTTCAATTGGTATACTCGATCCTTTAGGTAGCTTCTAGGTGGTCTAGACATGGCTGTCATGGATCTGGGTACTTCTCCAATCTTTGGAGATTCCCACTCTATTTGGTTTAGTGTCGTTCCTCGTGGCTCGTTCCCACACATCTGTGGTGGTTACTGAGCCTTCCTTGTTTAGGCACTACTCTCGTAGTCCTATTGGATTATATCTTATGATTGTTCTTGTAGTTGTCTGAGCTATATTGGCCAGGTATTGCAACCTTAGTGGCGTTGTAGCTTGGGAGTTACCCGCTTCCGACTATGTCCTTAGTCGGCTAGCATACCGTTGGTGGTATTATTCAAGTATTACTATCCCGTAGACTTGTGTCTCGGGTTCCGTTACTGCTCCCTTTTCCATTCCGTTGCACGGTTAGTGCTTCTTTCCTGCTGTTGGTTTACTAGCTAGGTTTCGCGACTGCTAAGCACGTCGCCCCATGCTGTTGTAAGTTGCAGCCTCCTCGTGGTTTGAGTGTTCATCCTACCGCTATTACGTGCGGTGTTGTGGTTCGACCGTGATCCATCTCCGGGACTTCCAGTCCTTGGAATCTACCATTTGTCGGTTCTTGTTTACCGTGTGATTGCTTCACAACTGCCAGATCGGGTTTTCCCCGAGTATGAGAAGGCTTTTCTTCTCTCTGGCGTCCTTTCCCAAGTTATATAGTGGGGTTTGCGGCGGGCGGGACTGGTATTGTAGGTATCCGGTACTCACCGGTAGTTCCTAACTAGCATATCTCTAATGCTAACACTCAGCCCTTAGCCCTAAGCTTCTAATTCCTAACTCGGTATTCCTAAACTCGGTATTTCCAGTCATCAGAGCGATACTTCGCTCTGATACCACTTTTTGTAACACCCCTACCATTAGTACAATGCTTACCGTCCAATCTCCTTACACATCAGATACACGCAGCGGATACATACTTACATACAGTGGGTGATACAATGCCGTTAGTCACCCATGTGACTAACAAGACTACTTCTTCTACATACAGCATCGGTCTGATGGACTGGAATCCCGAGTGTTACATGCTTACCATACACACTCCGTATACCAATAAATGCTACAATCTTCCATTCGATACAATACTTTAAATACATTACAATATGATCCACATACCGAGTCTACTAAGATCCTTATACAAGTATACTACCTCTTCCAAGTTCATACGTACTCACTAAGAGACTACTTACTACCCGTTCCTCACAAGCTACTTGCTTCTAAATACAAGGGTGTGCCTCCGGTCTCTTACCTTGACCACATCCGCTTCGGTACCTGCACACTAAAAACGTTCCCCCTAGGGGGTCAGCTTTCGCTGCGCATGATAACCGCATAACCCGCGTACTAGTGAGGGTACGCCAACCACTTGGTCGAATACATGCAGTTCATTTTCATACAAACATACATGCATACGTGCTCTTATACACAATATTACAATACATTACGCAAGACATACACACATACATACACTTCATTACATACAAGAAGTACAACATAACCATCCAATACATACTTACCTTTTTCCGAATTACACATTCACATTACATACACAATATACAATACTTGTTAGCTTCATTGGTCCACCCGGGTTAATCGGGTGGAGATTACTCTTTTACTCGTTACTTCATACATACACATACATACTCATACTCATACATACTTACGGATCCATACTTACTTACTCTTACTCTTACTCAAGTTAAGTCGTCGGGACCTCTGGCCCTGGGGACTACTCCGTCCCACCTCCGGGATTTACTTGACTCACCAATCCGGGATGCTACCCATTTAAGGGATTTGGGCCGCGGACCAGTTTAAGAGTCAAGAATTGCAGCCAACCTCTTGTGACTCCGCATCCTCACGCGTGGCCGAAGCTATATCGGACTTCTACTCATTCCGGTTTACTCACTTAAGTTAGGAGTTAGGTAGTTAGGAATTAGCAGAAGTCATTCATACAAGCCACATACACAATTACTATGCTCAATACCCATTTATACAAAATACAATACAATACTTAAGTACCATACAAGATTCGAATACAAGTCATCATCATTCATACATTTCATGAATTATACAAACTAGTGCAAAAGACAATAAATATCGAGAACAACATAAGTCAAGCACAGGTAAGTGCAATATAGTCCGATTCATGCATTTATCTTATTTAGGTGATCAAATAAGCACACAAATCGGGGTAACCAGATTAGGATACAGGGCATGAAGAAATCATACCTTTCACCGTTGTACTTGTATCCCAACGTTCCTCCGGTGTTCACAATTCAAATCCTATGATATACATACAACCGAATAATTAATCTAACTATCATTAATTTAATTCGGTTACCCTTACGCTTCCTAACTCATACTCACTAAGTCTTCACATTCTTATACTTACATTTTATTTACTTACTTTTAATTACTTAATAATGGTTTACTTACATATATATGCACATATGTATAGGTGGGTATACGTATACACACATATATATATATATTATTATTTGATTTAATAAATTTTTTTTTTGTTTGACTCGACCAAACTTGCAAGTCCGGTCGCAAGTTCGGTCCAAGTCAGTAAGGAATTACGCTGGAGAATTACAGGGCCGACCGACCTTGCAAGTCCGGTCCCAAGGTCGGTCCATTCCAGTAAGTTTCATATGTGAAAATTTTAGCCCGACCGACCTTGCAAGTCCGGTCGCAAGGTCGGTCCATTCCAGTAGCTTACTCGATGGAAATTTATCTGGCCGACCGAACTTGCAAGTCCGGTTGCAAGTTCGGTCCATTCCAGAAGGTTACTGACGGGAGAATTTTTTGGTCCGACCGAACTTGCAAGTCCGGTCGCAAGTTCGGTCCATTCCAGAAGCATTCCCGTCTTTGTAAATCTGGGCTCGACCGAACTTGCAAGTCCGGTCGCAAGTTCGGTCCGGCCCAGTATTTGTATTTTTGTTTCTGTTTTCAGTCCTCTCTTTCACCCATTACTTCCCCATTGTTCCTACACTTAATCCCACATGTTTTACCACTAAATAAACCTCTTAATACACCTTAGTTCATCCACCAAGTTCCTTACTAAATCCATCGATCATCTTACACAATCTCCTCATTTCCTTTCCATACTTACAACAGATTTTCATTCTTCCATGCTACAGATTTTTGTTCCAACTTCTTACACCCAATACTCCTACAACCAATACCATCGCTAGCATCCCAAATACATTCCCAAGCAATTACACATCTATACCCAAGTCCAACATTCATTTTACTAGGTCTTGTACTCTCATTCCTCATAATTCCTCTAATGGAATCCAATACCTCTTGCTACAGATTTTGTTTACACTCACACTTCTATCATTCATTACTCATTCAACTACCGCTATTCCTAGCACCCAAAATGCCTTACTTTACCTCTAGCTTCATCCCATTAACACACTCATTTCCAAATCTGTTTCAAACTACAAAACACTCACATTGCACTCCTCAAGTACACCTAGTTATCACTTAGATTGCTTTCTCCTCTTAAATAACCTAAGTCCTCTCATTCCTAGGTAAAATTGGACATAGTCTCCCCTATATTATTACCATTCTCCGCTCATCATCTCAGCTCATATGTCCTCATCTCACAACCTGTTTGCTCAAGCCACATGCTCACATTTCAACACTACTACAACAACATAAAATTCCTGCACATATACATTCAATACCCAATGTTTTCCCAAGCTTTTAAACATCATTTAAAAGGCTTCAAAACTGTTACATTGCCCTTCTACTTATACTCCAATACACTCATTACTCCTTATCATACACGTTACTTATTACTTCTCAAAATCTGTTACAATACACATTACCAACTACACAAGAGAATGTGATTTACCTTCTTCTTCTTCTAGTTGTTTTTCTCTTCTTGCTCTTCCTCCTCTCTTTCATTCCTCTTCCTCTTCCCACCGGTTTAGCAACCAAGGTTCTACACTACAGCCCACATATACACACACTTCAATACTCAAAACTAACCCTAACCATTGTTGAGTTTTAATGTAGTTTTAGGTTTAGAAATTTCATTACCTTGCAAGGGTATAAGTCATGCTTGGAATAGCTCAAGAACAATATTCCTCACCCTCCAAGAGTGCCAAAATCGGTTAGAGTACAAAGGAGCAAGCAAGAGTTTAGCTCCAATTTCGTTTTGCCCGTAAGGCTAGAAAAACAATGAGGTTTCAAGAAGATTTTTACCTCAAAATGACAAGGAGAAGAAGGTGGTTCTAGTAGTAGTCTTGAAGCTCCAAATGCTCCATACCCATGGAGATGAAAGTTCTCCTTTTCGGATTTCGAAAAGATAGAAACGTTGCTCTTGATGAGAGGAAGACAACGGTGGTATTTTTATAATTTTTGGAGAATGTTTGATGGACTAACAAGAGGAGAGAGTGAGGTTTTGTGTGTGTTTGTTTACTCCTCCATGGCTGTCGCCTGCTTGGGGAAGAAGAAGGGAATCAGAGAAAAGAGAGGGAGTGGGTACGGTGGGGATAGGAAATGAGAGAGTAGAGAAGAGAGAGAGAGGTAAAAGTGAGTGTGTGGGGGTTACTTTATTATTTTGTTGTTTGGAATTAAGAAGGAGTTAGTGAGTGTGTGAGAGAGGGATAGGGGGCCGCTGGCACCACACACACACACACAACTCTACTTTTTATTTTAAAGTGGACACATAAGTTTGGGTTAATTATGTTTCTACCCCACAACTTCCCGTTTTTGACAGTTTTTTACTAATCTCTCGTTTTATTGATTTTATTGGTTCTAAAGCTTCACTAATATTTATTATGATTATTTAGCTGACCAAAATTGTTACGAGTCTATTTGACCCGTTTAAAGTCATGTTTTCCCGGTTACCTCGAAAAACGCGCTTTAAGGTTCATTAGTGATTTTAATCCGTTTTAAGGATCCGTTTTCTTCGGGAGTTGTTCCCATATATTATTTAGGTCTTATTAAACCTTTAGAATCCCTATAATACTCTAACCGAGGTCTCATACCTCCTATGGTTATTTAACGCTTATTTAGCGTTTTCCGCTTTTTAAGCGTTTATTTATTCTTTTGGATTTATTTCTCCTTACCAGTATTATTTAGGTACCCTTAGGCCCTTAAATACGTATTAGATTAATTTTAATCCCTATATTTAAGTTCGGGGTATTTCACACAACCCCCTAAATTTCCTGTTTTCTTAGGATTAGGCTTATTTCTTCAAGTCCCGTGGATTGATACCCGGTTGCTTCTGTTAGCTATACTATTGTGACCGGGACTTTTGCAACCCGACAGGACTTTGATTTATTAGTTTCTAGGTTCAATTAATTTAGTTTTTAGTATATCATTTTCCCTATTTGCAAAATGGCGCCAATGCCGGGGACTTGACTTTGTCTAGTCCTTAGCCTTGGGTTCAATTGTTTTTTTACTTTATTTTATTTTAGTTTTTTTATTTCTTTTCTTTGACTTTCAGTTGTTTATTTAATTTAATTTAATTTAAATTTGTTGTTTATATATTTCTTTCTTGTTTTAATTTCATTATAGTTTTAATTTAGTGTTTCTTATGTTTATTTTGGTTTCGTTATAATTTTATTTTGGTTATTCTTAGTTGTTTATATTTTATTTTATTTTTATCTTGTTTTGTTTTAGTTGTTTTCTTAATTTCATATTACTTTGCTTTATTATTAGTTTATTTTGTTTTTAGTTATTTAATTATTATTATTTTATTTTATTATACCTCAGTTTTTTTATAATCTATTGTTAGTTTATTTTGTTTTAGCTATTTCATTAATTTTCATGTCATGTCATTTTATTTTATTTTATTATTTTATTGTTATTTTATTTTTAGCTATTTCACCATTTTTATAGTTTTTTTTCCTTCTTGTTTTATTTTAGTTCCAATTTGATTTGTGTGGATGTTCAATTGTTTTTGGTTCATTTTATTTTCACTTTTCAGTTTACTTTGTTTTTAATTTTCTACTACTTTTGATAATGGCAAAGTGGAGCCCCAATGATGGTCGTGTTTATTCCGTTGGTGCTAGTTCTTCCCGGACTCCGGTTCCCATGATTGAGTACATAGTTGCTAACCAGGCACAATTGAAAACCACAGTGAGCAGTATGATGGAAATGCTAGAGCAACTAACTAAGGGACAGACTCCTGTTTGGACAATGGAGCAGGTGTCTTCTGGTTCATTTGATCAATTTTCCTCTGATTTGTGCTGCTCGCAGTGTGGGGGTAATCACGAGTTTGAAGATTGCCTGAAATTGAAGAGATGAGGCGGATTGAGGAGCAATTTGAACAGGAATCATCTTATTCGCAAGATATATATTGTTCATATTGTGGGGGACCTCATGAGTTCGATGACTGTCTCAAATTTCAAGAGCAGTTGTGGTTAGAGACAACCAGACTACCTGCAGAATTTCGCTCTTCGACAGCAGGCTTCAATCTTGAACAATGTAGATGAGCAGCCTATTGAATTCTCAAGTTGCCCTCCCTCTCCACCCTTGGTTCCAGACAAAGGATGTCCACATCCTAGATTTTGTAAGAGAGGAGCCACCACTGCTCTGCCATTATCACAATTTCTTTGAGCCTCACCCACAGAAGGAGAATGTTTACATCCTCCAATTTGAGGAAGAACAACAGCACACCTGGTCTTTTGCTTGAGACCTGTTACCGTCAATACCTCCAAAACACCAGGTTTTATGGAGTTTATATTTTCCTATTCTATTTGTTCAGGTAACATTTTGTTTTGATCCAGGTGGTTTAATCTTGATTGGTGTCCACTTCTTATTCCCGTTGACGTCATTGTCAACTTTTATTTTTGATCCGGGATAACGATGCGAGAGTCTAGCCAAAGACTATAAAGTCGGGCAGCTGACTGGGAGGCAACCCAGTGGTAATTTTTTTTTTGGCTTTTTGGCTTTTTAAGTTTTATTTTGTTTCTAGATTTATTTTAGTTTTATTTCAATCAGATGTGGCGGTGATGCATGTGCTACTAATGCAACGCTTCTAGCGTTATTTGGTGCTTTATTAAGTGTGTGTAGGTGCAATTTTTGTTGGTATTCCTATCTCTCCAAGGTTGGACACTTGCTTGGACGCAAGTGTGAGGAACGTTTCTACCCGGTGTTCAAGCTTAAGTGTGAGGAAGGGAACCTTCCTCAATCTAAATATATCAGGGGAGTCTCAGTTTCTAAATCTTTGTTGCTTATTGAAATACCCCAAACCTTAATATATTGTATAAACACTTAAATATGGTGTATTAAGACTAAAAAGAGTCTTAGAAACATTAGTAAACAAATTTAAACAAAAGAAAACACAAAATGTGCTTTAAAGTCAATAAGAGCCAAATGTGCTCTAAGCTTGGGATAAACTTGGTTAAGACCTAATGAACTTACCAAGACCTCATTTATACACTAATGAACATATTTAACCAATTACCAAAGAAACCAAGCTTGAAAACAAGTTTAAACACACAAATGTGCTTTAAGGAGTCTTAAAGCACATTTTTGAAAAATTGTCTTGTAAATGAGTTTTGAGTGGCTAGATTCCATCATTACTCTTAAATATATATGTGTACTATATATATCACATTTGGATGTCTATATCAATGGGAAATCAAAAATTTCACTTCTATGTGCCTTGTTTTCATGAATAGTGATTTTTATAAGCTATTTTGTAACATATGTTTGTATAAGTAATTAAATTGACAAATAAACTATATTACCCCTAAGTATTAATGGGGGCCGGTTTTCTTAAGTGTGGTGACTCACCACTCTCTTATTAATGTAAGTAAGTAATGATAAGTAAATAAACTACTTTTTACTTTATAAAGTATAAATATCTTCAGAAGCAAATTCTATCTCATTCTCTCATTTCCTTCCTTGTTCACACGGCTCCACACCCCTCTTCTTCCTTCTCTTCCACGGTAATACCACACCAACTCCATTAAAACCCCTCTTTGATCTCTTGTAAAATCTTGCTCACTTGTTCAAATCAAAAACAAACACCACCAATCTCTTCCTCTCATCAAGCTCTTCATTCCTATCTTCTTAAAATTCCAAGACCACCATTTCGGTGCCATGGAGTTCCACCATTGAAGGAGCTTGAGCTTGTATTTTTACATATTGTTACTCTCCTTTACTTCTAGGTAAGGAATCTCAAATAAAAACTTCATTTCCTTCATGTTTTTGTGGTAACCGAAAAATACATATTGAAGGAGCTCGTTGTGTGACCTTGTTCTAGCTTCATTCCAACTCTTCATGGACTAGGTGGAGTCCTCTCTTACTAGATATTCAAACTCTCTTCAAAGAGCAAGGTAAAACAACTACATTAATGTTTTTGAAACAATGTAAAATTAGGGTTTACAATGAGATGGAGCTTATAGCTTGAATACTCATTATAATGTTTGTATATTGTTTAGAACTTATCAAAGAATCAAATACCCTACCGGTTTTTAAAGGAAACAAGAAAGAAGTTGTTTGGAAAAGAGGTAAATCTACTAACCAAATGTTGTTTAATGCCTTAGGAAAAATGAGCATATAATGCTTGTTAAAACTACCTAAAGAGCAAATGGTGAATGACTTAGTAAAGTGTTCTCAAGAGCTTAGTAAAAGGCATATGTGTTGTTGAGTGTATTTGTAGGTTAAAGGCAAATATATTGTGGAAATTCAGTGTTTAAGATTTATGCATCTTAAGGGCCTAAGAGCCATGTCATTTAAGGGCCTAAGTGCCATGCAATTTAAATTATGCACTATATTGTGATGTAGTGCTTTATGAGTGGAGTTTGTGTATAATAAGTGCTTGATGGATTTTTAGTGTTCTTGGTTGTTTGTTGGTAAAAACAATGTGTTTTGGTTTAGTAATGTTCTAGGAGAACCTATGTCGAAATTTAGGTAATAAATGAGAAGTTCTAAGAGTTAAAATGAGTTTGATAAGTTAATAGGTGTTTAGATTGGTTAAGTGTTGTTCTTGGGTAAGAAACATGCATTAAGGTGATTTAGGATGTCACAAGGACTTAGGCATGAGCTTGAGGTTTTAGTAGGTACCAAAGTCATTTTGGACTTAGGTAAACTTAGGCAAACTTTGGTAATAAGGAGGAAGTGTAAACTTGGAAAAGAATTTTCAAGATGGATATAAGGAGTTAGTTGTGAGCGATGATGCTTGGAAGATGATGTTAAAATAAGGAGAAAGCATTTTGGGATGATAGTTATCATAGGTATGAAACACCACTTGAAAAACTTGGAGAAAATATTGTAAGTGTTAGGAATTTTGTGAGGAAATGGGTAAAGGCTTAAGGAATTAGATAATGAGTTTTATGAGTGTTTAAGGATGTCTTAAGGTGTGTTTAAAGTGCCCAAATGAGGTTAGGGAGTACTAGGTTATATGGGGCGAAGTTTGGAGTTGAATGTGAAAAGGAAAACAAAGGTCTGGGGCAGACCGGACTTGCGACCGGACTTGCGACCGGACTTGCAAGTTCGGTCGAGCCTAGTTTACCCTGCGAGAATTGGCTTCTGGAATGGACCGACCTTGGGGACCGGACTTGCAAGGTCGGTCAGGCTTGTATTTTGTGTACGGATTGAGTTACTGGAATCGACCGGACATAGGACCGGACTTGGCAAGTCCGGTCGGGCTAAATTTCCAAAGGGAAGAAACTCTCGGGAATAGACCGAACATGCGACCAGACTTACAAGGTCGGTCGGAGTAGAAAATTTTGACGGAAATGTGTTCTGGAATCGACCGGACTTGGACAAGTCCGGTCGGCAAGGTCGGTCGGACCTAAACTTGTAAAAAAAAAAAAGAAAAGAATGTGACCTATGTAGTTAACCCTAGAGTGTATAATGAAGGTAACCTAGGTAAGATAGACATTAAAACATGTCATACAATCATGTTAAATACTTAGTAAGTTTGAAGTTAAATAAATAATTAACCGACGTTATATTATGTATAGGAGTGACCTACGGAGGAAACCAAACGAGGCAAGGACCAAGGTATGGTTTTCTTGCAGTCTGTTGTCTACCGGTTTACACCGGCTTGTGTGTTGTATGTTTTTCTGTGTGTTTATGACGTTATAAGACTTAAACATGTAATGAGTTTACAGTTGTTCATATTATTGTGATGTTATGTTGTGACTCATTTCCCCTCGTGTGTGTCTAACATGACTTACCACCTATTGTGTGTTGGTTGCTAAGTTCCACTATGAACTTCTAACAAGAGTTAACTGGGAAGTGAGGAATCCGGTTGTCCGGTCATGCATGTAAGTTAAGAGTAGATATCTGAATCAGATTCGACTCTTATGTTGTTAAGTTTGTTCTCCTTAATTTGGCGTTCGATCTCCCGCTAGCTTCTTCCAAAGCTTACCTATTCTGACTTATGATCGGTTTAGTGGGAACATGTGTTTGTGTGGTGTGTTCGGGTCACTAAATCCGAACCATCTGTGACTTAAGTTACTCGTTCGTCTAACAGAACGGTAATGAGTGTGTTTAACGAGCTTAACATGAGAGTGAATCACTCTCTAGGCTCTTGTGTTATTTGACCCTTGCGGTTTGTTATTGTGGAACAAAGATCCACTGTGTATGTGTTGTTGTGCTGTGCACTATTGTTGCTATGCCACATGTTATGTTATGTTATGTTATGGGTATAAATGAATGCCATGTTATCATGACAATTAGTTGCGCGTATCCCGGTAGCCGATGGGCTGCGCGTTAGCCATACCAGCCAAGGGTTGCTGACCCCCTCGGGGGATCCATATTTCTTATACTGCAGGATGAGGATCGAAGAAGCGGAGTGGCTCTAGATCCTAGGATGTGGTTTATTTTGAGTACTTTTGGATGATGGCCCGGGATGCGCCTGTGCTCCCGTGGCGTGATGTATATTTGGTTGTGACAGATAACAGTGTTGTGATACAGTGATGGACATGTAAACACTCGGTATTGTATATGATGTATTTATGGTTTAGTTTTATGCTCGGGAGTCTGATCATCAGACCGGTACACTTGTATTTATTCTGCCTTGTCAACCACGTGGGTGGTTGACGGCGTTGTAGCACCGAAGCGTTAGTTACTGTTTAGTTATTTAATTCCGCTGCGATTTCATTTAGTATCATGTGCGTATTAGGGGTGTTACAAAAAGTGGTATCAGAGCGAAGTATCGCTCTGATGACTGGAATACCGAGCTTAGGAATATACCGAGTTAGGAAACCTAACTACAGTTACTTCAGTGAACATTATCAGAAGGTTAACCACTAACTAAGTGTGGAGATACCTTATTGTCGGGAAGCGTTACCACCGTTGGACCGATAAGTGTGCAAGCATATTGCTAATGAATATTCATGTGAATACAGATGGCAGGTAGACCGCGTGGTAGAGGCCGCGGAAGTGGTACCGGTAATGTGGGTGACCAGGGCGAGAATACTACGGCCCAGGTTATGGCTGAGGCTGTAGCAGCCGCTGTAGCCCAGATGGTACCCCAGCTTGTGGCTGCGATACAGCAGGGGCAGATGCCCGGAGTTCAACCACCACCGCCACCGCCACGAGAGACCAATTGGGTCAAGGCATTGGCAGACTTGAGACCCCCTTCGTTTCATGGGGAGACCGACCCACGTAAGCTGGAGGCGTACATCTCCGAGTTGGAGACCGCCTACGAGACCTTGGCTGTACCCGCAGAGGCTAAGGTCCGTCTTGCCGCTTACTACCTGAAGGGTTCGGCACAAAACTGGTGGAAGCTTGTGAGGGAGGACCGGATGGCGGATCCTCAGTTTGGATGGAGGGAGTACACGGCTCTACTGCGAGCCAAATACTACCCTGTGCACGTTCAAGAGGCCAAGCGCCTTGAGCTGGATAGTCTGAGGCAGGGGGACAAGGTGTCGGTTGATGAGTATTACACTGCCTTCACCGGCCTTGTCCACCTGTTACCGGACCTGGGATACTCGAACCGGGTGCTGGTAAACCGTTTTTACAACGGTCTCAGCCACCGTCTTCGCTATGGGATGGGGCCAGCTGAGTATACTACCTTGCAGGTAATTTAAATAAAGAGTGATGTGAATATGTGTAGTCTACAAGTGAGTATTAATGTGAGTTTGTGAGTATGTATTGCGGGGCATGACTGACCATCCTAAATTCAGGAGTGCTATCATGCCGCTGCTAAGGTGGAGATCACCGTCCGTCTGAGGGACGAGGAGAATGCGCACAAGCGCAAGGCCACGAGCGAGGGCCAGAGTCCGCAGGGGTACGGGGGAGGAAAGAAGAAGAAGAAACCTTATCCCCAGCCCCAGAAGAGTCAGCACCAGGGTGACAAGGGCCAAGCCCAGACCACCACAGCTGAGGAGCCACTGAAGCTCACGTATGCTTATGCGGCGAAGCCCCTACGCTCTTACCCACCTAAGGGTAATTGTTTAATCTTGTGTGATAAGTTGATGTGTATATTGATAAGTTGTGAAACAAGTACTGAGTGTGTATCGTGTTAGCAGCTAGCACGGGCTCTGGACCGGAGCGCCACTATTACTGTAAGTGGTGCAATGGAGACCACCCCGGCAAAGACTGCAAGGGAAATGAGGTGCAGTGTCGCTACTGCGAGAAGTGGGGTCACCGTGACCATGAGTGTTACCGGAACCCCAAAAGCAGAGTCAACAAGCCCAAGGGGCAGTGGAAGGGTAAGGCCACAGCAGCTATTGATGGCCCGAAGACGGCTAACCAGCCACCCACTGATCAGAGGCATACTGATTCCCAGAAGGGGAAAGGGTCGGGACCTAGCAAGGCCACCCTGAATGTGGTGGACCGGTCTGAGGCGCCAGGGCCCTCTTCTAGACCAGGTACCGCCTAAACTGTTGAATGTAATAAGTGATTGCATACCGCATTTCATGCATGTGTGTATTAGTGAGTCCAAGTGTATCATCATGTGAGTAAGGAGTTAAAGTATAGTGTGGAAGACACCTAATTAGATAATTCTAAACTTAAAGGAACCTTCAATATATGTTATCCAATCCCACCCACACCAAACCCTGAAGAAACCACCATCAACATCACCGACTTCCCAATGGAGCAATGTCAGGTTATCCAGCCAGGTATGATACTCTTAAGTGGATACCTGACACCGGAAGCACAAGTCCATATCATCAGACGATGCGATGAACTTGGAGCTAAACCTGGAGGTTTCTACACACCTGAATATCCGAACGGATCAAGGATGCAATTGAAGATGATGTGCATGGGTAAGGACTGGAACCCTTACACCAAGTCATATCAAGAAGTGCGAGCTGAAGATGGAGCAACAGTACCAAGTATACCTGAGGAGTTCCATGCGGTCGTTAATCACGCCGTGGGAATTGCTCAACAAGTTGAAACGGATCGATTCCGGATGTGGAAGCAGATTTGTGTATTGTGAACTTCTACCAGAAAGGTGGACGGTTAGGTTTACACCAAGATAAGGACGAGTCACCCGAGTCTCTAATTAAGGGAGTACCCGTGGTGTCTTGGTCCATTGGTGATACCGCAGTATTTGTGTATGGTGAGCAGAAGCGTGCTGATCTCGCAAGGAAGTTAATACTAAAGTCAGGAGATGCGTTAATCATGGGTGGGCAGTCAAGGATGCTATATCATGGCATCAGGAAGATCAAACTGAATACCGCACCGTCGGCAGTGATCAATGCCACACACATGAAACCCGGACGTTTGAATTTGACCTTCAGACAATTCTAAAGCCTTGTATACTTTTGTAATGTGTTAAGCCATTATATGTTAAGGAAGTTATGTATGTGTTAAGTTATATCAACCATGTAAACCAACAATGTTGTAAAGAGAAGGTGTTAATGAATAAAATGGAGTTATTGAAGTATATCAACCGTGTTGTTACCCAGTACTTATTAGTTTGCCAATGAATTAGGCTGTGCACTCGGAACGGGAGGTACACTGAGTGTCTGCAATGAGGCAGAAGCCGGCAAGAGCGGCACAATCCTCACCGGTACCTTTCCAGTGAATGGCGTGGACGCATCGATCTTGTTCGACTCTGGAGCCTCACACACATTTATTTCGCTATCTTTTGCGAAGAGGCTGGGGTTAGATGGAGATGAGATGCCAGACTTCTTGGTCACTCTCCCATCGAAAGAGCGGATCAGGTGTACCCGCTACCACCGAGATGCTGTTGTACGAATCAGAGGTGAAGAGTTTCCGATCGACTTGATAGAGTTCGACGGACTTGGATTTGATGTGATTGTCGGGATGAACTGGTTGGAGCGGTACAAGGGCAGAATCCTGTGTGCCGAGCATCGACTGCTTCTTCGGAGTCCATCTGGGGTTACCATATCATACCGCCAGAGGCCCAGGGAGCCTTCGACTCAGATCATCACCGCCATGGCTATGTATCGTGAGTTACGACGAGGGAGTGATGTATACCTCTGCTATGTCCAGGACATAGAGAGAGACCCAGAGTTTAGTTCTGATGTGCCGGTAGTGTCGGAGTTTCCTGATGTATTTCCTAAGGAACTACCGGGCATGCCGCCAGCACGAAGGTTGAGTTTGAGATCGACTTAGTTCCGGGCACTGGACCCATTGCGAAAGCACCTTATCGTATGGCTCCAGCAGAGATGAGAGAGCTCAAGGAGCAGCTGAGAGACCTACTCGACAAGGGCTTTATCCGCCCTAGTGTTTCACCATGGGGAGCGCCGGTCCTCTTCGTGAAAAAGAAGGACGGTAGCCTCCGCCTGTGTATTGACTATCGAGAGCTGAATGCTGTTACGGTGAAGAACCGTTACCCTTTACCACGCATCGACGATCTATTTGATCAGCTGAGGGGAGCATCAGTATTCTCCAAGATAGACCTACGTTCTGGATACCATCAGATTGCCATCCGTGATAGTGATATCGAAAAGACAGCATTCAGAACTAGGTATGGGCATTATGAGTTCACAGTTATGCCGTTTGGCTTGTCAAATGCACCAGCAAAGTTCATGGACTTAATGAACCGTTTGTTCCAAGATCAGTTGGACAAATCAGTGGTAGTCTTCATCGATGATATTCTTGTGTATTCTAAATCAAGAGGTGAGCACGAAAGCCACCTGAGAAATGTGTTACAAACGTTGAGGAGGAACCAGTTGTATGCAAAGTTTTCGAAATGTGAATTTTGGTTGAACCAAGTATCCTTCCTTGGACATGTGATTTCTGAGGCCGGGATCGCTGTTGATCCGGCAAAAGATAGATGCAGTGCGCACCTGGCCTAGGCCGAAGACAGTTACCGATATCAGGAGCTTCCTCGGTCTGGCAGGTTATTATAGGAGGTTTGTGAAGGACTTCTCCAGTGTCTCGAAGCCGATGACTACCTTAATGAAGAAGGATGCACCATTCGAGTGGACAGTTGACTGTGAGAGTTCTTTCACGAGTCTCAAGGATGCTCTGACATCTGCACCAGTCTGGACTATACCAGACGGTCCAGATGGTTTTGAGGTCTACTGCGACGCATCAGGCAGAGGTAGGGTTGTGTATTGATGCAGCACGGGAAGGTCGTAGCATACGCCTCCCGTCAGCTGAAGAAGCATGAGGAGAACTACCCTACCCACGACTTAGAATTGGGTGCCATGTCTTCGCATTGAAGATATGGGCATTATTGTATGGGGAAGTGTGAGATTTATTCTGACCACAAAAGCTTAAAGTACTTGTTCACTCAGAAAGAGTTGAACATGAGGCAAAGAAGGTGGGTTGAGTTTCTGAATGACTACGATATTAATCTGCAATATAAAGAGGGTAAGGCAAATGTGGTAGCTGACGCACTGAGTCGCGAGCACACTCTCTCCATTCGCTAGTCTCTCATACTGGCTTGGTGAAGAGGTGCGGAGTGCTCAGATGACGGATCAGTACATGCTGGAGATCCGGCAGAAGCTTATTGATGGCACATTCGAGGGTCAGAAGTACGACTTCAGACTCCACGATGATGACCTGATTAGGCTGAATGGCCGATTGTGTGTACCTAGGAGTGGCGCTGAGTTGAAGGAGCGCATATTGAGTGAATCCCATTGTTCTACTACTTCGATTCACCCCGGAGCTTCAAAGATGTATAAGAGTATGAAAAGGTATTTTTGGTGGACGGGAATGAAGAAAGATGTAAGTGATTATGTGTTGAGGTGTCTCACTTGCCAGAAGGTCAAGTTTGAGCACCGACGGCCTGGTGGTATGGTACAACCAATGCCAGTGCCTGAGTGGAAGTTCCATGATATCTCCATGGACTTTGTAGTAGGGCTTCCGCCTACAAGGGGAGGTCTCAATATGATATGGGTTGTAGTTGACCGACTGACCAAGGTGGCCCGATTCATTCCGATGAAGGACACTTGGAAAGTGGCAAGATTGGCAGAACTCTTTGATAAAGAAATTGTAAGACATCATGGTGTACCGAAAACAATTGTATCTGACAGAGATACCAGATTCTTATCCAGATATTGGAAGTCTACACGAGAGGCATTGGGTACTGAATTGAAATTGAGTACAGCGTTTCACCCACAGACCGATGGTCAGAGCGAGCGCACCATTCAGACACTTGAGGATATGCTACGTGCTTGTGCACTTGACTTTCAGACCAGCTGGATTGATAAGTTACATCTGATCGAGTTTAGTTACAACAACAGCTACCATGCTTCGATCAAGATGTCTCCCTTCCAGGCCTTGTACGGTAGACCATGCCGCACGCCTTTATGCTGGGATGAGTCGAGTGAGACGGTCATTATAGGACCAGAGTATCTTGAACAAGTTCAGGCAGAAGTTCGCCAGATCCGGGCTAACATGAAGGCAGCTCAGGATAGACAGAAGTCGTACGCAGATGTGCGCAGACGTGACCTGGAGTTCGCCGTGGGCGATCAGGTATTTTTGAGAGTATCCCCCATGAAGGGAGTATTTCGTTTTGGCCAGAAGGGCAAGCTGAGCCCAAAGTATGTGGGGCCTTATGTTGTGACGGAGCGGATCGGCCCGGTAGCCTATAGACTAGACCTACCCGCCGAGCTGGGCAAGGTACATGATGTATTTCATGTGTCCCAGTTGAGGAAGTATATGTCTCATCCGTCTCATGTGCTTCAGCCTGAAAGGCTAACCTTAGAGCCTACCATGCGATCAGTGGAGACTCCGGTACGGATTCTGGATACTAAGACTCGAGACACTCGCCATAAGTCTGTGAGACTGGTGAAAGTTCTTTGGTCTAACCAGGACGTTGAGGAGGCCACTTGGGAGCTGGAAGATAAGATGAAGGCGAAGTACCCGTCATTGTTTACTTCTTAGTCCTTATGTGTATAGGGTACGGGGCGTACCCCTTTTTAAGGGGGGTAGAGCCGTTTCGGTTATGTGTGTACGACGTGTATTTGAATACATCGTCTATGTTATGTTGTTATGTTACAGACCGTTGTGTCTGAATGATGTGGATAATGTTGTATGGACCTTGTGTCCAATGTTATGTAGTGTGTTGTGAATGATGTATGGAAGTATTGTTTATAAGTATTCCCGTGTTCTAATATTTAGGATATGTGAAAGTATGAACTTTGAGGGCAAAGTTCTTTTAAGGGGGGTAGATTGAAATACCCCAAACCTTAATATATTGTATAAACACTTAAATATGGTGTATTAAGACTAAAAAGAGTCTTAGAAACATTAGTAAACAAATTTAAACAAAAGAAAACACAAAATGTGCTTTAAAGTCAATAAGAGCCAAAATGTGCTCTAAGCTTGGGATAAACTTGGTTAAGACCTAATGAACTTACCAAGACCTCATTTATACACTAATGAACATATTTAACCAATTACCAAAGAAAACCAAGCTTGAAAACATGTTTAAACACAAAATGTGCTTTAAGGAGTCTTAAAGCACATTTTTGAAAAATTGTCTTGTAAATGAGTTTTGAGTGGCTAGATGTCCATCATTACTCTTAAGTATATATGTGTACTATATAATATCACATTTGGATGTCTATATCAATGGGAAATCAAAAATTTCACTTCTATGTGCCTTGTTTTCATGAATAGTGATTTTTATAAGCTATTTTGTAACATATGTTTGTATAAGTAATTAAATTGACAAATAAAGACTATATTACCCCTAAGTATAAATGGGGGCCGGTTTTCTTAAGTGTGGTGACTCACCACTCTCTTATTAATGTATTAAGTAACTAATGATAAGTAAATAAACTACTTTTTACTTTATAAAGTATAAATATCTTCAAAAGCAAATTCTATCTCATTCTCTCATTTCCTTCCTTGTTCACACGGCTCCACACCCCTCTTCTTCCTCTCTTCCACGGTAATACCACACCACCTCCATTAAAACCCCTCTTTGATCTCTTGTAAAATCTTGCTCACTTGTTCAAATCAAAAACAAACACCACCAATCTCTTCCTCTCATCAAGCTCTTCATTCCTATCTTCTTAAAATTCCAAGACCACCATTTCGGTGCCATGGAGTTCCACCATTGAAGGAGCTTGAGCTTGTATTTTTACATATTGTTACTCTCCTTTACTTCTAGGTAAGGAATCTCAAATAAAAACTTCATTTCCTTCATGTTTTTGTGGTAACCGAAAAATACATATTGAAGGAGCTCTTTGTGTGACCTTGTTCTAGCTTCATTCCAACTCTTCATGGACTAGGTGGAGTCCTCTCTTGCTAGATATTCAAACTCTCTTGAAAGAGCAAGGTAAAACAACTACATTAATGTTTTTGCAACAATGTAAAATTAGGGTTTACAATGAGATGGAGCTTATAGCTTGAATACTCATTATAATGTTTGTATATTGTTTAGAACTTGTCAAAGAATCAAATACCCTACCGGTTTTTAAAGGAAACAAGAAAGAAGTTGTTTGGAAAAGAGGTAAATCTACTAACCAAATGTTGTTTAATGCCTTAGGAAAAATGAGCTAATAATGCTTGTTAAAACTACCTAAAGAGCAAATGGTGAATGACTTAGTAAAGTGTTCCAAGAGCTTAGTAAAAGGCATATGTGTTGTTGAGTGTATTTGCAGGTTAAAGGCAAATATATTGTGGAAATTCAGTGTTTAAGATTTATGCATCTTAAGGGCCTAAGAGCCATGTCATTTAAGGGCCTAAGTGCCATGCAATTTAAATTATGCACTATATTGTGATGTAGTGCTTTATGAGTGGAGTTTGGTATAATAAGTGCTTGATGGATTTTTAGTGTTCTTGGTTGTTTGTTGGTAAAAACAATGTGTTTTGGTTTAGTAATGTTCTAGGAGAACCTATGTCGAAATTTAGGTAATAAATGAGAAGTTCTAAGAGTTAAAATGAGTTTGATAAGTTAATAGGTGTTTAGATTGGTTAAGTGTTGTTCTTGGGTAAGAAACATGCATTAAGGTGATTTAGGATGTCACAAGGACTTAGGCATGAGCTTGAGGTTTTAGTAGGTACCAAAGCCATTTTGGACTTAGGTAAATACTTAGGCAAACTTTGGTAATAAGGAGGAAGTGTAAACTTGGAAAAGAATTTTCAAGATGGATATAAGGAGTTAGTTGTGAGCGATGATGCTTGGAAGATGATGTTAAAATAAGGAGAAAGCATTTTGGGATGATAGTTATCATAGGTATGAAACACCACTTGAAAAACTTGGAGAAAATATTGTAAGTGTTAGGAATTTTGTGAGGAAATGGGTAAAGGCTTAAGGAATTAGATAATGAGTTTTATGAGTGTGTAAGGATGTCTTAAGGTGTGTTTAAAGTGCCCAAATGAGGTTAGGGAGTACAAGGTTATATGGGGTGAAGTTTGGAGTTGAATGTGAAAAGGAAAACAAAGGTCTGGGGCAGACCGGACTTGCGACCGGACTTGCAAGTTCGGTCGAGCCCAGTTTACCCTGCGAGAATTGGCTTCTGGAATGGACCGACCTTGGGGACCGGACTTGCAAGGTCGGTCGGGCTTGTATTTTGTGTTCGGATTGAGTTACTGGAATCGACCGGACATAGGACCGGACTTGGCAAGTCCGGTCGGGCTAAATTTCCAAAGGGAAGAAACTCTCGGGAATAGACCGAACATGCGACCGGACTTACAAGGTCGGTCGGAGTAGAAAATTTTGACGGAAATGTGTTCTGGAATCGACCGGACTTGGACAAGTCCGGTCGCAAGGTCGGTCGGACCTAAACTTTAAAAAAAAAACAGAAAAGAATGTGACCTATGTAGTTAACCCTAGAGTGTATAATGAAGGTACCTAGGGTAAGATAGACATTAAACATGTCATACAATCATGTTAAATACTTAGTAAGTTTGAAGTTAAATAAATAATTAACCGACGTTATTAATTATGTATAGGAGTGACCTACGGGGGAAACCAAACGAGGCAAGGACCAAGGTATGGTTTTCTTGCAGTCTGTTGTCTACCGGTTTACACCGGCTTGTGTGTTGTATGTTTTTCTGTGTGTTTATGACGTTATAAGACTTAAACATGTAATGAGTTTACAGTTGTTCATATTATTGTGATGTTATGTTGTGACTCATTTCCCCTCGTGTGTGTCTAACATGACTTACCACCTATTGTGTGTTGGTTGCTAAGTTCCACTATGAACTTCTAACAAGAGTTAACTGGGAAGTGAGGAATCCGGTTGTCCGGTCATGCATGTAAGTTAAGAGTAGATATCTGAATCAGATTCGACTCTTATGTTGTTAAGATTGTTCTCCTTAATTTGGCGTTCGATCTCCCGCAAGCTTCTTCCAAAGCTTACTTATTCTAACTTATGATCGGTTTAGTGGGAACATGTGTTTGTGTGGTGTGTTCGGGTCACTAAATCCGAACCATCTGTGACTTAAGTTACTCGTTCGTCTAACAGAACGGTAATGAGTGTGTTTAACGAGCTTAACATGAGAGTGAATCACTCTCTAGGCTCTTGTGTTATTTGACCCTTGCGGTTTGTTATTGTGGAACGAAGATCCACTATGTATGTGTTGTTGTGCTATGCACTATTGTTGCTATGCCACATGTTATGTTATGTTATGTTATGGGTATAAATGAATGCCATGTTATCATGACAATTAGTTGCGCGTATCCCGGTAGCCGATGGGCTGCGCGTTAGCCATACCAGCCAAGGGTTGCTGACCCCCTCGGGGGATCCATATTTCTTATACTGCAGGATGAGGATCGAAGAAGCGGAGTGGCTCTAGATCCTAGGATGTGGTTTATTTTGAGTACTTTTGGATGATGGCCCGGGATGCGCCTGTGCTCCCGTGGCGTGATGTATATTTGGTTGTGACAGATAACAGTGTTGTGATACAGTGATGGACATGTAAACACTCGGTATTGTATATGATGTATTTATGGTTTAGTTTTATGCTCGGGAGTCTGATCATCAGACCGGTACACTTGTATTTATTCTGCCTTGTCAACCACGTGGGTGGTTGACGGCGTTGTAGCACCGAAGCGTTAGTTACTGTTTAGTTATTTAATTCCGCTGTGATTTCATTTAGTATCATGTGCGTATTAGGGGTGTTACACTTATGTTCAGCATATCATGCTTTTAATGTTTATTTGATTTGTTAGTATGTGATGTGCTGAATGAAATCCTTCGATTCTGGCATATTTTGAAAAGTCTTTTTCTTGATTTTATTTTGTGAACAATGAGGACATTGCTCCTCTTAAGTGTGAGGAAGTGGAGACCTTTCCCTGAAAATATGCCAGTTGTACATAATGCCACACTAGTTTTTGATTGTTCTCATGCTACGAAGGATACACTTCTTTAAGTGCCAGTAAATATTGAATTTTTGGGTGATAATTTTTGTGGAAGTTTTTGAAATCGAGCCTGATGACAACCTCAAGAATCTTTTTACTTAAAGTTGTTCGTATGTATTGTTTTTATCAAATTAATTCTATTTTCACTGAAATCTGGTGGATTAGATGATTGCTCAAATTAAATTAGTTTGGTTTGGTGACTATGGGAATGATATGAAAGTTTGGTATGAAGGATAAGGCAAGGTACTCCTCTGATCATGAATTTTCTGAACCAAAACAGGCCTCGTTTATCCGGTTATTAAGTCCTTGGGGTGCTTCATCACCCATCTACCTAAGGTCTCATGATCTAGGATAGGAGGCCCAACACCGTTACATGGATAAAGAGAAAAGTCTGGGGAACGAAAACAATTGTGCGGAAAACAAGAAAAATAATAATGCAAAGATAGGTTAGCCCTTAAAAGCTTAAAGTTAATTGCAATTTTCCTATTTTGATCATGAGTGCGTGGTGTTGAAAGGTATTTGAAATACCCCAAAATTCAAAACAATGATTAATTAAGCTAATTAAGATTTTAGAAGCTTAATTATGCTAAAATAATCATCAGGGAACAAATCCCGAAGAAAACGGATTAAAAACACAAACGAACCTTAAAGCGTGTTTTTCGAGGAAATCGGGAAAACGTGACTTTAAGCGGGTTAAATAGACCCGTAATAATTTTGGTCAACCAAATAGTCATTACCAAATTATAACGAGGGTCTAGAATTAATAAAATTAATTAAACGAGGAAATTCCGGAAAACGGGTCTCGGGAGTGAAAAGTGCAACAAAAATGAAAGTTGTGGGGTAAAAATATAAATAAGTAAAGTTGGTGTGTCCACTTTGCAAATAAAAATTTAAAACACACTTGTGTGTGTGGGTGTAGCCGTCCAGCATCCCCTCCTCTCTTCCTTAATTGGTCCTAATACACTACAAGACAAAGGAAGAAAAGAAATGAAAGTACAAAAGTAAAAGAAGCTTCTCTCTCTCCTAAACCCCCACTCCCTTACGTTTTATTTTTCTTCTCTACTGGCTTCTTCTTCCTCCTGGGCGCAGCAATGGCGATTTCTCACCCCACCTCCAGCTCCTCTCTTCTTTCCTATTTTTGAGTGGCCAAATCAACTCCAAACTCAACAAAAATTACACCACGGCACTCCTCTCGTCTAGAGCTTTCATTTCCACCCTTTAAAAATCGAAAAGCTCACAACTCATCACCATGGCTGTAGCACATGTTGGAGCTTGAAGACCTCCATTGCAACCCCCTTCATCTCATCTTGGTTCTAAGGTAAAAATAGCCGTCAAAGTTCAATTTTTTCTAGCCTTTTATGGCAAAACGAAAATCTGAAGTTAGCTTGGTTATTCTCCCTCTTATAGCCGGTTTTGGTGCCTTGTTTTGGAGCTGGAAACCCCCTCTCTTTGCTGTTCAAAAGCCTCTCTAAGAGCCTAAGGTAATATCCTCTTGAAAACCCTAGATTGTTTAAAGTGTAAGATTTGGTTAAGGGATCATTTTAATAAGTTGTTATGGTATGGGGTGATTGGCTGTAGCTTGCCGGTTTGGTGGGGAAAAGATAGAATAAGAATTCAAGAAACAAGGAAGAAGGAAGAAGGAGAGAGAAGGAAGAAAAAGAAAAGCTAGAAAAAACACAAGGTAAAGAGACACACCTTGAGCTAGTTTTGATTATGTGTTATAACAGTTTTAATGTTTAAAAGGAGGAATTTGAATGATTTGGATAATGTATTATGTTGTGGTATAATGAGGAAGGTGTTAGGGTGTTTTAGAATGGTTAGGATGATGTTTATGAACTTGGAGACCAAAGAAAAACAATGGTTATGGTGCAGGAAAAATACATGTGGATTTAGTTAACTTGTGTGCTGTTAGAGTCCCTTGATGGATTTGGTTAGTTATGGTGATTAGAACTGAAAAATAATGTTGTGGGAATGTCTAGAAATGTAGGGAAGCTATGGCGAATTTTCTGTAGCAATGTGGAGGACTTAATTGCTTAAATTGGGTGAAAACAGTTTTGAAGACTAGTTGTGTTCTAGGCGGAGTTTAGATAGTTAATGACGTGGGAAATTAATTGAGGAAGGAGTGTATATGTGGGGAGGTTGTAGAAGAGTAATAATGTTTATGGTAAAGGTGGAATGACAATAGAAATGAAGCTAGGAGTTAAGAAACAACAAGAAACAAAAACTGCACTTGGTGCCTTAGGAGATGTAAGTGAAACTATGTAAGTTGGCTAGATTTTTAATAGGTGATTTAACCAAATGATTTAGGTTGGTTTGGAGTGTTTTAATGATGCTAAACATATTTGGATACTTAGGAAAAGATTAGGGAAGAACTGGGTGAAAGACTAAGCTTAAAACAAAAACTAAAGTGTACAATCTGTTGAAACCGTAGCAGGGTCCGGGACTTAGGTCCAGGACCAAGTCCCGGACCACCCCCTAAAAATTGGTCGAGACTGCCTTACTGAACTGGTCCGGGACTTAGCTTAAGATAAGGACCCGGACCACCCACCTAAAACATACCGAAAGTTAGGATTTCCACCTGGTCGGGACTTAAGTCCCATACCACGTCCCGGACCCATCTGAAAGGGGCGTGAAACTTATGAAACTTGCATTATAAGATGGGGATTGGTTTGGTAATGGATTTATAAGATGATTAGGACTTAATTAATGATGTTTAAGGTGATTAAGGGCTTGAACAAGTTAAGAAGAATGTAAGTCGAATAACTTAAGTGTGGAAGTTTAAAATACCTTGACTTGGTTATTATAAGTCGGTACCCGTAAAAGATGAAGTCTCTAGGTTAATTATAGATTATTAACCGTACGACTTCGTGACATGTTATAGGGACCCGAATAGTCAAACCGAAGGTGAACGAAAGTCCGAGATCGACGGTGCACGGTATGATTTCCTCATGCGCTGTGTCCTAACGGGGTTACCCCGGCTTGTTTGTTGTGTGTTTATTTGCCATCACCTAAACAAGATAATAGCATGTAACTGGGTTATTACACCTGCTTGAGTTGGGGATGCATGATCTTTGACCCGGATGTTTGTATAACTTATGAAACGTGTGAATGGTGAGGAAGTGGAATGTTGACTAACCCCTGACTAGAAGTATTACTAACCCTGGATTTGGGTTAGGGGGATGGTGAGTCATGCATGCAAGGATGAGGAAACAACAGAGCATTTGTTTCTAAGTCCATGGTCGAACTCCCTTGTTACCGGGCCGTGGCCACATAGTGGTGCCCTGCGGGGCCGTGTGCCACATAGTGGTGCCCGACTGGAGTGAGACCGGCAGAGCCTATCCGCTTAAAGAGATAAGCTAGGGATTGTTGGGTTAGAGAATAATTAACCCGGATGAGTAACTAACAAGTGAATGAGGTGAGAACCTGAGAGTGTAACTTGAGACCCCGGTTGATGTGTGAATTACCTTTTGTGGTATGATTGCACCCTGTGTATGTGTGTGCCTTTGTATGTAATGAAATGCATGTTGAGTGTACTACTATATGTGTATAATGTTGTTTATAAGAGTATGTATACCTGCAATAAAATCAACCGCATGTTGGCGACCAAGTAGTTGGCGTACCCCCGCTAGTACAGGGTATGCGGAAGTCATATGCAGCTTTTCTGAGCCCCTTGGGGCGTGTTTTAATTGCAGGGACTCGAGATTTGACAGGTCGGGATTGACCAGGATGCTCGTTTTGGATAGATGATTATTTGAATGGTGTACGAGTAGTACACGGTTAAGTTTTGTAGCGTGTACCATGTGGTACACCTTTTTGGATTTTGAAAGATGTAAACACTTGGGATACGGTTAGATGTAAACCGTAATATTTTGTAAACTTGGAAGTGTGTAAACTGTGAGCTTAACTTTTAGACTCGGTAATCACTTTTCGTATTGCTTGGGTGGCAGGGTTGTAAGTATTGATGGGGTATGTTTATGGATTGTTGGAGTTTATTATTGTTAACTCGGTACCTTTTGCTATCAGACCGCACTGTTTGTTTGTTGAGGCCTAGTTAGTCGTATGGGCGGCTAACGGCGTGTATCACCCGCTACTTAGTTTGTTGGTTCGCTGCGTTAGTTTGATGCCGGATGCTTAGGTGATAAGTATGGAATTAGTGGTAGGGGTGTTACAAAAAGTGGTATCAGAGCGAAGTGTCGCTCTGATAGCCGAGTATCACCGAGTGTAGTGATTACCGAGTTAGGATTACCAACCATTTTACACGGGGAATTAGGAACCTAACCTTGATTGACCGTAATGACTACGGATACCCACTAACTTCCGAAAGGACTATACAACTGCTTAAATTCCAGACCAAATGGTCACAGTACCTAATGTGAAATGTTACTTGTTCCGATGTTAGGACGAGGTCGAGGCCGACCCCGTGGCGAGGCTTCCAATGAGTCGGGCGCGCAGACGATAGCTGAAATCGTCGCCGCCACTGTGGCATAGATGCTACCTCAAGTCATAATCGCGGTACAACAAAACCATCAGACTCCACAAAACCAACAACAACAAGCCCGACCCACCACAGCCCCGAGAGGTAAATTGGGTGAAGGCTGTCGCAGATCTCCGACCTCCTTACTTCCGAGGCGAGAGCGACCCAGCTAAGCTCGAGGCTTTACATCTCCGAGATGGAGACGGCCTTCGAGACCCTGGAGGCTCCTGCTGGAGTAAGGGTAAGGATAGCTGCGTATTACTTAAAGGACGCGGCCATGGATTGGTGGAAGCTTGTGAAGAACGAATTCCTCACCGACCTCACCTTTGACTGGGATGCCTATGCTGATTTACTCCGAGACAAGTACTATCCGGAACATGTGAAGACAAAGAAGAGACTAGAACTCGACGCCTTGAGAATGACGGATAAGATGACCGTCGACGACTACTATGCTAAGTTCACCTCCATTCTACGACTGTTGCCCGACCTTGGGTACACCCGGCAGGTATTGGTCGACCGCTTCAACGGCGGGTTGATTGAGCCACCGCCTCCGGTACGGCATGGGGTATACGCGGTTTACCACCCTCCAGGTAAACAATAGTTATACCCTCAATGCTATCGTCGTATAAATTGATACAGTAACCCGCAAATATGACTTATGGTACCTAATACTACAGGAGTGTTACCATGCTGCCTCCCGCGTGGAGATCACCGTCCAATTAAGGGACAAGGAGATAGCGCAAAAGCGCAAGGTGAATGACAAAGCTACTAGCCACGATGATCAGGGCCCAGGAAAGGGCTGAAAGAAGAGGAAAGGAAGCTACCCCCAGCAGTCACAGAAGGGAGCTGGTGCTTCCGGAGAGAATAGTAACCATGCCGAGAAAGGCAAGGCGCCTGAGCCACCTCAGCTTACCTATACTGCACCGGTGGCTGCAAAGCCGCTGAGGTCTCTCCGCCTAAGGGTAAGAAACTGATCTAGACCTTGATGCTTATGAACCAGCTATGGCTTACTAAACGCTACTCACTCTCAACTTATAGGTTTTGGATATGGCACGGGTAAGGGTGACGCTGGAGACCCTGGCACGGATCGCCAAGGGAATGAGATCAGGTGTTACTACTACAAGAAACTGGGACATAAAGGTTCGAGTGCCCCTCCAAACCCAAAGGGAACTACCAGAGCAACTACCAAGGCAACTACCGCAACAATTATCAAGGCTTTAAGCAGAGGGAAGGCAGGAGGTTGCATCTGGCGATGCACCAGCCCAGCAGACCTCACAGGGACAGGGGTCCTGAGGTCCTCAGCAGAAGGGCGCACCCCAGAGGCAGCCGGCCTTGAACATCATCGATAGAGATGGGACCGGACGAAGTCCGGCTTAGGTACTTACGAACACCTTTGATCCTTGAGAACATTTTACATGTTGAATTACTTGCATGAGTGACTACTTGAATGACCTAGAACTGTAATATGAATTGAGCATGAACCGAACTAGTTTAAAAACCAGAACTCACGTTAAATAAACTTACCACCATAGGAACTTTCAATATCTGTTACCCAATCCCTTCAAACCCACTTTCTGAAGAGGCCGACCTCACCCACTCACCACATCACCAGCGAACAGTGTCAGGTCATCCGACCAGGTATGATATTAATAAAAGGAACCTGACACCCGAAGCCCAAATATCTATCATCAGACGATGCAATGAACTAGGGGCGGGTCCAGGAGGAATTTACACAACCCGAATTCCCCAGTGGAGCGAAGATGAGGCTGAAGATGATGTGCTTGGGAAGGGATTGGAACCCTTATACCAAGACATACCAAGAGACCCGAGCCGAAGATGGAGCAACACCACCAGCAATACCGGTGAATTTCAAGCGGTTAACGCGCAAGTTGTAGAGATCGCGCAGAACTAGAGGTGGATCCAATTCCTACACTAGAAGCAGACCTTTGTATTATTAATTCTACGAAGAAGGTGGACGACTTGGTTACACCAAGATAAGGACGAGACCGCGGAATCTCTCGAATTGGGAGTGCCCGTAGTGTCTTGGTCCATTGGTGACGATGCCAAATTTATGTTTAGCGAGCAGAAGCGTGTGGACCTCGCAGAGAGACTGGTCTCAGGTCATGAGATGTCTTAATAATGGGAGGTGAGTCGAGAATGCTGTATCACGGTATCAAGAAGATCAAGGTGAGTACGGCACCATCGACAGTGGTCAATGCCACACACCTGAAGCCCGGACGCCAGAACCTCACCTTTAGGAAGTATAAGCTTGTAACACCATGTAATGTGATAGTAATGTGTATTAGAGACACACAATGTATGCTGGTTGTTTATCAAAAAGCGGTGTTGGTTGTCAATTCTTTTTCCACTTGCGTTATACCTTCAATCATACAGCTTGTGAATCAATAGGTTGTGGACTCGGTACGGAAGGTTCCCTCAGTATTCTCACCGAGACACAGGCCGGCAAAAAAGCGGCACCATAATCACGGGTTCCTTTCCGGTGAATGGCATTGATGCCACTATACTATTCGACACTGGCGCCTCACATACCTTATCTCGCCACCATTCGCGAAGAGGTTGGGCTCGACGCTGATGAGTTGCCAGACTTTATGGTCACTCTCCCGTCAAAGAGAGAGAGTTAAGTGTACGAAATACTACCGAGCTGCCACTATCTAAATTAAGGGCGAGGCGTTTCCCTTTCCTTCATCGAGTTCGGTGGTTTGAGATTTGACCTAATTATTGGGATGAACTGGTTAGAGCGGCATAAGGGGCGAATCCTCTACGCCGAGCACAGGTTTGCTGCTTAGAAGCCCATTTGGGGTTACCATATCATACCGCCAGAGGCCGAGAGAGCCTTCGACCAAAGTAATCTCCGCCATGTCCATGTACCGAGAGCTCAGAAAGGGGCACGAGGTATTCCTTTGCTATGTGCAAGACCTTCAGCGAGATCCAGAGTTTGACCCCGACATACCGGTAGTGTCGGAGTTCCCGGATGTGTTTCCGAAGGAACTTCCCGGCATGCCACCTCAGAGGATAGTCAAGTTTGAGATAGAGCTTGTACCAGGCACGGGACGGATTGCTAGGGCGCCGTACCTTTTAGCACCGGCAGAGATGCCGAATTGAAAGTAAGTTGAAGGATTTACTTGATAGGGTTCATACGCCCGAGCGTATCACCCTGGGGAGCACCGGTCCTCTTCGTGAAGAAGAAGGACGGTAGTCTCCGCCTTTGTATTGATTACCGTGAGCTTAATGTCGTCACGGTGAAGAATAAATATCCATTGCCACGCATCGATGACTTGTTCGATCAGTTGAAGGAGCTTCAGTCTTCTCCAAAATTGACCTCCGATCAGGGTATCACCAGATTGCTATCAGGGATTCCGACATTGAGAAGACAGCTTTCCGTACGAGATATGGACACTTTGAGTTTACAGTGATGCCATTCGGTCTATCGAATGCGCCAGCTAAATTTACGGATTTGATGAATCGGTTGTTCAGTGATCAGTTAGACACATCAGTGGTGGTCTTCATCGATGACATCCTTATTTATTCGAAGTTGAGAGACGAACATGAGAGCCATTTGAGGCGTGTACTTGAGACATTGCGTGAGAACCAGCTGTATGCGAAGTTTTCCAAGTGCGAGTTCTGGCTTGACCAGGTATCCTTCCTTGGTCACGTGATCTCGAGCGCAGGTATCTCCGTCGATCCAGCTAAGATTGAAGCAGTCAGTTCATGGCCTAGACCTAAGAATATGTCCGACATCCGGAGCTTCTTGGTCTAGCCGGTTACTACCGGAGGTTTGTTAGAGATTTTTCGAAAGTTGCGAAGCCCATGACGGCATTGATGAAGAAGAGATGCACGTTTGTGTGGACAGACGAGTGCGAGATAGCCTTCCAGAGCTTGAAAGACTCATTGACCTCAGCACCCATTCTCACACTTCCAGAGGGTACAGAGGGATTTGAAGTTTACTGTGACGCATCGGGCAAGGGCATGGGATGCGTACTCATGCAGCATGGCAGGGTAGTAGCATACGCCTCCCGCCAGCTGAAAAAGCATGAGGAGAATTACCCGACACATGATTTAGAGTTAGGAGCCATTGTCTTCGCCTTGAAGATATGGCGACACTATCTCTATGGAGTAAGCATCACCATTTATTCTGACCATAAGAGTTTGCAATACGTTTCACCAAAAAGAGTTGAATTTGAGACAGAGAAGGTGGATGGAGTTTTATCAGATTACGACATCAACCTTCAGTATAAAGAGGGGAAGGCAAATGTTGTAGCCGACGCCCTGAGTCGCCGAGCACACTCACTCCATTCGCTGCTCGCTTCATCCAGCTTGGTTGATGAGGTGCGAGAGGCTCAGTTGTGCGACCCCTACATGAAAGAGATCAGATAGAAAATTTCAGAGGGCACATTTGAGAAGCGGAAGTACGACTTCAAGCTTCATGAAGATGGCTTGATCCGACTGAATGGCAGATTATGCGTCCCCCGAAGCAATGCTGAGCTGAGGGATCGCATTCTGCGTGAGTCACACTGTTCCACACTGCATGTCCATCCGGGAGCCTCTAAAATGTACAAGGACATGAAGAGGTACTTCTGGTGGTCAGGGATGAAGTCCGATGTGACTGAATATGTTTGAGGTGTCTCACATGCCAGAAGGTAAAATTCGAGCACCGTAGACTGGGAGGAATGGTACAGTGTATGCCTATTCCAGAGTGGAAATTCCATGACATCTCCATGGATTTGTTGTTGGACTCCCACCTGCTAGGGGAGGACTCAACATGATTTGGGTCATCGTCGATCGCCTCACCGGTTGCCCGATTCATACCGATGAGGACACCTGGAAGGTGGCGAAGCTCGCTGAGCTATTTGACCGGGAGATTATCCGACACCACGGAGTTCCCAAGACTATTGTATCTGACCGCGACACCAGATTTCTTTCGAGATACTGGAGAGCTACACGGGAAGCGTTGGGCACCGAGTTGAAGCTTAGCACCGCCTTCCATCCACAGACCGACGGTCAGATAGAAAGAACCATCCAGACACTTGAGGACATGCTTCGGGCATGTGCCTTAGACTTTCAGGGGAGCTGGATTGATAAGCTACATCTTATCGAGTTTTTTATAATAACAGTTATCATGCTTCGATTAAGATGTCGCCTTTCCAAGCGTTATATGGTAGACCTTGCCGTACCCGTTGTGTTGGGATGAGTCGAGCGAAACGGTCATCATAGGACCGGAATACTTAGAGCAAGTGCAAGCTGAAGTTCAGCAGATTCGAGCGAATATGAAGGCAGCCAAGATAGACAGAAGTCTTATGCTGATGTCAGACGACGCGACCTTGAGTTCGCTGTGGGCGACCAAGTGTTTCTACGTGTTTCTCCTATGAAGGGTGTTTTTCGATTTGGCCAGAAGGGCAAGCTGAGCCCAAAGTTTGTGGGCCCGTATGAGATCACTGAGAGAGTTGGATCCGTGGCATACCGATTAGCGTTACCTGAAGAGTTGGGACGTGTTCACGATGTGTTTCATGTCTCTCAACTCAAGAAATATATATCCGATCCTTCTCATGTGTTGGAGCCCGAACATTTATCCTTGAGCCGACGATGCAATATGTCGAGACTCCTCTACGAATTCTTGATACCAAGACTAGAGACACTCGAAACAAATCAGTGCGAATGGTCAAAGTCTTATGGGCAAACCACAATGCCGAGGAAGCGACTTGGGAACTTGAGGACGCCATGAAGGCGAAGTACCCACAGCTATTTGTAGACTAGATGGTCTAGCGTTAGAGGGTACGGGTCGTACCCTTTTTAAGGGGGTAGGACCGTTTGTTTTTGGCATTGCTTCGGGGCAAGCATTGCATTGTATGTAAGTTGTATTACATTTGGTTGGACTTTTGGATGATGATTGTAATTGTGGAAGTGATTTGTGTTGAAGTGAATGAAGTTGTGGTATCTTGGAATCGTATGAGATTGGTGCTAAAATTGTATTGAGTTGGATGGAGATGGTAAGATTTGAATTGTGTTGAAGATGTATTGTGATTGGGTGAATACCCTTGTGTGACAGAATGTTAACTCTGTAAGATGTTGTGTGTATGGTCTTGACAATGAGAGTCAATTGAACAAAGAAAACTAGTTCACCAACTTGAACAACATTGTGGACAAAGTTCCTTAAGGGGGGTAGATTGAAATACCCCAAAATTCAAAACAGTGATTAATTAAGCTAATTAAGATTTTAGAAGCTTAATTATGCTAAAATAATCATGAGGGAACAAATCCCGAAGAAAACGGATCCTTAAAACGGATTAAAAACACAAACGAACCTTAAAGGTGTTTTTCGAGGAAATCAAGAAAACGTGACTTTAAGCGGGTTAAATAGACCCGTAATAATTTTGGTCAACCAAATAGTCATTAGCAAATTATAACGAGGGTCTAGAATTAATAAAATTAATTAAACGAGGAAATTCCGGAAAACGGGTCTCGGGAGTGAAAAGTGCAACAAAAATGAAAGTTGTGGGGTAAAAATATAAATAAGCAAAGTTGGTGTGTCCACTTTGCAAATAAAATTTTAAAACACACTTGTGTGTGTGGGTGTAGCCGTCCAGCATCCCCTCCTCTCTTCCTTAATTGGTCCTAATACACTACAAGACAAAGGAAGAAAAGAAATGAAAGTACAAAAGTAAAAGAAGCTTCTCTCTCTCCTAAACCCCCACTCCTTCACGTTTTATTTTTCTTCTCTACTGGCTTCTTCTTCCTCCTGGGCGCAGCAATGGCGATTTCTCACCCCACCTCCAGCTCCTCTCTTCTTTCCTATTTTTGAGTGGCCAAATCAACTCCAAACTCAACAAAAATTACACCACTGCACTCCTCTCGTCTAGTGCTTTCATTTCCACCCTTTAAAAATCGAAAAGCTCACAACTCATCACCATGGCTGTAGCACATGTTGGAGCTTGAAGACCTCCATTGCAACCCCCTTCATCTCCTCTTGGTTCTAAGGTAAAAATAGCCTTCAAAGTTCAATTTTTTCTAGCCTTTTATGGCAAAACGAAAATCTGAAGTTAGCTTGGTTATTCTCCCTCTTATAGCCGGTTTGGTGCCTTGTTTTGGAGCTGGAAACCCCCTCTCTTTGCTGTTCAAAAGCCTCTCTAAGAGCCTAAGGTAATATCCTCTTGAAAACCCTAGATTGTTTAAAGTGTAAGATTTGGTTAAGGGATCATTTTAATAAGTTGTTATGGTATGGGGTTGTAGACACCAAAATTCTCACCCCATAAAGCAAATTCCGAAATAATAAAAGGGGTCGTTGCCTTTCTTTTTCAAAAACATATTAGCGTGCGTGCTAAGACGAAACCATCATTTTATAATCTTTTTCAAAGCATTTCAGAAAAAAACACAATTCTTCGAAAATGATTTCCATCGACAGTCCAGTTTCAAGGTCGTCCCTTTTTATTTATTCACTTATTTTACTATCTTATTTTGTTTTGTTATATTCTATTTATTTATTTTTATTTTATTCATCTATACACCTTTCTATATTTTATTTTGTTCTACTATTAACATTGGTATTTTTATTATCATTGCAGTTCACTTCTATTTAGACACTTTTATTTTCATCTTACGAACCCAATCCACACTCAGTTGAACTCCGATCTAACCCAGACCTTTTCAGCCCCTAGTACTGGACCTACCAAGCCCAAACAAAAAACACAAGCCCACAAAAAAAAAACCCTAGTGCCCTCAAGTTACTCTTCCACAGCAACAATCCCGGGAGGTGATTATTTTTTTTGGTCACTCTCCCCGCTTCATCGATCTCCTTCGGCCAAGACTCTACTCCCTGCTCTCGATAGTCTTCTCCTTCAACCATGGACAACAAACGACACCAACATCATTCTCGCCCTTCTGTCTAATTCCCTTTCCAAGAATCTTTTGCTCTTCTCAATTCAGAGAAGCATCGAATGCTAGAAATCTCATCTCTTCTTCTACCTTCTTTCTCACTTCCGCCTTGAACCACCCCTATCGACAACGGGAAACACCACCGATTTTGAAGCCTAGAAGCAACGAAGCTAGCCGACATCATTCTCTTCTCCCTCAATCACTGTTTCCTTTTCTTTCTCCTTTAAAACAAAAAAACTGGTGAACTAAAACCAACACTCCGGCACTCTTCGATCTTCAAACCCGCACCCAGAAAATCCTCACATATTTTGCTCACCGACAGAACCATCCGTGTCGATTTTGTTTGCTCTCACTAATTCGCAAGCTGTAACAGAATCTTGAGTATCAAACCTGCATTACTCTCATCTCTCCCTCTCAGTCGTTTGCTCATTCGCCTCCATCTACAAGAGAAAAACTAGTCGGCTTTTGTACCCTCCATTTTTCTCAAAGACAAACCAAAACCCACATCCATATGCAGAGCAAAAAACATACTTCCTACAGGTCAAACACGACCTCTCACCGACCGAACCCGCGATGCCACTCTCCTCTGTTCGCTGGTGACCTAGAACACCATACGGTTTGATTTCTTGAAGCTAAACTCTCAAACTGGCCTCTATTGTATAATTTCAGAAAAGTCATGGTTGGGCTGGCTTCTGATTAGGCTTGCTAATCCTCTCATGTCTGTGTTGTCAAGGGTTTCGAGACCTTACTCTTTGATTGAATAGGGTTTTGGATATTAACATGGTTGTCCGCTGCCTAACTCGTTCGAAACTTGCACTTCTTTGCACTGACATGGATTTGAAATAGCAGTCTCCTTTTGTGTTGGTGGTGATGGGTTTAGAAAACCCAAGTCGATTTATTCTTCTTGCCTCTTGGCCCAACTTAGGTGACAACCATGACACTTCAATTCATGCTATGGTTCGAACATTAATCTTGCTGGTTTGGGGACTGATATACTGCGATGTTTATTATGATTTCGCGCCTTGCTTTCAGATTCGAAAATGATTTGCGGTATTCACACTATGAGACTCATCTTCTTTACTCTCTGATTTTATATTTTGGCTGAGGTACTATTGGACTTTTGTCTTGACCGTGCTGGGAACCTTTGAGCTTGGAATCTCGTATGGGTTTGGAAAAAATTCTGTCCGCTGGATCTTTACTAGCTTGGCACCTTGAGCATTTCATGCTGTTATTTCGACCTTTTCCTTGCTTATCATCCTTCTGGTTTCATGACTTGACGGAGGTACACACAAAATTGGTGAAACTTGAGTTGAACTTGCTTGGCTGGATTCAACTTTGGGCTTGACAATTTGACCAGCGGTTACGCTTTGGGCTTGACGCTGCCTAATTTGGTTTGGAAATCCGCCCCTAGCAATTATTTTTGTCCTTGGCGCATGGATTTTGCTCGTGACATTATCACTTGCCCCTTGTGAGTTATGATATTATTTACCGTGACCTGCTTATTATCCTTTGGCTTCATCTTTGACGAGGTATACTTGTTCGGTTGGGTATGGGCCATGTTTGGATGATGGCTGCACTTGCTTGACTTGGAGTTTGATCATGGGCTATTGCTGATGCGTTCGGGATTGACAAGGACAAGAATATGACGAAGGCAAGAGGGTCAAAGTAGTCCAGGCCACAGATCCCGATCCGGACCCGGACCCCCTACAGAACCTTGTTCGGGCTCCAGTTTGGGCACCAAACATGTTCCGGCCCGCATTTATAATCGGGCCCCGTATTCCGGCTCCGCACTCTATGACCGGGACCCATGTTCCGGCCCCATACTCCATGACCGGATCCCGCATCCTACACTTTGAGGCCGGAAGGCTTTATAAGGAAAGAAGTGCCAAAACTAGAAGGGTGGCTCCAATGAAGTAATACCACATGTACAAGGATTAAGAGATAGGCCTCACTCTTGAAAGTCTATAAATAGAGGTGGGAGGCTCATTTGTAAGGGGACATTATGAGAAGAGAGAGAGAAAACACTAAAAAGCTCTCTAAGGTTGTAATATCAAAGAAAGGAATATAGATCTCAATGTTCTATTCGTTTGTGAGTTGAGAGGAACAATTATGCATTTTTCCATTTGGCGCCGTCTGTGGGAAACGGACAACCGGAAAGGTAACCACGATCCAGCCACGACGGGAAGAAGATATTTCGTTGGAAGTTTAGAATCAAGGAAATTCATCAAATTCATGAAGTAAAAGGCACAAGTTTACGTTTCCCGGTTTCGAACGGGGTAGGTTGAAGGTGTTCATCACGATTTTTGAGATACAAGCGTACAAGTTTCGGGATTTCGCTTCGGTAAAATCTTCAAGGAACCATCATAGCAGCAAAATCGTCAATCACTAGGAAGGCCTAAAGCAAGGATCGAAGTCGAAGATACTTGCAGGAAGATCAATCGAGGAAGAAACTCGGAGGCAGTCGAAGATATAAGAACGATTAAGAACCTTAGCATTATCAAGAAGCCCGACCTTAAGGTTTGCACCGATTGAACCTTTTAAAAGCTCCAGTACGAAGCGAAGGAATCAGAACTACCAAGGATGGATAGCTCCTGTTCGCAGAGCGCAAATCAAGATCAAGAAATGGAAACTACATGTTCTTCAACCACGATTCAACCACATCGAACAATTGTTTTGATAAAAGTACCTCCGTCCAGATTCTCGACAAGAAAAATTGGTGGAATTGGAGTAATTCCCTGGCGTAATACTCAAGCAATCGTGAAATGACTACGAAGATCCACACAGAAAAATCCAGCTCGGCGATGTTACCTCTACACAGATAGAAGAGCTCCGATTCAATTTCGATCAAGATAATCCATCGCTCTACGAATGAAATCGGAATTTTCAATTCGCAGCAAAAAAAAAAAGCAAAACAGAAGCCGTCCAAAGCCTATCAACAAAATTTCGGTTCTCGGAGGAAGCTCAGCTGTATACAACGGAGGATAAGGTTGTAGATCCAGCAGATCCTATTCGAACGGGACGTGGAGCCAAAGAAATCCGTCAGGTGCATCCAAGAGCTCCACTCGCGTGGCCAGAAACTCGAGGCGCGATGAACAGACAGGACTCCAGAAGAATCAAAGAGGGATCGTAAGCGAGTTGCATACATAACATGAATCAAACCACACCCCAGCTCCGTAGCTGCCAAAATTTAGGGGAGCATTCTGATCACATTCTCTAAAATATCCTTCTTCTACTTTCAAATTCGCAAAAGCTGATTCTAATCCATCTTGATTTCTTCTGATTATACCTAATTAAGCTGATTCGCAGAAAGCAATGGGGAAAGCGGTTCTGATTTCGCCTAAGAGCTTAGGGCGCGATGGAAATGTAGTCTTTTCCGAAAGCTCAGAAGAGCAAATTCCTCAAGATCTGTCATCAGAGGAAAGCAAATTGGACATGGCCAGGATGACCAAGCACAACATCGACTACCGCAAGCAACGATTGAAGATGTTTGATCCGGCGATTAAAGATATATGATCCGGCAAGCATCCCCATCCATGACGGGAGATGGTTATTATTCAACAACCATTGGTATCTGCACCAGGGGATGATTATTGTTCAACTACCGGAAGAAGTTGAGCACAACAGGAAAATGTTAAGCACGATTCAACGACCAAAGTGGCACCCTCAGTACAAAACCGGATGGGAAATTAACAAAGATGGCCGCAACAGGCACCCTCAGCCGCAACAGATTCTCTTGGCCGCAGGACTCCCTAGGCCGCAACAGGCACCCTCAGCCGCAACAGACTCTCTTGGCCGCATCAACCGGATCTCCTTGGCCGCAGTAGATTTTCCTTGTTCCCTGGAGAGCGACGATCAAGCCCCCAAAGAATCTCTGGTCCGGAAGCATCGACTTCAAAGTCGTCTCGTCCACAAGAAGATCAAATTCGGCGGCCGCATCAACTCCTTGGCCGCATCAACCTCCCCTGGCCGCAACCTTCTTGGCCGCATCAGCTCCTCGGCCGCATCAAATCCTCTTGGCCACCGGAAGCTCCTTGACCGGAGGACAATTCAACTTCCTTGGCCGCATCCTCAAGAGAAAGGCCGGACGATGTCACCAACTAAGAGCCACGTGACATCTTCCTTCCAGGAAAGATCGAAGTCTCAAGACCAAGCTCGAAACAAGAATTCTCCAAGGCATTGACAATCGATAAAAGTATGAAGCAAGCAACCCCAAACTGAGATAAGTCCATCAATCTTGAAATACTGGCTTAATTGGGTGTTATGTGCAAAATTATTTTGCTTAATCTGATCCGGGATTTCTTCTTGATCCTTGTTCCAATCTATGGATCATTTGTTGCTGCTATGGTCAGTATGACAAAAATTGAAACTCTCTGACTATTTGTTGTTTCTGAGCTATTAGGATCAACATTTTTTGGCTAATCGCACTTACTGTCACAAGTTGTTTGTTAGCTTTCTGTTCAGAGTTTGTTGTTTTAAGCCTCTTTTATCTGAAATTTGCATAAGTTTTTATTTACTTGTTGTTATCCGCTTCCCTTTTTACATCGTGCTTTAAAACACCCCTCTGTTTATAAGATAATACTTCATTTGTTATCGGTCTTACTAAAGGAAAAATGCAACTATAGATTCTGCTGCTACTGCAGTTGCTAGAACTGTTGCACAACAATACTAGCTTTCCTTTTTTATCTGTTTTGATGTTGATAAATACTCCAATCTAATAAAAGCATAGTTTGCTATATTCTTAGTATCTGCCCAGAATTCCTTGACCAGCCTAGTTACTGCTTGTCTCTCTACTTAGAAATCTGAAAATGATTAGCAAACGAGTTTCTTCCGCTTTTGTATGAATGGACCAGATTTCTGCACAATTATGGTATTGTTGGTATCTCCCAGCAGGAGCCGACAGCAAGTAGCTGCATTATCTTTGCATCTTTACGCTTCGGCCTTGCTATCTTTTCTGCTAATTTTGGTGCGGGTCTGCTAATTTTTGGTGCGGGTATAAAACTTGATTCGGCTGATTGTTAAACATGCTTGTTTAAGGACCATTTCGGCTAGAATTTATCTGTCCGGGCATTTACATGACTAGAAAATTTTTCAAAATTGTGAAAAGGCTTTGAGCTACAGATACAATGTTCAGCAGGGCAGCAGAAGTGACATGTTTGATTTACTCCTAAATTCACTCAAAATTGCGATCCTTTGTAAGCCTGCTTCTATAAGGTTTAAGTTAAACCTTTTACAATCTGCTTTTCCTGCATGCATTACTCCTCTGATTACTACCACAGTTGGGTTTAAAGTGCATTAAGGGCATTCAGCTTGTTCCTAACAACTGCTTTAAACTTCCACAGAATCTTTGTTTCACGATTTAAGTTTTGCCTTGACTGATACCTCATGCTCTTTTCTCAACTATTTTTGTGCTGTTAAATGCCTCATTTCTAGTGTAATATTTTGCTACACCTGTCATAATTCTGGTTCAGGATTCTGGCTCTGTTTCTTCTAAAATCTGGAAACCGCATGGGGAAAAATATATGGATTAATCATGCTTCAGCTTCTTACTCTTGAAATTCGCTCCTGTTCAAAATTTCATGTTATGGCATCATGCCCTTTCATATCTTTGGGCTGTTATGGAGCCACTTGGGGTATATTGTTGCTTGTATAATTAAGATTTGAATAGCTCTTTACAGCAGCTTCTCCATCGATCTAGTGTTGAATAATCTGTTGAAATCTGCACTATATTTCTTACAATGAAAGTTATTTTTAAAATAACTTGCCAAATATTTTTGCACTATCATGACGTAATAGGGTCCGTTGGAGATAAACAATCCCTTTGCTGTTTCAAAGAAGACAGTAATATTGTGCTTTAATGTTAGTATATTTACTGCATTCTTGCCAACCACCTGCTGTTGATGGTTTCTCTGCTTTTCTAAGAAGCACTTTTTGGTTAATTCAAAAGGTTATGTTATTTATTCTTACAAAACAAACTAATCTCAGCTATCCTAGTCTGATTCAAACTTATAGAAGAACTGATCTAAATAGCTCCCTTACAGTGAGCGCTTTTGCATCCTGTTTAACTATCTTTGCATTCTGTTTAACTATCTCCTAAAAATACAGTTGGTATAGGCTGATATTTTACAAAAAAAAAGGGATGCTGTGTTGTGACTGCTAGCTTGCAATACTCAGTTGTAGTGTTATAATGTATGCGGTACTTTGCCTTGATTTAATCTCTGTAGCTGGTGCATCTCTGCCTAATATGCGTTTTTTGTTCAGTTTTTAACCAACATAATGCTTATATCTTTGCTTCAGCTTGTGTTTACCTTTTTTAGTTACTTCTGATTTTGTTACTACCTTGCCTGTTTCAGTAATTCTTCCAGCTAGGATTAATGCTATCCTTGCTTCAAATTTTTATCTCTGTATAAAGAACGCAGGTCTTACTGTGCTTAACTATGGTGAACCTGATCTGAATTCTTGTATTGGTTTTTCTATTTTAAGTTAAAAAAAACTCATGGCATAACAGTTCTTTCTGGCCTAAGTTTGTAACCTGATTAGTTAGGTGCATTTTCACTCTTCGTTAATGAAACTCGGCCCCTGCAAAATCTGCAATATGTGATAAAGAAAACACACTAGTTTGCTTCCAATTTCGCTGCTTAAAATTGTAAACTGATTCAATGATTTATGATTGTCGATTATGACTGTTCTTTGCCTCTGTTTTGCCATTTGGTTATGCTGCACTATGCACTACTTTGTTTCATGATTAATTTATAAGAAAAATGCAAACACTTTGTCATCTAAAGATGCAGGCATATGCCTTAATTGCTTCTAATAGACTACATCTGGTAAGACTTATGATTTAACCTATTATAGCATTATACCACTTGGAATAAAATAGTCACGGCATAAAATTGCATTGCTTCTTATCCGCCTGACGGTATTGTTTCATGACTCATAAAATTTCTATCATACTGCCGCACTTCAAAGACATTACAATTTCTAACCTCTGTTTAGCATGACTTGGTTTAAATCAATCTGTTTGACCCGATTACAGAAATGTAGGAATAAAACATAATATTAATGTCTTGATCTCTGTTTGAAAGTTTCTGAAATAACGTTTTCGCTACTTGGAGTGAATTTACACCTGTTTGTTCAGTTTCGGATGCTCAAACTTTGCTGGTAGTACATACTTCATCTTGAAGTGACATGTTCCCATATATTAAGTCCGCCGCAACCACTGTACACATCTGTTTTGAGCCACGCTATGGAGATCCACGTACACCTTTGCTAAAATGGCTGGTAGCCTATGAAAGCGCCCGAGAGCAAGCGTTTTAAAATGCAGATCAGACTTGGATACAAACTCAAGCCCGTAGAAGCTCTGGTAATGTAAAATTGAAAGTTGCAGACTTAAGGTAACTTTACTAACTCATCTCTTGTTAAAACTCTGGTAGCAGCAAGGCTGAGCTAGTGGGTAAGTAGCAAAAATTGAGTCATTGATCTAAAGCATTTTATGCAATGCTGGAGGAACATACTCTCTTCTAATTTTAATTGTCTCTTTCAAAGCTACACTAAGTGTCCGTTGATGACCAGAAATCATAGCACGAAAAAGACACAACCTCTAAGTTGCCTCAATAACGCTGATAGGAAAATACAGTTCATATGCTGTCGTTTGCTTTGAGTCTCTGTCTTGCTTAATTTGTCTGGATCACTTAAACTTTATGAAAATCCAGAAACCAATGTGCAGAAGGTAGATCATTTCTGTATTGTCTGATTAAAGTTTAACTGATTGGCTGCTGTTTGATTCCTCATGTTTGACACATGAATGCTGATGATGCAGCATCAAATCAATTTCTGCAATATATAGCAAAGTACTTCAGTGATTTTTGAAATTTCAAAGTCTTAATTCATTTCTGCATCTAGCTCATGCTGCAATCACTTCTGACTAATTAGGTAAGCAGGCTCAGCAGTCACAAGCGGTACCACTTAAGTTACTCATTTTAACTTGCCACTTCTGACTATGCTTCTTCTATGGATTCTTGGATCAAACTTTGGATGTCTGTATCAAGAACAAGTTTATTCCCTGCATGATATACATTATCTAGAGTTTTTTTAAAAAAAAAAAATCTCAGCAGCTAGGCTACGCATAGACTACATCTAATTCCCTCTGTGATGTCCCTTGTGCTGTAATCGCCGGTTTGGAATGCTTTTTGACAACAGTTTTGTTAAAACACTGTTCTGTTTTGCTACTCCATGATGCTGGTTGCTGCCTTAACTTCTGCAGTCAAGGCTAATAAGTATGTCTTGAATATCCAATTTGTTACGTTGGTGGTGAGCTTGTTTCAGCAGTTTTAATGACTACGTATAAGCAGAATCTGCCTTAGATTGTTCTCTGTTTACAAGTTCTATTTGCCTGATTCAAATAACCCATGTTTAATTATATTTATGAGTAACCACGTTCACTACTGCTCAATGCTCCAAACACGTTACTTTGGCTCTGCATTTATCCCTCCAGGAATTGTTTCAGTTGTTAAAAACTACTATTCCTTGCAGCTATTACAGCAATCGATTTCATGCTGTTAGAGCCCAAAAGTGAAGCTGTTACGTAACAGTATTTTCAGGAAGCAACCACCCAAACTATGTTCTGCCGCACAACCGAAATAGTTGGACATTTTAGGGTTGCCATTGTGGAATATATTAGACCGAGGGAAGCGCGTAAAGGTTGTAAAGAAACTTCGCAAAAGCTGCAAGACAAGTACACCTCGAAGCATGGTTCTAGATACATAAAAACGTGAAGTGGTGGTCCATCATTTCCGACGGAGAGGTATGCCTTTGACAGAACTACTTCTTGTAATCCAGTCTGGGCATTGTCACTGTGCACTGTGGGAGCTGTTATACACAACCTTTCGCTTTAACACTCAGTTGATAAATGCGCTTAGTTAGAGTATTTAAAGTCTGAATGAACCACTGAAAAAAGGAAATAATCCCATGCTTTCATATTCTGAGGTCACGGCTGCTTCATGATGCGAGTTTGACAGCTTTTAGACAAACAACTTCTCTAGTTATGCTCTGCTGTGATTAGCAAATTGATTTGTCTTTATTAAAATGCTATTCTGATTTCAAACATCTGACATCAACCTGTTAATATTTTTCGTGGATGTACCGAACCCTTAAATATTTTGCTCAAAGTTCATATGTGCTATTACAACTGGTGGTTTGGATAGATTTAAAACAAAGGTTTTGTTATCTATTTTTCCACTGGTCTGATTTCTGATTCAAGCAAACTGTTACACAGCAGTATGAAACCCCCATTTCTGCACCTAATTATGATCTGTTTTGAACTGAAAATTGGTACAGTACATACCTCTAATTTAGATCATTGGATTACTTTGTTATACTTTGACCATGTTTATCGCATATCTGATTCTAATTTTGGTTGAAACCTTTATCCCTCTGCCTTTGTTATTATTAGAAGCAGCATATCTCAGCAGATTGCACGAACAGAAAGTCCATGCTTCAGCTATATGCTTCTGTTTGACCTGAGCAAGTCTGGTTGAAAACTGGTTGATTTATTTCCAACTATACTCTGGCTGCAATATGCTTAACGTTGCTATGATAAGATTAAATGCCTTTGCTGTTTTTTGGCCTCTGACATGATTATTTCTGCTTCTGTCAAAGCATCCCTTAATTGCCTTTATTGAGGTCATAGTTAGACTGCATTATTGTATTGGTTTTAATACACACTAGCAGGTCTGTTTTCAGCAAAGAATGCAAACTGCCTCTTTGAGACATGATTACCAGCAGTTCTCTGAATATATACTTTATCTTACTGCTCAGAAAAACTGCTCCTAGTTTGCTTCAAAATTAGTCCAGCTTTTACCCAGATTGACTACTGTTTTAAGTATTCTTGCTGCCGCAATTATTGAACTATTGTGGTCTGTTTGAACTAAAAATTAGTGCAGTGCACACCTTTAATTACTGTCGTTTCTGTTATTCTGCACTTTTGGAGCTGTTGTACAGCAATCTTTTTTGCTGCTGTTTGCTGATTTAAAACGCACTGGTGCTATATTTCTACACTCTGAAATTGCAGATACTGCATGATAAGGTTTTAACACAAGTTTTCGCATGGCAACTCCTCTAGTCATGATCTATTATGAGCTGCCAAGCGGTTCATATCTGCTTCAGTTTTGCTTGACTTTGTGCCACCTCATAAACATGACAAGACCTGCTTGAAAGTGACCAATCTCTTAAAAACGCTCACACACCATTCTGTTTTATTGCATCATGATATTGCTGTTAAAATCCAACTTATGGAAACAAAATGCTTTGCCTACTCCTGTCATGCTTCTTGGGAATAATGTTCATAACTCACCCACTTGTCTTGCCCTTCCCGGGCACTATGTCACGAATATTGGGCTGCTGCATAGACAGTGTTTAGGCTAATCTATTGCCTATATTTTCAGCTGGCAAACGGGCATGATGAAAATGTTTGAAACTCATAAACAACCTTGAGCATTTTGGTTATAGAATGCTTCATTCAGCGTTAACTAAATGCATGATTCTAAATGTTATTCTATTATTACATGAGTCTATTGAGCTTGACCTTGACCTTGATTTATGCTCAAATACAAACTGATTTGATATCTTAAAACATTTGTCATGTGCAACATGTCCTACTCTACCTCAGGAGAGCTAACAAGGTCTTTTAAGAAAGTGCAGGTACTTTTTACCAGGGGACTGATCACCCCCTGAAGTATTCAAAGAAAGCACCGGCCAACGAGCCGCAGGCTATATGCCTTGAAAAGTAACACCTACAGGCTATCATGCCTTGAAAGTAATACCTACCCATGGACTTTCTGCAATAGATTTGCATATCCATGGTGAAAAGTAACACCTACAGGCTATCATGCCTTGAAAGTAATACCTACCCATGGACTTTCTGCAATAGATTTGCATATCCATGGTGAAAAGTAACACCTACAGGCTATCATGCCTTGAAAAGTAATACCTACCCATGGACTTTCTGCAATAGATTTGCATATCCATGGTGAATCGAGCCAACCAAGAAAACCCATCTCTGGACCCATCAGGAGCTCTGGTCGCCTGTAATGGGTGCATTGTTAGGTGTGGGACGCCGCACCATACTTGAATCACAAGTACCATCCTTTGGCTAGCATAAGCAAAGTTGGGAAAATATTATCTTTATTCTCCCTTTAAGGGAATTATCATCCTTTGGCTAGTATAAGCAAAGACTTTATCATCAAAATATTTAGCCCTTTCAAAAAGGGAATGGTTCTTATTAAAGGAACCATTGGTCTTCTTTATGAAGACATCAGGAGATTCATCCATCAAGATGTCATGGGATTCAGCCATCAAGATATATCATTTCAAAGACTTATGTCCCAGAATTTCCAATTTGTCAGAAAGAAGATACTTGGGGACTTTGATTACACTGTACCAACTTTCTTTTTGTAAGTTCATTTTTCTTTGTAAGAGCTAAAAGAAAAAAAACTTGTGGGACTAGAAGATAGGAGAAGGGAAGAAATAGAAAGAATGGAAAAGAATGTAAATTTCAATTTTTCTTTTTGTAAGTTCCACTTTTTTAAGTAGCAAAAGTAGAACTTGTGGGACTGATGACAAGGACAAGAATATGACGAAGGCAAGAGGGTCAAAGTAGTCCAGGCCACAGATCCCGATCCGGACCCCGGACCCCCTACAGAACCTTGTTCGGGCTCCAGTTTGGGCACCAAACATGTTCCGGCCCGCATTCTATAATCGGGCCCCGTATTCCGGCTCCGCACTCTATGACCGGGACCCATGTTCCGGCCCCATACTCCATGACCGGATCCCGCATCCTACTTTGAGGCCGGAAGGCTTTATAAGGAAAGAAGTGCCAAAACTAGAAGGGTGGCTCCAATGAAGTAATACCACATGTACAAGGATTAAGAGATAGGCCTCACTCTTGAAAGTCTATAAATAGAGGTGGGAGGCTCATTTGTAAGGGGACACATTATGAGAAGAGAGAGAAAACACTAGAAAGCTCTCTAAGGTTGTAATATCAAAGAAAGGAATATAGATCTCAATGTTCTATTCGGGCTGTGAGTTGAGAGGAACAATTATGCATTTTTCCAGGGATTAACACTTCTTCATTGGGTTTGGAAATTCTATCTCTTGACTTTTACTATGATTCAATTGTCTTTGATACTTAATTGCTCCTTGCGCATTGATAATGGTTTGGAAATCAGTTTGAAACTAGCACATGATTTGTCCCTTTGCGCTTAGATAAGAACATAGAATTGAGTGATAGTTGCCCTATGCTATAATTGTAGATAAATCACACATTGGCTGGATGCTCTTCGTTAACTTTTCATCTTAGAGGGAAATGATATAAACCCTTCTAGGTATGATCCCACATGACTCACAACGTCACATCTTTGATACTACACTTCGGTTTGAGTCATAATCTAAGATGGCGAATTAATATTGAGTAGCAACCCCAATGCTTGATTTATCTTACGATCCTTAGCATTTGTTGGCAGCTTGAAACTCTTTTCTATGTTCTCGGTTGGGGTGTGGGAGATGATTAGATTGCCCCCTTTCCTCCCATTGAGAGGGGCCGTATGATCCCATTGCACACACCCCAACCCTCTTACATTTCATTACTAACTACTCTTGTATATCTTTGTCTTTGTTCTTTGACATGTACATAATGCTCGTGGAACGGGAAATTGTTATAAGAGTAAAAATGGGACTTTGGGCTTGGACTACCGGGGTCTCCACTTCAAACATGTGTAACGGTTGGTGCACTTCTTGCTGATCCTTTCAGCTCAAGTGAGGCGGCGTCGATGCGACCCCCCATAGCAGCTTTAGATTTAAACTTTTCACTTGTATTTGTGTCAATTTGTAATTCGTTTATTGTTTTCACTTTTGATGTAGTGTTGTGACTTATTCATTTTCGTGACTTCATCCCATAACCGTTACACTATTCTCTTGCTTGCAACCTTTGATTGACTTTTGAAAGATAGTAAATAGGATAAGACTAACAATTGGTTAGCAACCCATATAGTAGGACTCATCTTGTTAGTTTTTGAGAGTTATAGATTTAAAATAATTCTGATTCGTTACCTAGATAGCTTTGATGATTCGTTCTTGTATATACATTTCTTGTACTACTTTTGAAATTCATTTCATACGTACATAACTTAAGCTTTTAAAACCCATGTCCACATGTATGTAATTACTCAGACAGATTCAGAATTCTTTTCTCACATATATTTGCTTTATTTGGATAGCTTTTGAAATCCATGTTTGTATGTATATTTGTTTATATAGTCTTGGAAATTCATCTCCACATATCGTTTGCTAATCATTCCTTGCCTATGATTTGTAAGTGTATGGACTGATCTTGTTTGGGCCCATGTAACTCTTGGCCCAAATATAATTTTGTTCAGGTTCGGTCCATAACCAGCCAAACGGGCTGGAACAGGTGGCCCTAGAAAGCCAATCAGGTTGCCCTCTTAGTGCATTTTAGAAAAGCCCTAGGTTTGGGGTATCCTCAATGCATACGGGTCCTAGACACGGTCCACATGAGGAATACCCGTTTCCCTTAAAAATTTCCAAATCATCCTCAAAGTCAGAAAAATTCACAATCAATCGATCATCCAATTCCAAATCAATTTAAAGATCCAATGAGTCAAATTCCACTTCAAAATCAAATTCTCTCATACTCACTCATCATACACACTCTAAAATCAATCCCTCTCATACTCACTCATCAAACACACTTCAAAATCAATCCCTTTCATACTCACTCATCATACACACTCTCAAATCAATCTCTCTCACACCACTCATCAAACACACTCTAAAATCAATCCCTCTCATACTCACTCATCAAAACACACTTCAAAATCAATCCCTTTCATACTCACTCATCATACACACTCTCAAATCAATCTCTCTCACACTCACTCATCAAACACACTCTAAAATCAATCCCTCTCATACTCACTCATCAAACACACCTCAAAATCAATCCCTTTCATACTCACTCATCATACGCTCTCCAAAATCAATCCTCTCATACTCCAAAACCAGATATCCTTCATGAATTCTTCGAAATCAAAGCTCTTTGCACTCAACATTAAATACTCTTCATACACTCATTAGACACACTTCAACCTCACAAAGCATTTGAAATGCTTCCAAAAGTTCTAAGATCAAACTTCAAACTCCTTCCAAACTCCATTGTCTCATAGATTTAAATCATCTTCCAATCTCAATTTCAAAGGTCAAACCAAGCCCAATTCTAGCCCCAAATCCAGCTCATTCATAGGTCCACCCGGCCCAATTTCAAAGGTCCAATCCGGCCCACATTTCAAGGCCCAAATCTGGCTCATTACCTCAATTCGATCCCGGTTCAGTTTCAAATCCAATTCAACTTCAATTCCAATTCAAATTCAATTGCAATCCAATTCAATCAAATTCAATCCCTTTCCGATCCAGAATCAATTCAATTTCAATCCAATTAAATTCAAAATTCTTTTCATTCCCAATTCAATTCAACTTCATTTCAATCCCGAACAATTCTAAACATCATAAATCTCAAATTCGGAAAACTTCAATCTCCTTGAAGTCAAGCATCTCAAATCTCTAATCGTCTCAGCAGCTTAACAGACTCGACCGTCTCATCAGCTCAACAGACTCGAACGTCTCAGCAGCTCAACAGACTCGAAGGTCTCAGCGGCTCAATAGACTCGAACGTCTCAGCAGCTCAACAGACTCGAATGTCTCAACAGCTCAACAGACTCGACCGTCTCGGCAGCTCAACAGACTCGACCGTCTCAACAGCTCAACAGACTCGAATGTCTCAACAGCAAATACTCGACCGTCTCGGCAGCTCAACAGACTCGACCGTTCAACAGCTAACAGACTCGAATGTCTCCGCAGTTCAACAGATTCGAACATCTCGATAGACTCATCAAATTCAAACACTCAAAAAATCCTCCTCCTTAAAAAGCCGAACCTCTTGAAATTTGATAACCCTTTCAAGCCTCAAACATCTCACAGACCCGAGCGTCTCACATACGTCATCATTTTATGATTTCAAATATCTCAGAGAGTCGAGCTCCTTAAACTCCAAAACAAACTCGACAATCCATCAAGCCCCACGAAATGACCACAAAACCCCTTTGATCCTTCGAAGACCTAAAAGGTCAAAACCCCAATTCCTTCAAAAACCCCCAAAAACTCCCAAATCCCAAAGTCGTGAACATACGTAAGGTCTGATCTCAACAGGGGTTGAGTACGTAGGCAGCCCATCCAGGGTGCGACCCCATTCCAAACAAAAAACCCCTTCCCCCTCTACGGTGGCTCTCACATCTCTCAAAACGCTCAAACCTTCTTCGGCTCCCACGAACTTCAAACCATCAGACACTAAGTCTTGTTTATTCACTCAACCTCAGACTTTTCCCAATTCTCATTCTACACTCATCCGAATTCACCCATCCCTTTTCTGGGTGCTAGCTTGACAGAAAAGCTCACCTCATCCACTCTCTTTCTCTCTCCTCATCCTAATCCTATCCTTGGCTTTTAAATGAATCTCTCCAACAAGGTTTGAAAGAAGGCAATCCCGACAATTGGAGACCGAGGTTTCCTCGGGCACCAATCCGAAGTCGTGGTCGTTGCCACTTCTAAGGGGTGTAACCCAGTGCGAACCCACAATAGAATCTCTGAAATGACCAGATAAGTCCTATCCATAGGCAACAAATTCAGAGTCAACCAACGGTTCTTAGAACCCTTCTCCTCCCTTCCTAGTTCCTTAGGTCAAACTAGGTGGCGACTCTAGTCAATTCCGCCTTATAGAGGCATAAGTCCGCGTGGAGCCCATCGAGAGCGGGTGTAGTGCACACTTGCACTCCCCTTTATGCTTTCTGGGAAAGACGGACGATTTAGTAGGTATTTGAGGGATGTCAGAATAACGGGTTTTCACCCTCCACAGAATGACATTTTAAGATCTAGGGTTTTCAGTTAGACCATATTTACATTGACCCCCCCTTATACCGAAAAATTACCCTCCACAGAATGGCGACTCTGCTGGGGAAAACTTGAGTAAGTTTTTCTCAAACTCAAGGAAGACTGAACTCCATTCAAAATTGTCGGGACTCCACCACTTCTTTCAAAACCTTCAAGAGATTCATTTCTAAAGCCGCTAGGACTACTCTACTCCACACTTAGAGTGTGCGCTGAGAGGATAGTTAGGATGAGAGTCCAGAGTTCGAGATTGGCCTTGAGTGCCATATGTGTGCTTTACCTTTTGCATGCTTCACTTTTGTGTGTTTATTGTTGTGTGTTTACTGTCTTATGTTTACTGCTCTTCATGCATGACATAATATTTATTGCTTATTTATTGCTTTTGTAAATGGGGCCTTCCTAGAAGGAGTCAACCCATTGTTGCATCGGGTAGCATAGGACATGCATTCCTCTGTGTCACCTGATTTGTCCACGAGTCACGGGATCCCAACCGGTCCACGGTTGATTCCCCATGAGTTGGGTCCTTCCTAGAAGGAGTTAACCCACGAGGTAACATGGTCCAAGACCTACGCCTTGAAGCTCATGATCCAAACATATCCTCCATTACCCGAGTCTAAGCCAGCATATAGTGAACCATGAGCCTTCAGTGTCCAGCTGCCTGGTCCAGTGTCTAGGACGGGGTTTTATGGGTAGTCACCCCCTTGTATGCCGCCTGTCTGACCACCCTTCTGCCTTACCCTGAAGATTGCATGGGCTCAGTTCTCCATTGTCCTCTGCACCACGGGTGTCTCTAAAGCCCAATGTCACGCTACACGTCCATAGAGGATCCCGTATTTACCGGATACCCATACATGGCACAACGTAGACAGTGAATAATTTGGACTTTAGACACACCTGACCGTGCAGATGACGAGAGACCCGTTCCCATGCAGTACTTCCCCAAGTTCCCCAAAGTGAGTATGTTGTGATAATCCCCGGCCGTGGCTCATGTGACTGTATCACTTCGGGTATCCTGACCTTTCGAACTTAAGCACTCCGGACTTTCTTGATGACGTGCCCCACAAGGCATAATAGAGATAAATCCCGAGAGATGAACAGTGAAGGAACGACGGTTCCCCGGTGGTATGGAAGCACTGATTGACCTGGAAGGTGATTATCCCAATCATTCGCACTCAGCTCCACATAAAACCAGCCACGATTTATATTTTCGTTCTTATGTCTATGTGATCACGATTTTAAACACTTGAAAAATCAGAAAACGAATCATGTCGAACGCTCTAATGAAATATCTTCAAAGCCGTTCATCTCGAATGATTTCAAAATTGTTATTTCCAAAGCAGTTTTCAAAATCATTTTCAATCAAATTCTTTCAGAAAATAAACTTTGTCCAACGGTTTGTAAAGACCAGATTTCAAAAATCTATTACTTTCAAATGATTTTCGATCAGTATTTCTTACAAATGTTATTTCAAAAAAACTATTTCCAAAAACGGATTTCAAAAAACCTGCTTTTTACAAACGAATTTCAAACAACTTTTTCATGAATATTATCTCAAACTTGTTTTTGAAAACAGTTTCGAAGTTGATTTTCCAAACGTATTTCAAAATAAATGATTTAGTCCCCATGTTGTGACTCGATTTTTTGAAGTTCAACCCACCTTCAAGAGCAGTGGTCATTACTGTGGAGCGTACTAGTCATTCGTGTTTTCACAAAAGTGGTGGATTTTCACAAAGATTTTGTGCTCGATCATTCATCTTTCCTTTCTAAAAAAAAACGCCCCTCATTTTCCTCGTCGGAGCAAGTGGAGCGCATGAAGATCAACAACAGTCTGAACCAAAAATCAGAGCTGCACCAACTCGAGTCCAGTGACATGAAGACTAGAAACAACCATCCGAGTTCGAAGTTGCTGAGGGTTAGAAGAGCACCAACCAATTTCTCTTGATCATAGTGTCACCTTGTTGACCGAACCCGAAGACGAGCAAGCAGCCAACCAAGAGCCCGAAGACGAGCGAGCAATCAACCAGAAGCATGAGGATGGACCAGAAGAGTTCAGAAGAAGTTTAGCTCAAATTCCCCCATTTAATGACTTTTAGAATTGATGTATAGGTTTTCCCCTAGCATTCTTTTCTCTCTTGTCAATTTCTGAATGGACTTTGTGTATAGGTTGTACATTCCCTTTGAATTTATTTAGGTCAATGTGTATAGGGTTCCCCACTCCCTATTATTTATTTGAATAACCGAGCGTCAAAATTCATATTGAGGAAATCCACCACTTTGAAAAACACGCGTTTTCAAAATTGTTTTTCTAAAACTTGGTTTCTTTTGGCATGCACGAATAAAGAGAAGAATGAATAAGGAACGACTCCTCACAGTTATATATCATTTATCAACTTTGCTTTATGGGACGAGAATTCACGGTATCTACAGGAGGTATCCCCTAAATAAACAACACCAACAAGTGCAACCGAGCACAAAGCAAAACACATGCATCGCATTCCACACAAAAAAGAAAGAGTCACTTGCACTTCCAGCCATTTCAATTCCATCAATCATTCACGAGTCATGTCCATCTCAAAAAATGTATAACCATGTGTTTCATTGTCACCACACCACAACACACTTTCATCCCAATATCTCGACCGCCAAGCCCGATCTCAGAGGGATAGAAAAGAAAACCGAGTTCAAACCTCTCCCACTCAGAATCACCATGTGCGCCAGTGACTAAAAGGGAAAGAGCGTGTCATACCGTGGGACCACCATGCGGGAGTTATCACTCCCTAAAATCCAAATTCCAAAAACCAATCACCAACCCGGCCTCACTTGAGAGTCCCTACCCTGACAGTGACCCCAGCAGCTAGACCAGCTTCAGAGTTTATAATGGAGGGATGAGCTTCATAGACCATCAACTGGAACCGACTCAAGCGAGACTAGGTGTAGCCTTACCACGCATGCATTGCATCCAAAACGAAAAATGCAAAAAAAAAAAAACATTCTGTCAAAACCCAAGGTCAACCATCTTCATTCATCACTTCAGCATTTCACACATCTTATACGTAGTAATTCCATATTACACAGTAGATTGCATTGTAGATAGCCGTGTTTGCATACTCTCGTATCGAAACGACATCTTTGGGAAAAATCTTGAGAGAATGATTGAAACGGAGTGCGTGAACCACTAAACTCTTGACCCATCAATGAACACAAGGGTCTAATTAAAATCAGCACCACAGACCAAGTGAGTAGTGTGCGAAGAGCGGTATTTTCCCTTGAATTCTGAATTAGGATATTGGACCAATCCACCGAGCGATGAGGGCAGATAGATAGAGCGAGTCCATAGAGGTAAAACCATGAGCGACTTGTGCTTTCCTTTAGCACATGGAGAGGCATGATTCAAAGTGAGATCAATGTCGATAGCAGGATACGAACTGTGATTCATGTAACGATCCGAGAATAGTAAGAAAACAATCATTGACTAACGAGAATGACGAGGCACTTAGGAATACAAATCCCCACAAAAACCAAAGCTTTGACTGCCCTGTACATAACCCTTAGTGAGCCCCGCTGAACCTTTCACGATAAACCTTTTTCTGTGAACTCCACAACATGCCAACCCACGTACATATACTTACTTGCCCTTGCAATAGAGGATCTCAAAGGAGCCGGAGCCATGGCCCTCCCACCATCTTTCACACAAAACAATAAATGAAAAGTTTGAAGAAACCAGTGAGTCAATGCAACTCCAAAGCCAAACACCAAAAAAAAAGAGAACACGAAATGTTCAAGAAGATCGATGAGTCAATGCAACTCCAAAGCTGAAAGCCAAAATACAAAGCAGAGAATGCTGGGATTGAGCAAGTTGATGAAGCCAAATGCAATTTCAAAAAACAACAAAAATGAGAAGACAAGTTCAAATAGTAGCCAGAAGAGGCAAGAAGGCAAAATGCCAAACCAAAAGGACCAATGATGTCCCGAAGAAACCGATAAAGGGTTATCAAAACCCATCTAATCATTCCACCCATGGCAAAGGTGAAACATGTCCTTTATTGCACAAAAGCTCCACAATTCCTAAATAAATCCCACAGTCCCGTGTGACATGCATCTTACCCCTCAGCCCGTTACAACCCAACAAAGACCTCTGACTCATAAATTAATGAGAGTTAACTGAAAGTACCGGATCTGAAACATGAATCATAGGCTTCATACTCGTTATCAACATGTCCCATCATCCCAAAGGGACCATGAGCGAAAGAGTGTGACCTTACCCTACAAGGTCTTTCGAGTGCGAGTGATTCTTTGATCGAAGCACCAAATCATAAACAGCTAATCCCATTGCAAATGAGGAATTTGTGAGGATCGGAAAGTCCAGAACCTCGAAAGGAAATTCTCGGGAAAACTGCTCTGAGCATCGAGAGTATCATCACACCCGCTATGCACACACAGCCAAACTCACGAGAGATTGACCCGCATCCCTCCGTGAGAGGAAAGTGATTCACGCATTTGAGTTTAACAATCACTCAAGATCGACCCGAAGATGTCTTATATTCGTAAACCTCATACTAATAGAGATAGGACCGTACCCTCTCTGAAAAAAAAACTGCATATGCATTTTGCATCTCGTTTAGCACTCAATGTCTACATCTAACATAATCATCATTTCATCATCAACTTCTGACTGGTAAGAACTCTGCCTAGTCTCGCTGAAAGTCGACTTCAGTTGCAGTTGTTGAAGCGTAACTTTTGATCAAAAGATGTCCTGGGCCATCATCAAGCTAAATCGAACCATCTTGGAGTCATCCTGGGCTATCTTCGAGCTATATCTAAGCCTTTTCGGAGCTATCACGGGCTATCACCGAGCTACATCGAACCATTCTAAGAGCTGTTCGGAGCCATGCGTAGGCCATCCCGAAGCCATCCAGTGTCATGCTCGAGTCTCATCGACACTACTCCCAAATCCAAGCTGGAGCCATGCGGGAACCAATCTCAAACATTGAGACCATCCCTAGTGCTACACAGGAGCCACCCCAACAGTTTGAGAGCCATACAGAGCCATCTCAAATCCATGTCAGAGTCATCTCGTCCCCAAGGCCTTGCCTACAGAGATCGAACTACGTATGGTCTGATCTCAATACGGAATTGAGTACGTAGGCAGCCCGTTCAGGGTGCGACCACATCAAAGGCGAAAACTTCCCTTTTCCCCTCGGTGCCATTAAAGTGAACCAACCAAAGCATCGTCATGCTCAATCAGCACAAGGTCACCCGAGCCATCCATGGAAATCCTAGAACCATGATGGAACTCCCAACAAGCCATGCAACTGTCATTGTTCACCCAGACCATTCACTCACACAAGCCACAACAAATCCCATCAACAATCCATCATCAGAGCCATCACCACCTTGACCTGGCAAATCAAAGCCCATTGCCACAAAATCACCAACCATGTCAAACCCACACCAAGAGCCATCAGTGCAAAGTTCAATCATGTCACAGAGCGAGGGTTGCATCTTTGAGCCACTGCATCAGCCATATCATCAATCAGATGTTCACAAGAATCCACACAGTAAGATCCACCATCTCGATCATCCATCAGCACACAATCCACCAAACCGCAAGAGCAAAACAGCAATGTCACACATAATCACCATACACCATGTCAGAACCATCAACTAGTGCCAGAGCCTCATTACAACGAACCATGAGTCCACCTGTCGGAGCCATCAGTACCTGCCAGAGCCATCAGTGCATACCGGAGCCATCAAGCATGCTGGAGCCATCTCAGATCCTTGAAGCCATGCCGGAGCCACCGGAGCACCCCGTTTTGATGTAACCCTAGAGCCATCGCTCACACAAAAACCTACCACCCCATAGGGAGTTCGATTCAATTAATACATTTGTTAACCATCTCACGCGCATATCACTTGCATATACCCACAAAGTTCGTTCACAATCTAATGCATATTCACAACCCGCTAGGCAGCTATTACGCTACTAGTGCGGTCCCAATCTTTTCCTCTGCTAGGCAGCTATTACGCTACTAGTGCAAGATCGTCCGCTTCATAACCCGCTAGGCAGCTATTACGCTACTAGTGTGGTCTCACCTTTTTTCCTTCACTAGGCAGCTATTACGCTACTAGTGCAAGATCGTCCGCTTCATAACCCGCTAGGCAGCTATTACGCTACTAGTGTGGTCTCACCTTTTTTCCTTCACTAGGCAGCTATTACGCTACTAGTGCGAGATCGTTCACTTCATAACCCGCTAGGCAGCTATTACGCTACTAGTGCGGTCCCATCTTTTCCTCCACTAGGCAGCTATTACGCTACTAGTGCGAAATCGTTCAATCCACACCCGCTAGGCAGCTATTACGCTACTAGTGCGGTCCCGCCGTTTTTCCACCTGCTAGCAGCTACTACGCTACTAGTGCGGTACACATTAAAAAGTATTATAGGCTCGTCATAATCCTATAGCTAGATGTCAAGGTCTAGTTGAGGCACTCCTAAGTCCTCGTACTTTCAATCGCATTCTAGGCCCGTCATAAGCCCTAGGACTGGATATCAAGAGGTCCGGTTGAGGCACTCCTAAGCCCGCGTGCACCTTAAATCAAATCGGGTTGTTGGTATTATAGGCTCGTCATAAGTCCTATAGCTAGATATCAAGAGGTCTAGTTGAGGCACTCCTAAGTCCTCGTACTTTCAATCGCATTCTAGGCCGTCATAAGCCCTAGGACTGGATATCAAGAGGTCCGGTTGAGGCACTCCTAAGCCCTCGTGCACCTTAAATCAAATCGGGTTGTTGGTATTATAGGCTCGTCATAAGTCCTATAGCTAGATATCAAGAGGTCTAGTTGAGGCACTCCTAGTCCTCGTACTTTCAATCGCATTCTAGGCCCGTCATAAGCCCTAGGACTGGATATCAAAGGTCTAGTTGAGGCACTCCTAAGCCCTCGTGCACCTTAAATCAATCGGGTTGTTAGTATTATAGGCTCGTCATAAGCCCTATAGCTAGATATCAAGAGGTCTAGTTGAGGCACTCTAAGTCCTCGTACTCTCAATCGCATTCTAGGCCCGTCATAAGCCCTAGGACTGGATATCAAGAGGTCCAGTTGAGGCACTCCTAAGCCCTCGTGCACCCTAAAACCAATCGGATTTAGTATCCTAGGCTCATCATAAGTCCTAGGGTTAGATGTCAAGAGGTCTAACTGAGGCTCGTCATAAGTCCTCGTACTTCCAATCATATTCATACACTCACGGTCGCATCCCAACGCACCACCACTAAACCGCAGTGAGAATTTTTGGCGCCCCGTCAACCTTGATCCAATTCTGCAAGCCTTCTATTGCAGAATTGAATCAAGGGGAGCCATCTGTAGACACCAAAAATTCTCACCCCATAAAGCAAATTCGAAATAATAAGAGGGTCGTTGCCTTTCTTTTTCAAAAACATATTAGCGTGCGTGCTAAGACGAAACCATCATTTTATAATCTTTTTCAAAGCATTTCAGAAAAACACAATTCTTCGAAAATGAATTTCCATCGACAGTCCAGTCCAAGGTCGTCCCTTTTATTTATTCACTTATTTTACTATCTTATTTTGTTTTGTTTATATTCTATTTTTTATTTATTATTCATCTATCACCTTTTCTTATATTTATTTTGTTCTGCTATAACATTGGTATTTTTATTATCATTGCAATTCACTTCTATTTAGACACTTTTATTTTCATCTTACGAACCCAATCCACACTCAGTTGAACTCCGATCTAACCCAGACCTTTTCCAGCCCCTAGTACTGGACCTACCAAGCCCAAAACAAAACATAAAGCCCACCCAAAAAAACCCTAGTGCCCTCAAGTTACTATTCCACAGCAACAATCCCCGGGAGGTGATTATTTTTTTGGTCACTCTCCCCGCTTCATCGATCTCCTTCGGCCAAGACTCTACTCCTGCTCTCGATAGTCTTCTCCTTCAACCATGGACAACAGACGACACCAACATCATCTTCGCCCTTCTGTCTAATTCCCTTTCCAAGAATCTTTTGCTCTTCTCAATTCAGAGAAGCATCGAATGCTAGAAATCTCTCTCTCTTCTTCTTCACTTCCTCCTCCGCCTTGAACCACCCCTATCGACAACGGGAAACACCACCGATTTTGAAGCCCAGAAGCAACGAAGCTAGCCGACATCATTCTCTTCTCCCTCAATCACTGTTTCCTTTTCTTTCTCCTTCAAAACAAAAAAACTGGCGAGTAAACCAACACTCCGGCACTCTTCGATCTTCAAACCTGCACCCAGAAAATCCTCACATATTTTGCTCACCGACAGAACCATCCGTGTCGATTTGTTTGCTCTCACTAATTCGCAAGCTGTAACAGAATCTTGAGTATCAAACCTGCATTACTCTCATCTCTCCCTCTCAGTCGTTTGCTCATTCGCCTCCATCTACAAGAGAAAACTAGTCGGCTTTTGTACCCTCCGTTTTTCTCAAAGACAAACCAAAACCCACATCCATATGCAGCAAAAAACATACTTCCTACAGGTCAAACACGACCTCTCACCCGACGAACCCGCGATGCCACTCTCCTCTGTTCGCTGGTGACCTAGAACACCATACGGTTTGATTTCTTGAAGCTAAACTCTCAAACTGGCCTCTATTGTATAATTTCAGAAAAGTCATGGTTGGGCTGGCTTCTGATTAGGCTTGCTAATCCTCTCATGTCTGTGTTGTCAAGGGTTTCGAGACCTTACTCTTTGATTGAATAGGGTTTTGGATATTAACATGGTTGTCCGCTGCCTAACTCGTTCGAAACTTGCACTTCTTTGCACTGACATGGATTTGAAATAGCAGTCTCCTTTTGTGTTGGTGGTGATGGGTTTAGAAAACCCAAGTCGATTTATTCTTCTTGCCTCTTGGCCCAACTTAGGTGACAACCATGGCACTTCAATTCATGCTATGGTTCGAACATTAATCTTGCTGTTTTGGGGACTGATATACTGCGATGTTTATTATGATTTCGCGCCTTGCTTTCAGATTCGAAAATGATTGCGGTATTCACACTATGAGACTCATCTTCTTTACTCTCTGATTTTATATTTTGGCTGAGGTACTATTGGACTTTGTCTTGACCGTGCTGGGAACCTTTGAGCTTGGAATCTCGTATGGGTTTGGAAAAATTTTGTCCGCTGGATCGTTACTAGCTTGGCACCTTGAGCATTTCATGCTGTTATTTCGACCTTTTCCTTGCTTATCATTCTGGTTTCATGACTTGACGGAGGTACACACAAAATTGGTGAACTTGAGTTGAACTTGCTTGGCTGGATTCAACTTTGGGCTTGACAATTTGACCAGCGGTTACGCTTTGGGCTTGACGCTGCCTAATTTGGTTTGGAAATCCGCCCCTAGCAACTATTTTTGTCCTTGGCGCATGGATTTTGCTCGTGACATTATCACTTTCCCCTTGTGAGTGGTGATATTATTTACCGTGACCTGCTTATTATCCTTTGGCTTCATCTTTGACGAGGTATACTTGTTCGGTTGGGTATGGGCCATGTTTGGATGATGGCTGCACTTGCTTGACTTGGAGTTTGATCATGGGCTATTGCTGATGCGTTCGGGATTAACACTTCTTCATTGGGTTTGGAAATTCTATCTCTTGACTTTTACTATGATTCAATTGTCTTTGATACTTAATTGCTCCTTGCGCATTGATAATGGTTTGGAAATCAGTTTGAAACTAGCACATGATTTGTCCCTTTTGCGCTTAGATAAGAACATAGAATTGAGTGATAGTTGCCCTATGCTATAATTGTAGATAAATCACTCATTGGCTGGATGCTCTTCGTTAACTTTTCATCTTAGAGGGAATGATATAAACCCTTCTAGGTATGATCCCACATGACTCACAACGTCACATCTTTGATACTACACTTCGGTTTGAGTCATAATCTAAGATGGCGAATTAATTTGAGTAGCAACCCCAATGCTTGATTTATCTTACGATCCTTAGCATTTGTTGGCAGCTTGAAACTCTTTCTATGTTCTCGGTTGGGGTGTGGGAGATGATTAGATTGCCCCCTTTCCTCCATTGAGAGGGGCCGTATGATCCCATTGCACACACCCCAACCCTCTTACATTTCATTACTAACTACTCTTGTATATCTTTGTCTTTGTTCTTTGACATGTACATAATGCTCGTGGAACGGGAAATTGTTATAAGAGTAAAAAATGGAACTTTGCTTGGACTACCGGGGTCTCCACTTCAAACATGTGTAACGTTGGTGCACTTCTTGCTGATCCTTTCAGCTCAAGTGAGGCGGCGTCGATGCGACCCCCCATAGCAGCTTTAGATTTAACTTTTCACTTGTATTTGTGTCAATTTGTAATTCGTTTATTGTTTTCACTTTTAATCGTAGTGTTGTGACTTATTCATTTTCGTGACTTCATCCCATACCGTTACATTATTATCTGCTTGCAACCTTTGATTGACTTTTGAAAGATAGTAAATAGGATAAGACTAACAATTGGTTAGCAACCCATATAGTAGGACTCATCTTGTTAGTTTTTTGAGAGTTATAGATTTAAATAATTCTGATTCGTTACCTAGATAGCTTTGATGATTCGTTCTTGTATATACATTTCTTGTACTACTTCTGAAATTCATTTCATACATACATACATAAGCTTTTAAAACCCATGTCCACATGTAAGTAATTACTCAGACAGATTCAGAATCTTTTCTCACATATATTGCTTTATTCGGATAGCTTTTGAAATCCAGTTTGTATGTATATTTTTTATATAGTCCTTGGAAATTCATCTCCACATATCGTTTGCTCATCATTCCTTGCCTATGATTTTGTAAGTATGGACTGATCTTGTTGGGCCCATGTAACTCTTGGCCCAAATATAATTTTGTTCAGGTTCGGTCCATAACCAGCCAAACGGGCTGGAACAGGGCCCTACAAGCCAATCAGGTTGCCCCTTAGTGCATTTTAGAAAAGCCCTAGGTTTGGGGTATCCTCAATGCATACGGGTCCTAGACACGGTCCACATGAGGAATACCCGTTTCCCTTAAAATTTTCCAAATCATCCTCTAAAGTCAGAATAAAATTCACAATCATCGATCATCCAATTCCAAATCAATTTAAAGATCCAATGAGTCAAATTCCACTTCAAAATCAAATTCTCTCATACTCACTCATCATACACACTCTAAAATCAATCCCTCTCATACTCACTCATCAAACACACTTCAAAATCAATCCCTTTCATACTCACTCATCATACACACTCTCAAATCAATCTCTCTCACACTCACTCATCAAACCACTCTAAAAGCAATCCCTTCATACTCACTCATCAAACACACTTCAAAATCAATCCCTTTCATACTCACTCATCATACACACTCTCAAATCAATCTCGCTCACACTCACTCATCAAACACACTCTAAAATCAATCCCTCTCATACTCACTCATCAAACACACTTCAAAATCAATCCCTTTCATACTCACTCATCATACGCTCTCCAAAATCAATCCTCTCATACTCCAAAACCAGATATCCTTCATGAATTCTTCAAAATCAAAGCTCTTTGCACTCAACATTAAATACTCTTCATACACTCATTAGACACACTTCAACCTCACAAAGCATTTGAAATGCTTCCAAAAGTTCTAAGATCAAACTTCAAACTCCTTCCAAACTCCAATTGTCTCATAGATTTAAATCATCTTCCAATCTCAATTTCAAAGGTCAAACCAAGCCCAATTCTATCCCCAAATCCAGCTCATTCATAGGGTCTAACCCGGCCCAATTTCAAAGGTCCAATCCGGCCCACATTTCAAGGCCCAAATCTGGCTCATTACCTCAATTCGATCCCGGTTCAGTTTCAAATCCAATTCAACTTCAATTCCAATTAAAATTCAATTGCAATCCAATTCAATCAAATTCAATCCCTTTCCGATCCAGAATCAATTCAATTTCAATCCAATTCAATTCAAAATTCTTTTCATTCCCAATTCAATTCAACTTCATTTCAATCCCGAACAATTCTAAACATCATAAATCTCAAATTCCGAAAAACTTCAATCTCCTTGAAGTCAAGCATCTCAAATCTCTAATCGTCTCAGCAGCTTAACAGACTCGACCGTCTCATCAGCTCAACAGACTCGAACGTCTCAGCAGCTCAACAGACTCGAAGGTCTCAGCGGCTCAATAGTCGAACGTCTCAGCAGCTCAACAGACTCGAATGTCTCAACAGCTCAACAGACTCGACCGTCTCGGCAGCTCAACAGACTCGACCGTCTCAACAGCTCAACAGACTCGAATGTCTCAACAGCTCAACATACTCGACCGTCTCGGCAGCTCAACAGACTCGACCGTCTCAACAGCTAAACAGACTCGAATGTCTCCGCAGTTCAACAGATTCGAACATCTCGATAGACTCATCAAATTCAAACACTTCAAAAATCCTCAGCTCCTTAAAAAGCCGAACCTCTTGAAATTTGATAACCCTTTCAAGCCTCAAACATCTCACAGACCCGAGCGTCTCACATACGTCATCATTTTATGATTTTAAATATCTCACAGAGTCGAGCACCTTAAACTCCAAAACAAACTCGACAATCCATCAAGCCCCACGAAATGACCACAAAACCCCTTTGATCCTTCGAAGACCTAAAAGGTCAAAACCCCAATTCCTTCAAAAACCCCCCAAAACTCCCAAATCCCAAAGTCGTGAACTACGTAAGGTCTGATCTCAACAGGGAGTTGAGTACGTAGGCAGCCCATCCAGGGTGCGACCCCAAAAACAAAAAACCCCTTCCCCCTCTACGGTGGCTCTCACATCTCTCAAAACGCTCAAACCTTCTTCGGCTCCCACGAACTTCAAACCATCAGACACTAAGTCTTGTTTATTCACTCAACCTCAGACTTTTCCCAATTCTCATTCTACACTCATCCGAATTCACCCATCCCTTTTCTGGGTGCTAGCTTGACAGAAAAGCTCACCTCATCCACTCTCTTTCTCTCTCTTCGTCCTAATCCTATCCTTGGCTTTTAAATGAATCTCTCTAACAAGGTTTTGAAAGAAGGCAATCCCGACAATTGGAGACCGAGGTTTCTCGGGCACCAATCCGAAGTCGTGGTCGTTGCCACTTCTAAGGGGTGTAACCCAGTGCGAACCCACAATAGAATCTCTGAAATGACCAGATAAGTCCTATCCATAGGCAACAAATTCAGAGTCAACCAACGGTTCTTAGAACCCTTCTCCTCCCTTCCTAGTTCCTTAGGTCAAACTAGGTGGCGACTCTAGTCAATTCCGCCTTATAGAGGCATAAGTCCGCGTGGAGCCCATCGAGAGCGGGTGTAGTGCACACTTGCACTCCCCTTTATGCTTTCTGGGAAAGACGGACGATTTAGTAGGTATTTGAGGGATGTCAGAATAACGGGTTTTCACCCTCCACAGAATGACATTTTAAGATCTAGGGTTTTCAGTCAGACCATATTTACATTGACCCCCCCTTATACCGAAAAATCACCCTCCACAGGGGTGATTGGCTGTAGCTTGCCGGTTTGGTGGGGAAAAGATAGAATAAGAATTCAAGAAACAAGGAAGAAGGAAGAAGGAGAGAGAAGGAAAAAAAAAGCTAGAAAAAACACAAGGTAAAGACACACACCTTGAGCTAGTTTTGATTATGTGTTATAACAGTTTTAATGTTTAAAAGGAGGAATTTGAATGATTTGGATAATGTATTATGTTGTGGTATAATGAGGAAGGTGTTAGGGTGTTTTAGAATGGTTAGGATGATGTTTATGAACTTGGAGACCAAAGAAAAACAATGATTATGGTGCAGGAAAAATACATGTGGATTTAGTTAACTTGTGTGTTGTTAGAATCCCTTGAGGGATTTGGTTAGTTATGGTGATTAGAACTGAAAAATAATGTTTTGGGAATGTCTAGAAATGTAGGGAAGCTATGGCAAATTTTCTGTAGCAATGTGGAGGACTTAGTTGCTTAAATTGGGTGAAAACAGTTTTGAAGACTAGTTGTGTTCTAGGCGGAGTTTAGATAGTTAATGACGTGGGAAATTAATTGAGGAAGGAGTGTATATGTGGGGAGGTTGTAGAAGAGTAATAATGTTTATGGTAAAGGTGGAATGACAATAGAAATGAAGCTAGGAGTTAAGAAACAACAAGAAACATAAACTGCACTTGGTGCCTTAGGAGATGTAAGTGAAACTATGTAAGTTGGCTAGATTTTTAATAGGTGATTTAACCAAATGATTTAGGTTGGTTTGGAGTGTTTTAATGATGCTAAAACATATTTGGATACTTAGGAAAAGATTAGGGAAGAACTGGGTGAAAGACTAAGCTTAAAACAAAAACTGAAGTGTACAATCTGTTGAAACCGTAGCAGGGTCCGGGACTTAGGTCCAGGACCAAGTCCCGGACCACCCCCTAAAAATTGGTCGAGACTGCCTTACTGAACTGGTCCGGGACTTAGCTTAAGCATAAGGACCCGGACCACCCACCTAAAACATACCGAAAGTTGGGATTCCACCTGGTCCGGGACTTAAGTCCCATACCAAGTCCCGGACCCATCTGAAAGTGGCTTGAAACTTATGAAACTTGCATTATAAGATGGGGATTGGTTTGGTAATGGATTTATATGATGATTAGGACTTAATTAATGATGTTTTAAGGTGATTAAGGGCTTGAACAAGTTAAGAAAGAATGTAAGTCGAATAAATTAAGTGTGGAAGTTTAAAATACCTTGACTTAGGTATTATAAGTCGGTACCCGTAAAAGATGAAGTCTCTAGGTTAATTATAGATTATTAACCGTACGACTTCGTGACATGTTATAGGACCCGAATAGTCAAACCGAAGGTGAACGAAAGTCCGAGATCGACGGTGCACGGTATGATTTCCTCATGCGCTGTGTCCTAACGGGGTTACCCCGGCTTGTTTGTTGTGTGTTTATTTGTCATCACCTAAACAAGATAAAAGCATGTAACTGGGTTATTACACCTGCTTGAGTTGGGGATGCATGATTTCGTGTTGGATGGCATTTGACCCGGATGTTTGTATAACTCATGAAACGTGTGAATGGTGAGGAAGTGGAATGTTGACTAACCCACTGACTAGAAGTATTACTAACCCGGGATTTGGGTTAAGGGGATGGTGAGTCATGCATGCAAGGATGAGGAAACAACAGAGCGTTTGTTTCTAAGTCCATGGTCGAACTCCCTTGTTACCGGGCCGTGTGCCACATAGTGGTGCCCTGCGGGGCCGTGTGCCACATAGTGGTGCCCGACTTGAGTGAGACCGGTAGAGCTTATCCGCTTAAAGAGATAAGCTGGGGATTGTTGGGTTAGAGAATAATTAACCCGGATGAGTAACTAAAAAGTGAATGAGGTGAGAACCTGAGAGTGTAACTTGAGACCCCGATTGATGTGTGAATTACCTTTTGTGGTATGAATTGCACCCTGTGTATGTGTGTGCCTTTGTATGTAATGAAATGCATGTTGAGTGTACTACTATATGTGTATAATGTTGTTTATAAGAGTATGTATACCTGCAATAAAATCAACCGCATGTTGGCGACCAAGTAGTTGGCGTACCCCCGCTAGTACATGGGGTATGCGGAAGTCATATGCAGCTTTTGCTGAGCCCCTTGGGGCGCTGTTTTTTAATTGTAGGGACTCGAGACTGTTGACAGGTCGGGATTGACCAGGATGCTCGTTTTGGATAGATTGATTATTTTGAATGGTGTACCGAGTAGTACACGGTTAAGTTTTGTAGCCGGTGTACCATGTGGTACACCTTTTTGGATTTTGAAAGATGTAAACACTTGGGATACGGTTAGATGTAAACCGTAATTATTTTGTAAACTTGGAAGTGTGTAAACTGTGAGCTTAACTTTTAGACTCGGTAATCACTTTTGGATATTGCTTGGGTGAGCAGGGTTGTAAGTATTGATGGGGTATGTTTATGGATTGTTGGAGTTTATTATTGTTAACTCGGTACCTCTTGCTATCAGACCGCACTGTTTGTTTGTTGAGGCCTAGTTAGTCGTATGGGCGGCTAACGGCGTGTATCACCCGCTACTTAGTTTGTTGGTTCCGCTGCGTTTAGTTTGATGTCCGGATTGCTTAGGTGATAAGTATGGAATTAGTGGTAGGGGTGTTACAGTATTGCGGAATACGGCATTACTTCACACCCCTTGTCATCCAAAGATTGAGGAATGAAATTGGTGGAAGATCCTAAGCTATTCTATGTTTAGTTTTTGCAATCTAACTTCTCCATGCTTTTATAAATTTTTCTTTTTCACTGTTTGTGAAAACTTACAACTGAGAGTAGGATTATTCTTTTGAATGCCATTTTACTTGATTTCCTTCTGCACTTGTTTGATCTTGAGGTTTGATACTACGACCTTGCAGTGAGTATTGTACTTTATTTGCTTGAGGACAACCAAAAGCTAAGTGTGAGGAAGTTTGATAAGTGTGAAATATAGAGCATTTGAAGGGTTTAATTTGCTTATTTCTTTGTAGTGGTTTGGCCAATATTTCCAACTTTTCATGTGTTTTTCCAATGATTTATGTTTAGATAATAATTGATGCATTTTATGTATCAAATGCAGGTAAAAGTCATATAATTGCATACTTCACTTCACAAGCTTCGCAACGCAACAAACGGGGAGCAAAACGGAGTCCAAACGAAGAATATACGCTCGAAACAATTTTCACTCGTCAGGATACTGACATGTCAGAACTTATGTCCGAACGTTGATGTTCGGACAGAGGTCGAAACTTTCTGAAAATTTGTACTAACATGCGTCCGAACTTCCAAGTTCGGACGCCGCGTACAGAATTCGAAAATATGCATTTTTAAGAGTTAAAAATGCCTATTTTTGTTATAAAAAGTCACCGAGGGTTGGGGGAACAAGACCATTCACGCCGGATGCCTCATACGAGGCTCTCACGCCACGCCTCACCTCCCTCCATCACCATCACCATCGATCAACACCATCACCACCACCATCTTCAACCTCTAGCCCGGCAAACTCCAGATCTGGACAGCGGAGCGAATCTAGAAGTTTTCTATTCCAGATGATTTCTCAATCTCTTTTCTCTGTCTATTTTATGATTATGTCTCGCTAGATAGGATTTGCTCTGGGGGAGAGTTGTTCGTAATGGATACGAATAGCTAGAATTCCTGTAATTTGATTATGAGATTGTATCGGATTGTTTCTAGGTTAATGCTAATCATTCATCTTCTGTATTAAATTTGCGCATTTATAGAGTTGTTTTGTGAATCCTGTTATGATCAGATAAGGTGATTAACAAGAAGTTCAAATTAATCTGGAGATTTGTGGAAAGATTAATCGGATAGATAATTTTTCCTGCAAATGCTATTGATTCTTAGCATGTATTCCGCCTATATGTGTTTTGCCAGCTTCTAGATTAGAGTTGACATGTTCTGATAGGTGAGCTCTTCTTTTAACTAGGATTTAGGATCGAAGAGAGTATAAGAATTGGTCTGTCCGTTTCTCATAATTAAACTGTAGATTTGGCTAGATTTATCCAGTAAAGAACAACCCGAACCCGGAGTACCAATCATTTTACTGAACTTACCAATTTACTTTCCTTAATCGTTCGTTTAGATTTTGATTTGTTTTACTCAATTCAGTTACAAAAACAATTCACAACCCCCTAAATTTCCTGTTTTCTTAGGATTAGGCTTATTTCTTCAAGTCCCGTGGATTGATACCCGGTTGCTTCTGTTAGCTATACTATTGCGACCGGGACTTTTGCAACCCGACAGGACTTTGATTTATTAGTTTCTAGGTTTAATTAATTTAGTTTTTAGTATATCATTTTCCCTGTTTGCAAAATGGCGCCGTTGCCGGGGACTTGACTTTGTCTAGTCCTTAGCCTTGGTTGTCAATTGTTTTTACTTTATTTTATTTTAGTTTTTATTTATTTTCTTTGACTTTTAGTTATTTATTTAATTTAATTTTTGTTATTTATATATTTCTTTCTTGTTTTAATTTCATTATAGTCTTAATTTAGTGTTTCTTATGTTTATTTTGGTTTCGTTATAATTTTATTTTGGTTATTCTTAGTTGTTTATATTTTATTTTATTTTTATCTTGTTTTGTTTTAGTTGTTTTCTTAATTTCATATTACTTTGCTTTATTATTTTTATTTTGTTTTTAGTTATTTAATTATTATTATTTTATTTTATTATACCTCAGTTTTTTTATAATCTATTGTTAGTTTATTTTGTTTTAGCTATTTCATTAATTTTCATGTCATTTTATTTTATTTTATTATTCTATTATTTTATTGTTATTTTATTTTTAGCTATTTCACCATTTTTATAGTTTTTTTCCTTCTTGTTTTATTTTAGTTCCAATTTGATTTGTGTGGATGGTCAATTGTTTTTGGTTCATTTTATTTTCACTTTACTTTGTTTTTAATTTTCTACTACTTTTGATAATGGCAAAGTGGAGCCCCAGTGATGGTCGTGTTTATTCCGTTGGTGCTAGTTCTTCCCGGACTCCGGTTCCCATGATTGAGTACATAGTTGCTAACCAGGCACAATCGAAAACCACAGTGAGCAGTATGATGGAAATGCTAGAGCAGCTAACTAAGGGACAGACTCCTGTTTGGACAATGGAGCAGGTGTCTTCTGGTTCATTTGATCAATTTTCCTCTGATTTGTGTTGCTCGCAGTGTGGGGGTAATCACGAGTTTGAAGATTGCCCTGAAATTGAAGAGATGAGGCGGATTGAGAAGCAATTTGAACAGGAATCATCTTATTAGCAGGATATATATTGTTCATATTGTGGGGGACCTCATGAGTTCGATGACTGTCTCAAATTTAAAGAGCAGTTGTGGTTAGAGAATCAACCAGACTACCTGCAGAATTTTGCTCTTCGACAGCAGGCTTCAATCTTGAACAATGTAGATGAGTAGCCTATTGAATTCTCAAGTTGCCCTCCCTCTCCACCCTTGGTTCCAGACAAAGAGGATGTCCACATCCTAGATTTTGTAAGAGAGGAGCCACCACTGCTCTGCCATTATCACAATTTCTTTGAGCCTCACCCACAGAAGGAGAATGTTTACATCCTCCAATTTGAGGAAGAACAACAATCAGCACCTGGTCTTTTGCTTGAGACCTCTTACCGTCAATACCTCCAAAAACACCAGGTTTTATGGAGTTTATATTTTCCTATTCTATTTGTTGAGGTAACATTTTGTTTTGATCCAGGTGGTTTAATCTTGATTGTTGTCCACTTCTTATTCCCGTTGACGTCATTGTCAACTTTTATTTTTGATCCGGGATAACGAAGCGAGAGTCTAGCCAAAGACTATAAAGTCGGGCAGCTGACTGGGAGGCAACCCAGTGGTAATTTTTTTTTTGGCTTTTTGGCTTTTTAAGTTTTATTTTGTTTCTAGATTTATTTTAGTTTTATTTCAATCAGATGTGGCGGTGATGCATGTGCTACTAATGCAACGCTTCTAGCGTTATTTGGTGCTTTATTAAGTGTGTGTAGGTGCAATTTTTGTTGGTATTCCTATCTCTCCAAGGTTGGACACTTGCTTGGACGCAAGTGTGAGGAACGTTTCTACCCCGGTGTTCAAGCTTAAGTGTGAGGAAGGGAACCTTCCTCAATCTAAATATATCAGGGGAGTCTCAGTTTCTAAATCTTTGTTGCTTATGTTCAGCATATCATGCTTTTAATGTGTATTTGATTTGTTAGTATGTGATGTGCTGAATGAAATCCTTTGATTCTGGCATATTTTGAAAAGTCTTTTTCTTGATTTTATTTTGTGAACAATGAGGACATTGCTCCTCTTAAGTGTGAGGAAGTGGAGACCTTTCCCTGAAAATATGCCAGTTGTACTTAATGCCACACTAGTTTTTGATTGTTCTCATGCTACGAAGGATAAACTTCTTTAAGTGCCAGTAAATGTTGAATTTTTGGGTGATAATTTTTGTGGAAGTTTTTGAAATCGAGCCTGATGACAACCTCAAGAATCTTTTTACTTAAAGTTGTTCGTATGTATTGTTTTTATCAAAATTAATTTATTTTCACTGAAATCTGGTGGATTAGATGATTGCTCAAATTAAATTAGTTTGGCTTGGTGACTATGGGAATGATATGAAAGTTTGGTATGAAGGATAAGGCAAGGTACTCCTCTGATCATGAATTTTCTGAACCAAAACAGGCCTCGTTTATCCGGTTATTAAGTCCTTGGGGTGCTTCATCACCCATCTACCTAAGGTCTCAGGATCTAGGATAGAAGGCCCAACACCGTTACATGGATAAAGAGAAAAGTTTGGGGAACGAAAACAATTGTGCGGAAAACAAGAAAAATAATAATGCAAAGATAGTTAGCCCTTAAAAGCTTAAAGTTGATTGCAATTTTCCTATTTTAATCATGAGTGCGTGGTGTTGAAAGGTATTGCGGAATACGGCATTACTTCACAGCCCTTGTCATCCAAAGATTGGTGGAAGATCCTAAGCTATTCTATGTTTAGTTTTTGCAATCTAACTTCTCCATGCTTTTATAAATTTTTCTTTTTCACTGTTTCTGAAAACTTACAACTGAGAGTAGGATTATTCTTTTGAATGTCATTTTACTTGATTTCCTTCTGCACTTGTTTGATCCTGAGGTTTGATACTACGACCTTGTAGTGAGTATTGTACTTTATTTGCTTGAGGACAACCAAAAGCTAAGTGTGAGGAAGTTTGATAAGTGTGAAATATAGAGCATTTGAAGGGTTTAATTTGCTTATTTCTTTGTGGTGGTTTGGCCAATATTTCCAACTTATCATGTGTTTTTCCAATGATTTATGTTTAGATAATAATTGATGCATTTTATGTATCAAATGCAGGTAAAAGTCATATAATTGCATTCTTCACTTCACAAGCTTCGCAACGCAACAAACGGGGAGCAAAACGGAGTCCAAACGAAGAATATACGCCCGAAACAATTTTCACTCGTCAGGATACTGACATGTCCGAACTTATGTCCGAACGTTGATGTTCGGACAGAGGTCGAAACTTTCCGAAAATTTGTCCTAACATGCGTCCGAACTTCCAAGTTCGGACGCCGCGTACAGAATTCGAAAATATGCATTTTTAAGAGTTAAAAATGCCTATTTTTATTATAAAAAGTCACCTAGGGTTGGGGGAACAAGACCATTCACGCCGGATGCCTCATACGAGGCTCTCACGCCACGCCTCACCTCCCTCCATCACCATCACCATCGATCAACACCATCACCACCACCATCTTCAACCTCTAGCCCGGCAAACTCCAGATCTGGACAGCGGAGCGAATCTAGAAGTTTTCTATTCCAGATGATTTCTCAATCTCTTTTCTCTGTCTATTTTATGATTATGTCTCGCTAGATAGGATTTGCTCTGGGGGAGAGTTGTTCGTAATGGATACGAATAGCTATAATTCCTGTAATTTGATTATGAGATTGTATCGGATTGTTTCTAGGTTAATGCTAATCATTCATCTTCTGTATTAAATTTGCGCATTTATAGAGTTGTTTTACGAATCCTGTTATGATCAGATAAGGTGAATAACAAGAAGTTCAAATTAATCTGGAGATTTGTGGAAAGATTAATCGGATAGATAATTTTTCCTGCAAATGCTATTGATTCTTTGCATGTATTCCGCCTATATGTGTTTGGCAGCTTCTAGATTAGAGTTGACATATCTGATAGGTGAGCTCTTCTTTTAACTAGGATTTAGGATTGAAGAGAGTATAAGAATTGGCCTGTCCGTTTCTCATAATTAAACTGTAGATTTGGCTAGATTTATCCAGTAAAGAAAACCGAAACCGGAGTACCATTCGTTTTACTGAACTTACCAATTTACTTCATTAATCGTTCGGTTTAGATTTGGATTTGCGTTTACTCAATTCAGTTACAAAAACAATTCACAACCCCCTAAATTTCCTGTTTTCTTAGGATTAGGCTTATTTCTTCAAGTCCTGTGGATTGATACCCGGGTTGCTTCTGTTAGCTATACTATTGCGACCGGGACTTTTGCAACCCGACAGGACTTTGATTTATTAGTTTCTAGGTTTAATTAATTTAGTTTTTAGTATATCATTTTCCCTGTTTGCAACGGGAGGACTACTATCCATGGTGAGGTTATAGGGTTGTCTTAACATGACGCCCAATTGGTATTAATTAAACATGGTTTGGATGGGGCCTTAAAAGCCAAGATAAATTAATTGTGGAAACTGTACGCTACGGCGATTGCACATTGTACATTATACTGTAATTATTCGATACGTTCGATATACAATTGTGGTTTGTGATATTAAATGAATGTTTGGATTGGATGGTTGGTTGAATGTTTATGAATGTTTTGGATGGTGGATTATGTATATTATACATGTTTATTACAATATTGATTATATCTGTAAAATGGTAAAGCATGAAACCAATCTAATAATAAGATGGTTAAAATGACTAAGTGACCAATAGGTCCAGGCCCGGCATACTCAGCGTCTATCGTGATACTACACTCATGCAGGTTGTTGATTATCGCCGAAGCCGAAGTGCGGGAACAGGGTAATTAGAGTTTATTTTAATTATCGCACATGGAGTTGTAATATGATACGGTTATGTATATTCAGGTTTGGGTAGACACTCACTTGTCGATGTTATGGTTTATGGACTTAGTATGATGTATAGGAGTTTTCTCGTTATCACGGCGGTTAGTAGTTTGTTTATGTTGGAAGTTGGACGTGGTTTGGCTTCGTTGCTCGCATGGGCGAGTAATGGCCGGTGACACCCGAGTGAGTATTGTTATTGTTATTAATTCTTCCGCTGTAAGACATTTTATTTATTGCTACGTGAGTGATTATTACGTGATTATGGAGAGGGGTGTTACATAATGAAAGAAATATGAGTACACTATCTTTTGGTGTAAGTATTGTAAATATTTAAGTTTGGTATATTCGGGTCTATCAGACCGTAGCTAGATACTGGAGAATTTAGTATGCCTAGTTAGTCACGTGGGTAACTAACGGCGGTAACACCAACTTATTTAGAATTTCCGCTGCGTTGTTAATATAAGTATCTTGAGGTTTATGCGATAATCTCGGTTTTAGGAGGTGGGGTGTTACAAATCCTAATCTTCATAGTGTACGTGGAATACGTAAGTTTTATTAATTACTAAAATCCTTAATGACGGTACATTATTTAGCCAAGTAACTACTATATCTTATAAGTTAATTCCTTGTGGGCGTTGGTTTTGAACCCTTAAGTGTCGAGCTTAAGGCTTCAAGGTTCGATTTGCAATTAGAGCAACTAAACTGAAATTATAAAATTAAAGCTTAATTATTCTAACTGGCCCACACAAACCTAAATAGAGTCACCACTAAGTTTTACCCTATCAAACTTTGAAAGGAAAATATTGTGATTTTTAGAGTTATGGGTTCGGGGGCTTATATGAAATTTCTAAGGGTTCAAATTCTTTCATTACCCTTATAAATTACTTTACCTTTATTATTATAAATCTAAGGCTAAACACTTAATAAAATTATCCTTTTTATTTCAAATTATGATTGGCAACCTCGGCGAGTATAAACCTAGTAATCTACGCAGATTCGACCCCACGGCCGTCCCGCATCATGTTTGGTGTGTCCATCCATTTGGCAGTCCACTTGGCAGTCCAGTCAGCTGTTGACTGGATTGTTTTACTGACTGGGCTGCCTTTTTCCTATATTAATTTTAATTTGTTATAACTTTTAAAATATAAGTCCAAAATGAAAAAAAATTATATCATTGTTCATATAAATTCAAGTTCTTCAAAACAAAACCACTAATGGATATGTTTTGACAACTTTTAAAAAATATATATTTTTACATGTATATGATGATACACTTAAATTATAATATGATTCATTAGTTTTGATATTATTATTCATTAAAATTTGATATTATGATTCATTAATTAATAAGTGGTGAATTAGATATCAACTTTGGAACTGATAAAAATCATTATTGTTTTATAGTGCATTATTGTTTTATAGGTATTATTATTGTTGTATGGTGTATTTTAACCTTATATGATGAATCGTGTATTTTTTATACATACCAAATATTATTTTGTGTTGTATTATTGTGTAAAAAAATTTATTTTTATATGTTTACGATGATACACTAAAATGAAGATATGATTCATTAATATTGATATTATGATTCATTAAAATTGATATTATGATTCATTAACTAATTAGTGGTGAATTAAATGACAAACTCTGGAACCGATAAAAAATCATTATTGTTTTTAGTGTATTATTATTCTATTGTAATGTATTTTAAACCTTATATGGTGAATCATGTATTTTTCTTACGTACCCAAATATTATTTTGTGTTGTATTGTTTACAATTTTATTTTTATATGTTACTGATGATACACTAAAATTATGTTATGATTCATTAAATTTGATATTATGATTCATTAAAATTGGTATCATGATTCATTAACTAATAAGTGATGAATTAGATAATAAATTTCGAAACAAATACTGAATCATTATTGTTTTGTGGTGAATTATTAATGTTATTTGGTGTATTTTAAACTGTATATGGTGAATCATAAGTGTCATTGATGAATGTTGATATGTACATGTAACTAACATAAATTTTTAAACTTGTCAAAATATATCCATGATTGTCTTGTTTTAAAGAGCTTGAATTTAGATAAACAATGGTGTAATTTTTTTATTTTGAACTTATATTTAAAAAGTTACAAATATTTAATGACAATAAAATGTTATTAGATTTGTTCCCGTTCCTCAGCTTTGATATACGGTGCTGACATGTATTTTTCTTTGCCACCGTGGCATGTGGCTGCACCAAGTACGGAATGTCTATCCCGTACAATCTCCAGGCTGAGTAATCTAACCTCCACTTTGCACACGTAAAAATAAACCAAAACTTTTCCAAATAATCAAGCAACTACATTAGCATACGTATAACCTAAACTAGAAAATCCGTACAAATAAACCTAATAATATAGCAATTGAAATTGCGTATATACAAGCGTGACAACAAGGCCTCACTATTATAACCACTCAAATTCACAACTCCAATTACGATTAATCTAATTCTAACTGACATAAATTATCCCATCTAATTTACCACTAACAAATTCATGCACTCACGATCGGATACAATATCAAAAAAATAAATAATTAATTAAAAAAATGGGCGAGAAGAGAAAAGGGAGCGTACCTTAAATGGGAAGAGACAACTCATTATCTTCAATGGATTTGCTATCAAAGGAAATTAATGATGAAACACCAGCGCACATGTCTAAACACCAGTATTGGCTCTCAAATTCATGGATCCAACGAAATCAAATATCTTCTTCAAGCGAAGAACAGCAGCTAGTCTCGAAGAATCATTAACCATGGTAAGCGTAAAGCTTTACCCGGCTATTGATCGGCGCAAATCACCCAAAGACCCAATTCGACAATGTCGAGAAGATTGTAGAAAATACTACATGGAGTCATAGACCCACACCCCCCTGCTGACTAAATCAACACAAGTCTTTTTTTCAGTTCTAAAACAGTGGTAGGCCTGAGATCTTTGTTTAGCGATGGTTGATGACGAGTCAGCATGTGATGACGACGGGTGGTAATAGCATTCATGGCCGCTACTTGAGTTTGCAGGTAGGTGCTACAACCGCCCACTACTTGTAGTGGCATGGTTCAAACCGTGTACTACTCATTTCTTGATCGATGGATAAATAGAGGTAGTCGGCAGCTGTATTGATGATTGACTGTAGACGAAGGCGGCATGGATGAACAACAGTGGTTTGAGGGGTGGTCGACGATCCGTGTATGATGGCTACAGTTGGACTGGCATTGGGCATTGAAGAGTATACAATATGACGGTGGCTTATTGTGCGAAGCACGATGACGGAGGGAGTTAAGGTAATAGCAACAGTGGATTGCAAAATAGCAATGATGGAGATGATGATGATTGTATGTGGTTTGTAATTGTTGAGATTGGCTGGGAACAGACGTCGTAAAGAAAGAAATATACAGAAGTGAAGAAAATTTTTGTTGCCTAGTCGTCCCCCCATGTAACAGAAGTATGGAGTGATTATATAGAGGAAAGGTTGATCAATAAGAGGCTCGAGAATCATAACAACTTAACAAACTTTTGAATTTGAAAATAAACAAACTAGTTAATAGGAAGTGAGAGATAAGATTGAAAAGAAAAGTAAAAACTTATCTAAAAAAACGTTAAATAACTAAACTACTAACGAGTAAAAATTTCAAAGTCGCCTAACAATAATAATGGAACTTCGAAAAACATTGTTTTGTTAAAATAAAAATAAACTACAAGTAAAATAGAAAAGATTTTGGTTTCGTTTTTTTTTTTAATTTTGAAAACAATTAAATAAACTGATTACTAGAAGAATAAGGGATAAATGCTGAAAAAGAATGAAAGATGGTCATGCAAATACAATATTTTTTCCATTTCAGTTCGACGACAAAAACGGATGATCAAAAGACGAAGAAAAGAATAATTTCAAAATGTTAGTAGAATCTTTTTTGAATTTTAAAAAAGGAGAAAGTTATCAAGAGAAAACTAAGTTAAGCTAGAAATAAGGGATAAGAAGTATGAAACAAAAGTAAAAAATAATCTAAAAAAGGGGTTAATAGGTACAGCAAAAACGTGGTTGTCTTGAATTTTGAAAACTTTTTTTTGTTTTTTTTGGGAAATAAACTACTTGTCAAAAAAAAAAAAAGATGTAATTTAGAAAAAAGAATAGAAAAATCATTATGAAGAAAACTGAACATAAAACTACTTGATGTTAAAAAAAATGTTTGTTCTTAGCCTCGAACCATCAACCTCTTGAACCTTCTTCACCTCATTCACCACTACTCCAATACAACTTCCTATTTCTTGTACCATCTTTCTCAGTTTTCACGATATTACAATTCATATCTTACCACCTTAAGCCCCTATTTTCTCCAAAATTGAAGATTGGATGAAAATGACAATTTTACCCTTAGCCATGCACCGACTCTAGAAAAACCTTGTTCATGTTTAAAAGAGGGTAAAGATTTTGGGGATCCTCTCTTATCTAGTATAATCTAATCCACCAGTTATGAGTATATCCATCTATATAAGTATGTTCCTGTGGAGGGTGATTTTTCGGTATGAGGGGGGTCTATCTAAATATGGTCTGACTGAAAAGCCGAGATTCTAGAATCTGCCATTCTGTGGAGGGTGAAAACCCGTTATTCTGGCATCCCTCAAATACCTACTACATCGTCCGTCTTTCCCAGAAAGCATAAGGGAAATGCTAGTGAGCACTACACCCGCTCTCAATGGGCCCCACGCGGACTTATGCCTCTATAAGGCGGAATTGACTAGAGTCGCCACCTAGTTTGACCTATGATAACTAGGAAGGAAGGAGAAGGGTTCTAGGAACCGTTAATTGACTCTGATGATTTGTTGCCTATGGATAGGACTTATCTGATCATACTAGAGATTCTGTGTGGGTTCGCACTGGGTTACACCCCTTAGAAGTGGCAACGACCACGACTTCGGATTGGTGCCCGAGGAAACCTCGGTCTCCAATTGTCGGGATTGCCTTCTTTCAAAACCTTATTAGAGAGATTCATCTAAAAAGCCAAGGATAGGATTAGGATGAGAAGAGAGGAAGAGTGGATGAGGCGAGCTTTTCTGCCAAGCCAGCGCCTAGAAGAGGGAATTGAGGAATTCGGATGAGTATAGAATGAAGATTTGGGAAAGTCTGAGGTTGAGTGAATAGACAAGACTTGGAGTCTGATGGTTTGAAGTTTGTAGGAGCCGAAGAAGGTTTGAGTGTTTTGAGAGATACGAGAGTCACCTTAGATGGGGAAAAAGGGTTTTTTTTGTTTGAAATGGGGTCGCACCCTGCGTGGGTTGCCTACGTACTCAACTCCCTGTTGAGATCAGACCTTACGTAGTTCACGAATTTTGGGGTTTTGGAAGTTTTGAAGGGTTTGAAGTTTTGGGTGTGAGGGATTAGTCTGTGAGACGCTCGGGTCTATGAGACAGTTGGGATGGGATGGGATGTCAAGGCCTGTGAGACGCTCGGGTCTGTGAGACGCTTGAATCTTAAAATGGTGGAGAAATTGAGATGTTCGAGTCTGTGAGGCGCTCGGGCCTGTGAGACGTTAGAAGTTAGAGAGGAGTTGGGATTAGGGAGACGATTTGAGTTTAAGGTGAATTAGAGTTTGAATGATGACTTGAGTATGTGAGGCAATTGGAATTTTTGGGAGAGATCCTGGGTTCTTTGGGTTTGAGGTTCGAAAAGAGTTGAGGTTTTGGGATATTTCGGGATTTGAAATGAGGTGATGATGTGATGTGGTTGAGTTGTTTGATGGAATGATTATCAAAATCGTCTCTTTCAGTTTCTTTGTTGTAAAAGGGCGGATAATCCCAAGGGATTACCCTATGTACCCCCTCGAACACGACACTTAATTGATGGTAAGTGCCGAGGCTCGAAAGATGGGGCAATGGATTTATGTCGAAAAATAGGATTCAGAGAGAAACACCATGAATGAGATGTTCGGTCGAACCCTAATAACGTCTCTAACTCCCGGGTTTTAAAACGTTAAAAACCGAAAACCTTGAAATCGAGCGGAAGGGAGTTAGACGATTCTAAAATCCCGGCTGCAACTAGGAAGGCAGTTACATCCCTAGCACCCCGCCTTGTAAAAATCTAGGCTGCAATTAGGGGAGATTTGTCACCCTAATGCCCCGCCTAAAGAGATCCAGACTGCGACAAGGGATGTTACGACCCCAGTGCCCCGCCTAGGATTTTTATTTGGAGGAGAAACAAGTAATGTCTAACTAGGAAGAAAACGTTCTTTGAAGGTGTTAGACATCCTATGTTCCCCGAAAACAATTTATTTGGGTTTGAAAACTAAGTTAGGAAACTTGCGAAGTTGTTCGGAATTCTCGATGAAGAAACACTGATTTTGAGAAATGATTTCAGAAGAAAACTTTCTGTATATGTGAGAAGAACTTTCTGCGTTTGAGAAGAGTTTTCTGTGATGTGAGAAGAGTTTTTCCTTTAAAATTCCACGAAATGGTTTCTTTTGAAAACTTAATGAAGTTTGAATAAAATGATTGTTGAAATCTGAGGAGAGAGATTTTTGAGTTTGAAATTTGAAGAGGATTTACAAGTTGAGTTTGAATTGGATGAATTGAATTCGAGTTGAATGGAATTGGACTGAATTGAAATGAGTTGGGTTTGAATTGGGTTGATTTGAATTCGGGTTGGGGTTGAAAAACGAATCGGGTCAAAGTTAGACCGGGTCAAAGTTGGATTAGGTCAAAGTTGAGATTGGTCAAAGTCAAAGGTCAGGTTGGTCAAAGTTAGACCAAGTCAAAGTTTGGATTGGTCAAAGTTGGACCGAATAGGCTTGATGGGCCAAATGGGCTTAGGCCTCGAATTAGATTTTATTTGGACTGATTTTTGGATTTGATTTGGGCCAAAGATGTGCTTTTGATTTTGGATTGAAATGAGATTTTCAACTTGGGTTGAAGGGGTTTTTCTTTATTTGTGGGCTGAAGATTGTTTTTGGGTTAATTTTGGGTTTTTGGGCCTTATTGATTTTGGGGCCGGATTGGTGGGCCAAATTCAGCTTAATGGGTCATACCAGATTTGGAATTTGGGCCTGACTTGGGCCTAGGGTTGAAATTTATCTTGGGCCTTGGAATTGGGCTAAACTTTAGATTTGAATTTATTCTTTCTTTTTGTTGGGTAAAGTTTTTTTTTAATGAAATAAAGGGGTGGTTTGGGATAGGCTTTAAATGTTTGGAAGGTATTATTCCCCACAAAGCAAATCATAAATAAGCTAGCTGTGGGGTACCCTCAAGGCTTAAAAGAATTTCAAAGTTTTGGAAAGTATTGTTCCCCACAAAGCAAATCAGAAATAAGCTAGCTGGGGGTACTTTCCAAAACTTTGATCAAAAGGAAAAGGGGTGACCTAAGGGGCCATCTAGGGTTTAAAACAATGAATAGATATACACGACAATAAAAATTACAACTCTTAAAGGAAGTAAAGCAGTATATGTACAGGGAAAACAAATCCACAAGCGCAAGCAATTACAAATCACCCGTCAATATTGAAAGAAGCTACTGACTAACACAAAGAAACGTTTCTGCCATATTACCAACAAGAAACCGTGGGTACAGTTATTCTATCCTGAGTTGAAATATCCAGCACCTTGTCTTATTTATCCTCGTTATTTTAATCAAAACGAGATTGCTAACTCCACCCATCACTAGATTAATGAATTGTCGCAAATTTCCAATTGATCTATAGTGCACAGACACGACATGACCGATCAAAACACTTCACCAATTCTACTTCTGCTTGCTATGAATTCTTAACAACGGGGCGCTAATCTTATTCCCAGGTTACTCATTGATTCCTCTGACTTAACCAAGACTAACAAATCTCAAAGTGCATGAAGTATTCCCCAATACCTAGACAACTCTAGATTGCCACTAAACAGACCAGACACGCCTGATTAGGAAATTTCAAACTAAATCTACTGCCATTGATCAAAGAAGACCAAAAGTAATAACAACGAATCTGACCTAAACAACCCTTTTTTTTCTTATGTTATTACGCTTAGGCATGGACAAAGATATTAATCAGAGCAGATTTGGTCATACACCAGGGCATTAAGCGCAGGACAACAGAACAAACAAGAACATGAGTCAGATCACGGTAATTATACACCATGTAACACAACTAAAAAAAACAGAGGCCATGAATTAATTTTGGATCAGAGTATAAGTACCAGAGATGAAGACACGGGGCTTCCTATCCAGATCCACATAGTCAACAGGTATAATGCTCCTATTTTGACATCTGAATCGGTATCGAGAGCCAATGTACAGAGCCACATATATGTGCGCAAAAATGAACAGACCAAGAACTGTAGCCTTTCAAGGAAGACGATATGGTTACTTTTATTTCTTGCTAAGCTCCACAATAGGTTAGACATTTCCCTCAGACTGAACTCACCAAAATGGAATGAATGAGTTCGAAATGGACAAGCATGTAGAGAAAATCGAATTTGCGGACAAAGAAACGAGTGAACTGCTCAAACTGAAATCCGAGCAACACTTAGCTTACCTGAGCCACGAAAAGATACAAAGTAACAAAGGAGCAACTGGTTTTGATGAACTGTCCTTAGTTAACGCAGTGTGTTCGTATAAATGCAATCAAAATATTCAGAGGAAATATGAGTGGACCTGTAGATTGAGAGTAGCATCTGTGAAATCGATGGTGAAACAAGAAGAATTTTCTCCTCGTTTTCACTTTGAACCATATCCGTAGACTACAAAGTCTATAACAGCTGGGATGATAGTAAGAAAAAAAAAAGACCAGAGAAATAGCATACTCGGGATTCTCAAACTGAAATCACACTTCCATTTTTTTTTTGCCCTGTTCGTGAACTTCGGAGTTCATACCAGGTTAATAGCGACAAAAGAAAACGAAAGACACAGAATCAGGAGCTATGTTTTGTACTTCTCCAAACCAGAATCATTCAAAATGGGAATTCGAAATCCTGGTTCCGGAATCTAGACGGGACAATCATCAATTACCGATGGGTACACCTAAGTCCGGTAATATGATTCTCGCAACATCAACAAGATTAAGTCAGAAAATTTGCTAGAGACAACGAGATGTGGGCTCGAGACTCTAGCTTAGCATTCAGACGAAGTTTAAAATAGATAGAGAGGAGGAGAGGAGAGCTGACTCTTCTTCGGAAACAATTTCCGACAGAGCCCCAGTCGATTTCCACCATTACAGATACGGTGTTCTCCGGCGAGAGTTTGCTCAACAACGACAACAAAAAAAACCAAGTAAGGAAGAGGATGGACCCGACTTCAACGGGAAATGAAGAATACCACTTACTCTGCATTCAACGATATGGAAGGAGGAATGACGGGGTTCAATGGTTACTTTTTGGTCGATAAGGTTTCTGGAGATGGTTTCTTACTGGTGGTGGATTTCGCTGGGAAAGATTTTTCCGATCAACTCGGCGGAGGTGGTGATTCGATTGAGGAAGAGTTTTTTTGGCTTCTGTTTCTTCAGGTTCGAGCCTGAGAAGATGAGAGAATGGGAAGGGTTTTTTGATTTACAGAGAATGGGAAGGAATTAGGACGTTGGGTTTATTTCCGGCGAAGGTAAAAAAAAATAGCGATGGCTTCAGACAGGGATGGGTGTTGCATGCGGGAAGTTGAAGGTCGGGGCTGATGAACGTAAGAGTCTCAAGAATAATCGAAAAGGAAAACCGTGGTGGGCGGTTGTTTCCTCCCCAGATTGAACCGTGAACAGTAGGGGTTTTTAATAGGTCTTTTATAAGCAGGTTAGGGTTTTGTTGAGGCATGGGCTCTCTATTTTGGGCTGTTTGATTAAAAAGAATCGAAGCAGGCCTGTAGGCCAAGGAGGTTGACTGCAGATGGGGAAAAAAAAACGGGAATAAAAGCCACCCATAGCCGCGCCAGCTTGTATGGAGATTCGAACCTGTAACCTCAGGTATACCTCCTGGAGACACTAACCGACTGTGCTACAACAGAATTTAATACCCAGTGTCGAAGGTAAGACTAGAGTTTCAAGGCAAGCCGCGAGGGAAAAGGAAGACACACAATGTACTTGCAAGATTCGAACCCCAAACCTGTAGAGTCTCAAAAGTGAGCACCCTAACCAGGTGATCTATGCGTAACAAAAATGAAAATAAAAGATAACTTAATAAATAAACAAATAAGCAGTAACAGTGAATAACACAAAAGGGGCGGGTTTAAAACCGTATCGTTGTTGGAAATTCATTTTCGCAAAATCGTGTTTTATGAAATGCTTTTAAAAAAAGACTATAAAATGATGGTTTCGAATTGGCACGCACGTCAATACGTTTTGACAAGGAAAGGCGATGACCCCTCTTATTGTGTTTCTTATTCTGCAATTGCCTTATGGGGTGAGAATTTTGGTGTCTACAGTTCCCACCAATTTAATGTTACACTAATATTTCCATTCATATCCTCGTAACTTCCTATGTACATATACATATTTATACACCTATATATATGTGTGTTCATAATTTATAATGTCCACCAATTATATACATACATATATACATCTAAGTTTCCATGTAAGTAATATCAACTTTAACACTTATAAATTAATACCAATTTTGTAAGACAATTCCTTAATTATTTTAACCATCAATTCAAGTTCTATTTAACTCCTAATTAATCTCTACAATCCTTGCGAAGCAAACCTAAACAAAAGGGTCCATAACACTTCCTCTGTTATCTACTCCAAATGGGTTACATTAGTCTACAAACTGGCCCAATTCAATATACTGATTTATGTCCACTTCTGATTTTGGTTTAGTCCCAATAAAAAATGTAATTATCTAGTTAATAGTCCTAGGGTCTAGTCCTAAATTGTATCCAATTAGCCCTAATAGATTTCCTTTAGTTGTTTTAGTACGCTGCCCCAATTGAACATTGTTTCTTTCTAGTTCAATACAACCTAATTAATCTGATTTAGTCCAAGTTGACCAAGGCCTAGTTTAGTTTGCCCTTGTTGACCAATTTCTAAGCCCAAATTCATATTGACTAACTCTAGTCAAGGTTCCCAATTCAATGTTGACCTGGTCAAAAACCCTAATATGATTTTGACCAATCAATTTTATTTTGACCGTTTAATTTATCTAATTTTGACCACCTCTCTCAAATTGCACTTTAAACCCTTAAGATCTTCAGAATTTGCAATCGACCTCTAACTTTTCTAATTTAGGTTTGTACCCCACATTATTATTATTATTATTATTATTATTATTATTATTTTCTTCCAGAGTTACGTCTTTAGCCCAATTTCACCGAATTTTATTTTCACCCACAGTTTTCTCATATTCACCATTTCGCCCCAAAACTAATTTATTCAAAAACTTTAATCACAATTTCGGAACTCTAAATCTCGAACTAACAATACTCCAAATTAAACCCAAATTCGAATCAACCTAACACCCATTGAGAACTGAATTTTTGCACAACTAAAACCACCAAAAATCCATTATCCCTCAATTCTGATATAGCAGTAACCCAAATTAACCTAAATTTCGGGACCAGCACCAACACAAATTAACCAATACCCTAATTGTTTTGTTACCCAAAAATCATAGAACTCTAATTTTTCGGCTAAGCATAATCGATAAGAAATTAGCAAATACACTACTTTTCGAATACACAATAGTCACAAAATCCTAAGTTTCGGCACCATCAAAAGTCCACCACCAGAACAAAAATTTTCAGTTGATTCAATCCCCAAATGCAACTCGAATTTTGGATTCAAAAAAATACAAATAAACTCTACAATCCAAACTTAATCAGAAACACAAGGGTTGTAACAACACCACTTCTCTTCCAGTTCTAGCTTACAACACCGAATTCCTCCATTTTTCGGTCAAGGCAGAAGCAAGCAAGAAACAGATTAACTGACACTAAAGTAATGCTTAGTGAAATACCCCGAACTTAAATATGGTGATTAAATTATTCTAATATGGTATATAAGGGCCTAATAGTGCCTAAGTAATTTTGGAAAGGAAAATATATCCAAAAGAAATGAGAAAACGCTTAAAAAGTGAAAAACGCTAAAACAAGCGTTATATAACTATAGGAGGCACGAGACCTCGGTTAGAGTATTATATGGATTCCTAAGGCTTATTCATGCCTAAATAATATATGAGAACAATTCCCGGAGAAAACGGATCCAGATAATGAGTGAAAACACTAATAAAGCTTTAGCGCACGATTTTCAAGGAAACCCGAAAACGTGACTTTGAGTGGTCAAATGAACCCGTAAAAATTATAGTTCATTAAATAACTATGAATAAACATTAATGGAAGCTTAAGAACAATTAAAATTAAAGAAACAAGAACGGGAAAACGGGCCCGGTTAGTGAATAGTGCTAAACCGGGTAAATTAACGAGTGTTTTCTGTAAAAAGACGAAAAAACGCCCCAGCCTAATTAATTGTGGGGGGGCGGTTTTTATGAGTGTGAGACACTCTCACACACACACTAGACTAATTAATACTTTAATGGGTTGGAAAGTCAATAAAGTAAAAAGGTAAAAAGTAACTTATACTACTTTTCGTTATCTCTCTCCTCCCATTTCCATTTCCCTCTTGTCTCACACGTACTCTCCCCCCCCCCCCTCCAGACTTCTCCTCCTTCCTCTTTCTCTGTAAATGGCGATTTGGAGAAGCTTCAATGGCAGCCTCTCTTCATCCTCTTGCCCAAGCTTCATTTAAGCCCCTAATCAAAAATAAATTGTATATTCTTCTTCCCCTCATCAAGCTCTACATTTCTATCTTTACAAAATTTCAAATGGAGGATTTTGACCTCCATGGGTTTTGGGCATTTGAAGAGTAAACTACACCATCTTGAAGCTTGGAGCCTCCTCTTTCTCCCAAGGTAAAAATTTCTATGAAAAACTCATCTTTTCTCCATCCTCTAGTGAGACCGATTTTTACCCCCTTGTAATGCCTTGTTCTTTCTTCATTTGAGCTATTCTCCAAGCCTCCAATGGTGTATTAGAGCCTATCCTTTGATTCATGGCAAGAAACCAATTCTAGGGTTTCAAGGTAATGACCAATCTTAGTGTCTTAAGCATTTTAATTAATGAGTTTAGTGTTTCTACTTAAACTCATTTCCTTTACTTGAATGTTGGGCTGGAGCATGGGCAAATACATTGCCCACTTTACCGATAATGGATGGGAGAAGAGAAGAAGAGAATTCAAAAGAGGATTGGAATATTCAAGGTAAGAAAAATCTACCTTAACTACTAGGTGGAACGCGAGCCTTTAATTACGGTCCAAAACCGTGTATAATTACGGTTCTGGACCGTAATCTACACGGGCGTCAATAAAGATGGCGACGTCTTTGATTACGGTTTAAAACCGTAATTAAAGGCCCTTTTCCGTCCCGCGTGTCATTGACTTTCCATTACGGTTTTACCGATAACCGTAATGTAAAGTGTAGACTTTAGATGACGGTTTTAACAATAACCGTAATGTAAAGTCTTTTGGCGTGTGTGCCCAAAGGACTTTAGATTACGGTTATTGTTAAAACCGTCATCTAAAGTGTAATTTTTTTTTTAACAAAGCTACACAATTGCAACAGAGCCAGAATTATAACAGATAAGCAACAGAGGGCATCAGACCAACAGATGTGCAGAAATTGCACAATTGAAACACCTGAATCAAATACCAACAACACAAATTCATTCTCTCGCGCACAATTGCAACAGAGATAACATCTAATATACACCAGATCGAAAATCTGTTACAGCTGAATCTGTTACAGCAACAAAAAATATTCAATACAGCAGAATCTGTTACAGCAGCTAGCAATTCATTACAAAAAATTCAATACAAGCTAGAATCTGTTACAGCAGCAGCAGCTAGCAGAATCAGAGGGCTACAAAGGTAGCAGTGTAACCATACATGGTAGATACAGCTAGGATGACTCCCAGCAAGAAATAGCATAAAACAGAAGCATAAACAGTACAAAAACGGTGCAGAAAACTGTGAAAAACAAAATCTATCATAGCAGCATCAGAGCTAGCTAGTCTACCACTCCATTCTCATAAATGGCTGACATGCTCTCTCTGACATGCAACAAGTCGTTTGGACTGTAAGTCGAGAATTTGGCAAAATGCTCTTTAATCTGCAACAAGAAAAGGAATGGAACACATAATGAGATTAAGATAAAGACACAAAAAATCTGCCGAAAGAATTAAATACAAGACAACGTTCGTATTACCTTGTCTTTATCATTCTTAAATCCTGGGAAGTACCCGCAGAACTCGTACATATACCGCATCACGTAGTACCCGCAACTCCTAGAATCCTTTTGGGTAGGGCACTAAATCACCAAAATTCACAAATGTAAAACAATTGTACAAAGATAATAGCAGCACGAATGAAATACATGAATTACCAAACCTTGATGTAATCGACGGTCAAATCACCAAACTCTCCCTGAGGGGTTTTTTTGTAACAACTGTTACATATATTAACAAAAGCGTTTAGCAAAATGAACAAGTACATTAATTTTGGTTCAAAAAACTTACAAACAATTAAATAGTAATAAAAACTTACTCTTTGATTAAGTCTTCAGTGTTGAATTCTGTCCACTGCCCTAGTGGATCTAGAACGAGCAGAGTAGCGGTGGCAGCGCAGAATATAAACAAAGCCCAGTGGTGGCTACAATGTCAAATACAAAATGAAATGAGAAATGAAGGTAAAAAAGTTAGCTAATTAGTATGTAATTTTATATCAGAACTCACGTTTGGTGATACGGCATTAGAATGAATAATTTATTCTGTCGATCAGCAACATTGAAGCAATGAATCATGTATTCACAAAACCTCCCCTCCCCGGGTCCCTAGTGACTGAGTCGTACGATAAACGCTCCGGGCACACCGCAGTAATGGAGGTCATGTCCTTCTCAGCACATCTCTCAAGCAGACCTCTATTATATCACATGTACTATAAAAAGTTAGCCAATGCAACTTCATAGATACTTATTCTATATGTTTTTACAGTATGAGGAAAGAACACTTACTTTACATAAGCTTGAATAATGTTAATGTTCAGATAATCTCCACACATCATCTCTCTGATGTCCCCAAAGTTGATTGCCGTGATCATATCTTCTTCGTAGTGAAACATCGACTTTGGAAGCGTCATCATGAAGTTGTTAGTTTGAGATGACTTCAAATGATCTTGTCGTAGAGATTCATCTGACGAGCCCCCAAAACATTAACAAGTTTTTGTGGCAGTGAGCTTATTTTTAGGCGCCTCAGAAGTCCTGGTGCGACCCCGGACGGGCGCTGGATTCTTACCTTTCGCACCCCGACTCACTGGATTCTTACCCTTCACACACAAACAGTAAAGCATAAATGTAAAGATAATTACTAATTGATTATTATAGTAACATTAAACATTTATCTAGAACATACCCTTGTACTTCTGACAGGATTCGCCGGCGCGCTGATCTCTTCTTCTCTGGGCCGGGATACGCGGCGAGGAAGCTCAGGGATCTCAGGATTCGCCGGCGCGCTGGTCTCTTCTAGTCTGGGCCGGGTTACGCGGCGAGGAAGCTCAGGGATCTATAATAGATTAGATTAGACACTTAATGCTAAATAATGCATTTTATTAGATACTAAATGGTTGTCAAACAGTCTTACCTCATCGGTGACAACAATATAACATGCTGGCCAGGGCAATATGTCTCCCTTCGCTTCGATCAGCGTGCATTTGTTGTCAAACGCCATTGGAAGGTATGCATGCTCAAATCCATCAATTATCAGGTCCAAGGTCACACGCGCGTAGAATGGGGGTAGACGTACGAAACTGATGAGCGTGAGTGGACCTGATGGCAACACCGTCCCGTAGGCCGCATCTACAGGGTGCCCTTCTAATGGTATTTGGAGACGGCATTTTTGTTGCTCCTTTAATAAACAGAGATAATACGTGAAATAAATAAGTGAGTCCAATCTAATACTATTTAAATGACTTTATTTTAGGAGAAAAATAGTTAAACAAAGTAACCTGGATGTTGGCAAACGGGTACGGGTCAGCGGCCGGAGCACAACTAGACGAGGAAGACAGTCGAGGAGGATCTTGCTGCTGCTGCTGAGTAGTCGCATGTGCAATCGAATTCGACGCTTCCTGCAGCCTCTCCTCGATAGCCCGGCGCTCAGCAGCCTGTTTCTCATCATTAGCTTGGCGCTCAGCAGCGAACTTACGCTCTACCATCCCATCGCCTCGACTTCAGCAGCACTCATCTGACCCTTCCTAGCAGATGGCGGGAATACGTGCTTCTGACGTACTTCTCCCCCAAATCCTCTAACACGCCCCGGGTGATCCTTCTTCCCAAGTATTTGATTGAGAGCGTCGTCTTGAGAAGGAGGAGCGTGTATGTACTTCTCCTCTCTGTGCCGCTTCATACTGTCCAATTGTCAAAGAAGTTAACACTAAATTTAAGATCAACAAACACTTGAGTATATAAGTAAATTATTTAACAGCTACTTTCAAATACTTACAATTTGGTTAGCCAGTTGTTCCATCGCAGCATGAGGAAATATCCTCTGACCTTCGCTGGTCGTTTTCTGGCGTCCCAGTATGTACATCTGCACCCTCCTCGCCTCAGAGACATCCTCGATCGGGCATTCACTTCCATCCTCGTTCCTCTGTGTCAGCAAACCAGCTTCTTTCCACATGTCGAGGCTGCCCACATATCCCCTTCGTCCCATGGTGTGGGGGTAGAGATTAGCTTCACGGTTTTGCCGTGCTTGTTCTTGTTTTGCTGTTAAGAAAGTACAACAGAAAATTAATTAGAAAATCAGGGATAAAGCATTATGAGCATTAATTAAGAAAAGAGTACACACAAACATACCCTGAACTCGGGGGTGGCGTGCCGCTCAACGAACTCCTTCCACTCCTCTTCAGTGATCATGCCATTGTACACAACATACGGCGGAGGCTCACGTGGGGGCACCCTGTTGATCCAATGCTCAACCAAGTAGTGGCGGAATGATTTAGCTTTGCCGGACACCAAAGAAAGAACGGTCTTCTTCACTTCTTCTGGGATCTTGTATCGTTCTTGCACCACCTTCTTCCAGATGGTCTCCTTAACTTCTTCCGGGACTTGTTTCCATGTGTGGTTGATGCAGCAATGTGATCTGGCCAGAGTCCCTAGCATACTAGCGAACTCTGACCTGCTGCCCCCACAATACCTCCCATACTTGTCCCACAGAAGACTAATCTCATCCGGTTTCTGCAGTTTCAACCCACGGGTCGGACCTCTACCTCTAGGTCTCTGAGTAGCACTCGTAGAAGGTGCACTCATGGAAGGGCCAACAGCAGCAACGGCAGATGTAGATGGGCCAACAGCAACAGCGACAGATGTAGATGGGCCAACAGCAGCAGCGACAGATGTAGATGGGCCAACAGCAGCAGCAGTAGAAGGAACTGGTACCATTTGCTGCTCATTTTTGAACTCACGGCAAAATAAATCGAACTCTTCATCAGCTATGTCTGGATCAGCCATGCCTGCAAGGATTGAAATACAATTTGAATTAAATTAAGCATTTCATAATGGTCATATACAAGCAAGAAATAAAAGAGTGTTAATTTCATATAAATTTTTTATGAATAACTTACATACACCATTACTCAACCCACATTCCCTCGTTATGGTCTGATCGTATATACTCACGATGACCTGTGACCTCAGCCTCTTCCAATGAAATAGGAACAGTTGGAGGTTGATCTTCTGCATCATACTCATCCTCATCAACCACACCATCCACACCAACTATTCCTCTTCTCCCTTTAAGCACAACAGACCATCTAGGATTACAGGGATCAGTTACATAAAATATCTGCTTAACCTTCGTCCCAACAACGAATGGCTCAACCGTGGGAGTAGCTCTAGACAGATCAACCAGTTTCATACCATGCTCCTCCTCACGGTAGCCATGATTGTTGTTAACCCAGTTACAGCGGAAAACACACATTTCATAGCTGTTGTAGTCCAATACCCAGATGTCTTGTATAACACCAAAATATGATTGTTGTACTGAGACTGGACTATGACCCACGACACCGATGTCATATAAGTTTTGATAAGCTTCAAGCTCTACACCACTGTTTTGATTCGTTGACTTCTGATCCTAACGTTCTGTGAAAAAGGTGAATCCATTGACATCGTACCCCTCATAAGAAATTACATCCAGATTTGGTCCAAATGCAACTACTTTAATCAGTTCAGGCACATTCGTGGACTGATCGGACAACACTCTGTCTTTGAACCATCAGACAAATGTCCTATTATGCTCATTTTGTAGTCTAACGTCACTCATGTCTGGATATTGTGATCTTAAAACACACAAGTGTTCATCAAAGTATGGTTCGACATCTTCAAGATGACTTAGCACAACTAAATGAGCTTTGTTAAGAGTGTCTATGTCAATTCTTTTCAGTTTTCATCCAACCGTGCCAACACCCTTCAATCTGCCCTCGTGTCTAGAACGTGGAAGTCCATTGGTATCGACACCTTCTAGGTAATTGGTGCAGAAGTCTACAACTTCCTCTGTGATAGTGCCCTCTATAATACTACCCTCTGGGTGACGACGGTTCTTCATTTTCTTCTTTAGGACACCCATGTACCTTTCGAATGGATACATGTAGCGAAGGTACAAAGGACCACACATCAAAATCTCTCTTACAAGATGCACGAGGAGATGTATCATTATGTCGAAGAACGATGGAGGAAAATACATCTCCAGCTGGCACATTGTCACAATAAGATCCTTTTGTAATTTAGACAGAGTGTCCACATCAAGAACCTTAGACGAAATGGATTTGAGGAAGACACTAACATTTGTGATTTTGTGTCTGACAGCATCCGGCAAGATCCCACGTAGTGCAATTGGCAAAAATTCTTGAAGTAGGACATGATAATCGTGAGATTTCATTCCTACTAATTTGAAATCTGTCATGGACACTAGGTTTCTTATGTTTGAGGAGTGACCTGATGGCACCTTGATGTTGTAAAGGGTACTGCATAGACTATGTTTCTCTTCTTTAGACAGAGTGTGACAGGCAGGAGGCAAGAATGTGCGTTTTCCACGTTCTTGCGGGCCAAGCTCTGTGCGTATGCCCAACTCAATTAAATCTTTTCTTCCTTTCAAATGATCCTTTGTCTTTCCTTTTATGTTCAAAAGGGTGCTAGTGATACTTTCACCCACGTTCTTCTCGACATGCATCCCATCGATACAATGTCTAACCTCCAGATGCTGCCAGTACTGTAGATCCCAAAATATTGATTTCTTTTTCCAGACACTTTTTTCACCACTTTTGGTTGGCAGCCCGAAGTTGTTCACAATATTATCCAACTTTTTGTAATTCTCTGTACCTGTCAAAGGCTGGCGCGCCACGCTGTGATCAGTTTTCCCATCGAACTCTTTCGCCATCTTTCGATACTTATGTCCTTTTGGAAGCATTTTTCGGTGACCCATATACACATTTTTGCCACTATGTTTCAAGCGAATGCTACAAGTGTTTTCACCACAAATCGGACACGCCAACGCCCCCTTGATTGAATAGCCTGAAAGATTACCATTGGCGGGGAAACCATTGATTGTGCAGTACAACATAGCACGCAAATTGAAGTCCTCTTTACTGAATGAGTCGTAAACTGTAGCCCCTTCATTCCACAAGAGTTGTAGATCCTCTATCAAAGGTTGTAGGAATACATCAATTTTGTTGCTCGGTTGCTTTGGACCCGATATTAACAAAGACAACAAGATGTGTCTTGGTTTCATGCATAACCACGGCGGTAGATTGTAAATAACCAAAAGCACAGGCCAGGTACTGTGTATGCTACTCAAACTACCGTAAGGGTTCATCCCATCCGTGCACAAGCCTAGCCTTAGGTTTCTCGGTTCGTTACCAAACTCAGGAAATTTTACGTCTATGTTTCTCCACTGTGGTGCATCAGCGGGATGTCTCAATCTGCCATCCTTTTTCCTGTGAACTGAATGCCACCGAAGATTCTCTACGTCTTTCTCAATGGAGAACAAACGTCTGAACCTTGGAATGATGGGCAGATACCACAGTACCTTAGCTGGTGAACCTCTCTTACTACCGCTGATGTGAGTTTGTTGTTTCTTATACTGTGACGCTCCACATGCTGAACAGCTTTCAGCAAATTCATCCGATTTCCAAAACAGCAAGCAACCATTAGGACAAGCATGAATTTTTTGGTACTCCATACCCATTGGGCACATCAGTTTTTTGGCTGAGTACGTAGTCGTTGGTAAAACGTTGTCCACCGGAAGAACGTATTTCAGTAGTTCCAGGAGGTCAGTGAAACTTACGTCGCTCCAGCCATGTTTCGCTTTCAAGTTGAATAGCTTGAGGACGACACTCAACTTGCTTAACTTTGTAGGGTCACACCCGAGGTACAACGGTGTTTTGGATTAATCCAACAAATTTTCATACTTGTCTGGCGTGTTAGAGTAATGTCGTTCCACATCTTCGAGCATAGTCTCAATGTCATCATCCTAGAAATCTGGCTCAACGTTCGCAGTAACGTCTTCTGGATCACCCGCAACTGTATCATCTCCAAGTTCTGTTTCTGTGTTTGCCTGACCATTATCCCCTTCGTCAGGCTTAATAACATCGAACGCACTCTGACCATGCCATCGGATTATGTCTTGGAAATCTTTTGTAAAACCGCGGCGGATCAGATGTTCCTTAATTGTTTCAACGCCGCGATATCTCAGATTGTTTTGGCAGTCGATACACGGACAAAATATGTATCCCTTGTCTGTAGGTTTCAGATTGTTCGCCAACACCGTGCATAACTTATCAACTCCTTCTAAAAACTTGTCGTCCAAATTTCCGCTGTAAATCCACGAACGTTCCATCTCCTTCTAGCTATTTATATGAAGGCAGCCATTTCATACCGTCACCCGTGGTAGAGTCTTTACACTTTTGTATCTTATCAACCTAAATCCATCCATGAGTATTAAATCCCACCGGTGAACGTGTTTTTAATATGTAATTTATTGAAAATTTCGGCAGAATCTCCCTACAGTTCTTCAAATGCACGATATTATGATATTAATCAATAATATATGCATTAGAAGAACAATAAAGAGATACTGCTGAAATAATCAATAAAGTACATATTAAAAGCACATTCTCACCCTAGGTGTGAGATTTAACAATCATGGACAGTCCCGACAGGGACTGCCGAAGATATACCTCTATTAGGTATATCTTGGGCGGATAACTATGTTTGGTTGTTTGTCAAATACTGTATGTATATATGTAAATCTTACCTCTGGTAGACGATTAGCAGAAGCAAAAACGGTTGAGAACGGAAGTCAAAATAAAGTCGTATTCCTGATGCATAAAGGAAAAACGACAACATTAGAATTCATCGAAAAATCAAGGTTAAAATGCTAGCTAAACCGCGGAAAAAATTCGACAGCATCTCCCCTATATTTCTAACGTTTCCCAATCAGTTTTATCAACGTCAAATTCGCACGCACCATCAAAATTACTTATACACTAATTTTATATTTATCTAGAAGAAAGGTAAGCTGTATTAACCGTAAAGAAATATTTACAAGTACAAGAAATCAACTGCAACAAGAATCAGCAAACAAGAATCACAACTTCGAATCTGCTAAGAGATATATCTACCAGACCAAAGGCTCTCAACTAGTTTTATATTTGAAAAATACACTACTATGTATTAATTGTAATACTAAATGCTAAGAATAAGTAAATATAGTTTGCAGTTTGGTTTGCAAAATTACCGTTACTGCACCGAAGTGGGCAAGTAGTGCAGAAATCAGCCCACGAACTAGGTTGCAATTAACTGTGAATCTGGGCACAAATATATGAACAAAGTTAGAACATCTGCCATTTCACTCTCGGGATTCAACAGAAACGAGGTTAGAACTAGCAATCGACATGCATATGAACAAAGTTAGAAAAAAAAACGACAATTGATCGACCGCGCGTATACCCAGTACACGATAGAGACGTCGACTGTGACGACGAGTGTGCGTAGATGGGTGGTGACCGGCGATGGGAGTGACAAAGGTGGTGGGAGCGACGGCGGAGATGGCCGTTACTAAGGTGACGGGAGAAGGAGGCGATTTTAGTGAGGAAGATAGCGCGAAAGAGAAGAAGAGTTACTGTGAGTACAGTGTGCAGAGTAAATGGGCAAATGTTTTAAAAGGACTTTAGATTACGGTTTACATGTAAATCGTAATCTAAAGTCACACTTTAAATGACGGTTCATAAAGAACCGTAATCTAAAGTGTAACGAAATTAAAAAAATAGCACGAAATTATTTGGCATATGTTGGGTTTCGAACTCAAGATCGATGGTGTTGACTCATGTACCCACGACCATTATGCCATGAGTCTTAGTCGATCAAACATAGGTAACACATTAATATAAAGTTTTTTTTAATCTAAAATACACTGGTAAAACGACGTCATTAACTGTAATTTAGATTACGCGCGGAGTCGAAAAAATCAAATAATACGGGAAATATTTGGCGTCAGGTCAAAACGACATCGTTGACCATCAGTCGGAGGTAGGCGCGCCTTTTTTAGGACGGACTTTAGCTGACGGTTATTGGTAAAACCGTAATCTAAAGTCCGTTGACCGTAAAGCGCGCGTCAACACGGACTTTAGATTACGGTTTCACTAATAACCGTCATCTAAAGTCCGTCCTAAAAAAGGCGCGCCTACCTCCGATCGATTATTGATTACGGTTAATTCAATAAACGTCGTTAATTAATTTCAGCCTTCCTATTAATCACGGTGTCTGTTAAAGCCGTGATTAAACCACCATCATTAAAGGCTCGCGTTCCACCAGTGTACCTTGATGTTTTAGAATTTTTGGGAATCGGGAAAACCAAAAGAATGAACCCGAAACAGGAATGGAAATGTATTTGGATGAATTAGAAAGGATTTGTAAGTTGTTGTGTGAACTGAAGGCCTTAGAGCCAAGTAATTTGAGTGTGTGTATTGGTATTGTTGTTTGAGGAAGTTTTGGTAAATTGTGAATTAATTGTGTGCTGGTAGGACCCTTGTATGGGTGTGGATAGTTTAGGATGAAATTTGGTGATGAGATGAGTTTTGGACAATGCTAGAAAAGCAACGGAGCTATGGTAAAATTTCGGTAGAAACCGAAGGAGTTTTAGGTGTATAGTGAGTAAGGAAATGACCAAGGGTTAACTTGGTGTTTGGAGAGAAACCAATGTGGTTAGTTAACCCCTTAGGAGCTATTTTAGAGGTAAGTAAAGCAGTGAGAAAAATCTGTAGCAAAATGGGTTATAAAGACCTTCGAATTTGAAGAAAAAGAGTTAGTGTTTGTAATCTTGAAGATGGAGATTTGACTTGGGTATAGGTAGTGCATTTGTCTAGGATGGAATTGTAATGGTCAATAAGCAATTTGGTGAAGTTGGTAGAGGGTAGTAACCCACCAAGAGGAAGTTAGGAATGCACAAGTGTGCAAAGTGTAAAAATGCAAGAATGAAAATGTAGAACTTAAGCAAGAATTGAGCAAGGATTGGACCAAAGATTTGAGTTGGTTTAAGGAGTGTTTTAAGGTGTTTAAACATGTAGGAAACATGTGGAAAGTTTATGGAATGATTAGGGGTGGATTAAGGGTTGATTTGGGGTTGAAAAATCACCTTAGTAGCAGGTTTTAGCAGGGTCCGAGACCTAGCCCTTGTATAAGGTCCCGGACCGCATCAAAAAAAGCCCCGAGAGTTGCCAGAACAGGTGGTCCGGGACCTAGGTCCAGGACCAAGTCCCGGACCAGTAGTAAAAATAGGCCGAGACTGGTGCAGAGCATTGGTCCGGGACTTTAGACCCGGACCATGTCCTGGACCATGCCCAAAATGCCACCGAATGTACTTTAAAGGCTGTAAATGATGGGGGATTGATGGGTAATGGTTTTAGAAGTTGTTAAGACCTTGTTTGGTGGTATGTAAAGGTCCTAGGAAGTGTAAACAAGTGTGGGAAATGAGTGAGAAGTAAGAACATAGTTTGCCATAAGTAAAACTAAGCATAACGGGACAACGGGGTAAGTACGGGAGTAGTAATTATTTACGTACCGTATGAACATAGTATTAATAATGATGTTTGAAACATTATCAGTGGAACAAGTGTGAAACAAGGAACAAGGGAACACACGGTAAAGCTAACCCCGGTGAAAGGTATGATTTTCTCATGCCCCGTATGCTAACCGAGTTACGTTGATTTGTGTGCTGTATGCCGGCTAATCAAGATTAAAGCATGAAAATGGTTTATTGCCTTTCATTGAATGTCTTGCTGTATGATATATGAGCTAACCCTTCTTGATTGATTGTGTGGCTTAATTTAGTGTGTAGACCGACTCATAAATGAGTCTTGTTGTTTAGTGACTCGTAGTAAGAGTCATGTTGTGAATTAACGGAAATGTAGAAACGCACTGAACTAACAAACCAAGAAACAATAACGTAAACCAATGAACTCACTCGAATGTGAGAGAGTGTACGGGACTAGTAACCTCCCGATAACGGTAAGAGAACCGAAGTGAACAATCCACAAAACAATAAATAGTGGGAGTACATATAAGTAACCTCTAGTAGAGGTATTGATGATGGTGCAAGACATAAACCATGAGAGTAGTAAAGAATGATGAGGGATCTCCAAACCCCTTAGGAAATTAGTCGACACACAATGAGAGGACCCAACTAATGTAAGTAATGTCCCGAACATGAGAGTATTCGATACGTTGGGGAAACCCTGAAATCTGAGAATACTGACGTTGGTAATGCCTAAGCTGGCAGAGGTTATCGAGAGAGATACTTCTAGGCTAATCTATGAGATTGTAAGTGATGGGATCGGGGTGCTGACCGAGTAGGTCTGAGGTGTTAGTCTCAGACCAACCCTACTTGGAGAATAAAGGTGTGCAAAAATAACGCGGAAGCTTTTGTTTAAACTTAACAAGATAGGATTCTGCTTGTATTGAAACTCAATGTGAATTACAACCTAGCTTCCTATCTTGGGATTCGACAGAAGTATTCTATCCATCCAACACTCGCTCTACTCTCGGCTTTGATCAATGCATCACAAGGAGTAAAGGAGAGTGTTCTATGTGTGCTCTCTAGGTAATAAATACCTAAGCTAATTGACACTATCTCACTAAGATCTCTCAAGAATATTTTCTCTCTCAAGGGCGGTGTATCTCTCTAAATAATCTCGAATGCACAACTTAACTAATTACATTCGCATACTTATATACTTGTCAACTATCTCCTAAATCTTCGGTGAAGTCTTCAAGTAAAACGACTCCTTGGGTTGGTTCCGCAAGTATCGGAGTAATGGACCTCCTTGTGCGTCACGATCTCACGTTTTGCTATTGCTCCAAACTATGCGAGATTTCCGCAACTACTTCAGTAAACGTCGCGCTTCTCGGTATATAGGAACTCGCGGACAGATGCTTCTGCAAAGGTACTCGAGCTGTGATAGTGGAAAATCTTTCCGTACCGCGCCAAGTTTCTCTGCAGCGCTACTTTGACTGAGGAGGCAATCATCTGCAAAACTAAGTCTTCAACAAATTCCCCCTTTTTGCTGATGATGGCAAACTCAGTGTATCCAGCGTAAACTTGAGGTTTTGTATAGGATGTACCTGCAAAAAGAACAGACAACAAAGCGGGAGCACTATCTCGGGAGAACAACTTGCTGTTTGTTCCCCCTTAAACACATATTCCCCCTAAGGTAATGCAGTTGATAAGAACAGATAAAGAACCATAGTACGTAAACTACTTCAAATACCACGTTGTAGAAATAAACGACCAAACAAAAACAAATGAGGCCTTCAGAGGCACTCAGTATCCACACATAGTTACCCGCAGACACCAGCCGCGGGATACACCGCTTCCCCCGTTTGCCAACATCAGGGGAAACACACAAAAATATCCAAAAAAACCATAATCTGAAAGAGTCAGTTAAACAAACCACCAGCGTAAGTCAAAAGTTTCATGAGTCAGTACTTCCTAAGGGTTAAAAGGGTTGAAGTAAAAAAGTTAGTCATCTCCTCCATCCATTCCTGTATCCTCATCCCGTGCTCCATCTTCCCCCGAAGTCCCAGCGCCATCCAGTTTAATACCCCGGATCTAAAAATGGTGATTTAATTACTCTAAAAAAAAATTATTAAAGGCCTAATTGTGCCTAGGAGTATTGGTAAAAAGAATAAAACCAAAAGAAAAGAGAAAATGCGTTAAACGCGAAAAACGCTAAAATGCGCATTAAATTTAAATAAGAGATAAATGATCTCGTTAGGGTCCGAGATGGATTCCTAAGGCTTAATTGCGCCTAATTATAATGTGGGAATAATTCCCGAAGGAAACGGATCCAAATAATGGATTAAAAATGCTAACGGAGTTTTAAGCACGTTTTTCGAGAAAACCCGAAAACGCAACTTTAGTGGTCAAACGGACCCGTAAAATATAGTTGATTAAATAGCTATAATTAAGTATTAATGGAAGCTTAATAACCATTAAAATTAATTAAGCGAGAAAATTCCGGAAAACGGACCCGGTAAGTGAATAGTGACGAAACCGGGAGACGAAACGCGTTTAATTGGAAAAGACGAAAAACGACCCGGGCTATTAATTAATGTGGGCCGGTTTTAATTATAATGTGTACACCCATTAATAGCTTGCTAGCTATTAAGTAATAACAAGACAAATAAATAAATAAGTAAAGTAAATAGTATAAAGTAAAAGTAAAATAAAGAACTCACCTTCTCACCTTCTATTCTCATTTCACGTATTGAATTGCTCCAGAGACTTGCAAACTCCTTCTTCTTCCTCTCTGTACGCGCGACAACAACAGCCCCAAACCCCTCCTTGTCTCACCTCTAACTTGCTCAATCCTCCACCAAATCACACGAAATTTGTACCGTTGAACTCCTCTCGGTGAGAGCTTCGGTTTCCACCCAATTAAAACTCGATTCCTCCATCTTCATCTCCATTGACGTTGGAGCTTTTGAAGCTTGAAGAGTAGATTTCAACCCTTCTTCTTCTCCTTGATGCTTTAAGGTAATAATAAGCATAAGTTTAGGCCATTTCAAGCTCATTCTTGCCATTTGTGGGATTTTTCCCTCACATTGGAATTTTTCCTCATTTCAGTCGAGACCGTGGGTTTTTGTGGGTATTGGAAAACTTTTCCAATTGATTGCCAAGCCATCCATTTGGGTTCTCTAAGTAAAATCTAGATTAAAGTTTGAAAACTAGCACTTATATATATTAGGTCTTGTGAGGAAAATAATTGATTGTTGAATGTGTGTTATGGGCGGTGGTTGTAGTTGGCAACCCATAGCCCTTGTGTGGTGAGGGAAAACAAGAAGAGGAAGAGGGAACAAGAAAAGAGGAGGAAGAGAAAGAAAACAGAAAACAAATAAGGTAAAAAAAACTCACCTTGAGTTGGTTATCTTCTTGCAAAACAGATTTTTTTGTAAGTGGTGTGGATAACCTTGTATTAGTGTAGTTGAGATACTACAATTTAATGATGAATGAAGCTGTTTTAATGTTGCTTAAGTGTGGGAATTAAGCTTGAGTCTAAACATTATGTGTGAACAAGTGGAATTTGGTGTATTGTGGTTGTTGATGCTTGATGAAACAGGAATGAAGATTGTGTATGAGTTGATTTAAGTGTGGGGAATATGCTAAGAAAGTAGCCAAGTGCTGTCAAAATTTGTTTAGGAGATGATGGACTTCGGTGTTTTTATTAAAGGAAGGAGCTAGGTGTGTTAAGGAGATTCAAGTGGGTGGTTAATGATTTGGAAACCAAGCTAAGGAGAAGTGTGTAGGAGGAGTATAAATAATGTCAATTGAAGTGCTAGGAATGGTTTTAGTGGGTGAAGTTTGAATGTTGAGAAGAGAGTGCCCAATCTGTTACAAGAGCTTTGGAAAACAAGAAAACTAGTTATGGAAATAGTGGTTTTGAGTAAGAATTTGGGTAAGGGTTTAACCCATGATTTGAAGAGGTTTAGAGCATGTTTAAAGGTGGTTAAACATGTGGAAAACTTGTGGAAATTTTATGGAAAGATTAAGGTGGTTTAAGGATTGATTTGGAGTGGAAAAATCAAGTTTGGAGCAGGTTTTAGCAGGGTCCGGGACTTGGTCCTTGGACAAAGTCCCGGACCACACCTAAATTAAGGCCGAGAGTGCAAGTGCTTTGTTGGTCCGGGACTATACTCCAGGACAAGGTCCCGGACCATGTGTAATTTCACCCGAGAGTTATGTTTGCAATTGGTCCGGGACTTAGGGTAAGGACCAAGTCCCGGACCACCCCCAGAAACCTACAGAGAGTGTTTTAAAGGGTTTAAATGATGGGGGTTTGAATGTTAATGATGTTATAAATGTTAAGGCCTTGTTTGGTGACATGTAAAGGCCCTAGGAAGTGTGAGAAAGTGTTGAAGTGATTGAGAAGTGAGAACTCAAATTAATAAAAGTAAAACCGAGAAAACGGGATAACGGGGTAACTACGGGAGTGACATTTTATTATGTTCCGTATGATATTAGTATTAATAATAATGTTGAAACATTATCAGAGAACCGTGCGTGACCCGAGCTTGGTGAGATGACACGGTAAAAGTAAAAACCCCGGTGAAAGGTATGATTTTCTCATGCCCCGTATGCTAACCGAGTTACTCTGATTTGTGTGTTTGTGTGCCGGCTTAATCAAGATTAAAGCATGAAAATAATCCCTTGTTTGATTATGTATGCCTTGATGTATGTTGTATGAGCTAACATACTTGTATGCCGGTGTGGTCTAACAGAGTGCCTAGACCGACTCATAGTGAGTATTGATTGACTAATAACCCGTAGTACGGGTAATCTCATAAGCAATGGAAATATGCAACACACATAAACTATCGATTAAAGTATAACGATATCGTAAACATATGAACTCCCTAGAATGTGAGGAGATGTACGGGTTGAGTAAATACCCGATAACGGTTAGAAAACCTTATTGAAACAATCCACGAAATAAATATGAGTGGAGAGATAAATGAACCTCCATCGAGAGGATTGAAGTTAGTCCAATGATGTGAATATATAAGAAAGGTAAAAGAGACCTAAGGGACTATGTGGTTCCCTTGAGACACGGTCGACCTCCTAAATGAGGATTTTACCCGTATAAGAAAATATCCGAATGTACAAGCATATGATTGTGAGGGTAACCCTTAAACCTAAGATTACCCGAATTTAAGTAAAGTTCCCAAAGTCATTAGAAACATCGAGAATGATGCTTCTAGACTAATATACATGATATTACTATAACTCACCGAGAGAGGAGTGTATGGGAACGAGAGTAGTCCGAGAGTAGTCGGACCTAAGTAAAAGAGATAGGAACTAAGAGAGAGTTCCGTGAGCTGGTTGAACCTTCCCACCATGCTAGACCCAGAGTAGGGTCGAAACCGGGGAATAGACTATGCTAGAGAGCCATGAGTTTTGGCTTAAGTATGTAATAAGAGTAACAAGCGTGACGTAGGAGACCTGTAGTGTCTCGAGAATCTACAAGAGCTTGAGTATGAATAACCCAAGAGTGTGGGTGAGATAATGAGTATAAATAACCTGAGAGAAAGGGGTGAGTATATGTATGAGTAACCCGAGAGAATGGGTAAGTATAAGAATGAGTAGCCCAAGAGAATGGGTGTGTATATGAATAAGTAACCCGAGAGAGCGGGTGAGGAATTAAAAAGTAAACAAGGCATAGTGAGGAATAACCCTCAATGCCTAAGAGTAACCAGTTACCACTAACAACATTGTTATGTTAGTTAGGAATCGTGTTCCGTGATTGGATGTAGATTCCTTGTGTGATATACATATATATTGTATTGCCATGATGCATGTTGTTTGATTAAAATGAACTCCATGTATATCCGACCCAAAGTAGTCGGCGTACCGCGGTTAGCACGCGGTATATGCGAATTTCATATTCAGCGTAAGCTGACCCCCCTAGGGGGAACGTTTTTAGTGTGCAGGTACTTGAAGCTGACCACCGTTCGAGAGAGTAGGACGGGGACGGCTGTGAGCATGGGTAGTTAGATTATAATTACTTATGCGTTTGAATGAGGTGTAAGACCGAGTATGTTATCGACATCCGTATATTGTAGACTCGGTATAGTAGAGATATGAATTGAGTATAGTATTTGTATGAAGTACTCGGTTGTTCCAGTTCATCAGACCGTTACGGTATGTAAGAAAGGCATGGTTAGCCACATGGGTGGCTAACGGCGTTGTTTCACCCCTCGTTGTAATTAGAGTTCCGCTGCGTGAGTAGGAGTAATTAGTAACGGTTTAAGAGGTAATGACGAGATTAACGGTTGGGGTGTTACATCCAGTCGCTTAGCCGCTTCCAGAGTTTCAGCAAATGTTTCCCGGAACTCCTCTGCCAGCTTCTCGACTCCCCCTGCAAAGATGTTCATCGTCTGTTTGTGGTTTTTGTTGAGGACGTCGATGAGCATGTCTATCTTCTTGGATAGAGTGGCGAGGTTGTTCTCAATCGCTGCTACCCTTTCAGATAAGGAGGCTGCGTCAGTGGGTGATGCGGGTTTTGGTGGGGCCAATTTTTTGGAGGGTGGGTTTGTCTTGGAGACCGATTTGATCTGGAAAGACGGGGTTTTGTTGTACAGGATCTGACCAAGTATGTCAGTATCCATTATCCGACTAGCTTTGGAGGGATCAAGGACAACATCACAGTGGGTAAAGATTTTTGGAAGCCAGAATACGTACCCCAGGCTGTGTCGGGGTGAGGAGATGGTTGAGGCTATGTGGTTGAGGATTAACTTTGGGAGGTTTATCTTTTGGTGGTGGATCAGACAGTACATAATAGCAAGATCAAGCGGACGAACAAACTGGTTTCCTTCCTTTCTAGGGACTAAGTTTTTGATCACCAAAGTGTGAAGCATTTGGTGGGTATTTGACAGAGCTGGTCGGTCCAAAGAGTGACCGACTCTGCTGTTTGGTAGGAAGAAGTCATAGACCTCTTTTGCACTTATAAACCCTAGATCAGGAAAACCAGCCCTATCATAAAATTCTAATCCGCTAGTTGGAATTGCTATATGGGTTGCTATTGAGTTTGAATCGAGAAGGATGGGTTTGCCGTGTACCTCTGTCATTATCTTCCCTTTGCGAATGACGCAATTTTGGTAGAACTGATACGCCTCTGCCTCATGGTAGGTCTGAATGCCGTGGAAGAGATGGATCCAGTTTTGAAAGCGAAGCATCTCCTCGAACATGTCGAACTCCATCGAGTGGAGCCAGTCCAGGTCGAGTAGCTTTCCCTTTACCAGGTGTCGGGACTCAGCAGAATCGTCGACTGGTAGAGAGTAGACGGCAGAGTGGGTGTCGATCAGACCTAGTCGAGTAGCAGGTGTAGGTGGGACAGACTCGGAGCGAGGACGGAGTCGCTTTCTGGTGGAAGTCGTTGCCGTGTCGGAGTCTGCCTGGGTTGAAGAGTTGGTGGTATTGTGCGGCTTTTCTTCAGTATTTGGTGCCGTGACGACAGGAGATGGTGCAGGAACAGGAGCATCAGAACTGGGTTTTGAAGATGACTGAGGATTTTTGGCTCGAGAACGAAGGGTTCGAGTAGCTGGAGGGCGGGGGACGTTGGATTTAGCACGGCGGGTTTTCTTGGGTGGGGGTGAACACTCAGGAGCAGGTGGCTGGGCTTCGAGGTCAAGTACCTCAGTGGGTTCTTTAGCAGGAGAGTTGGGTTGTTGGTTTTGTGCTTCTTCATCAGCGGGTGGAAGAGATCCGAACTGAAGTTTAGTCGGAGATTTTGTGATAGTATCGGGGGTGGGTATGATCGGGGTGGTGGGAGGTGATGTTTGTTTGGTTGGGGATGGGGTGTCTTCCGATTTTGTGGATGCCGTAGTGTGGACTATGGCGGTGGGTTCAGTTGTGACGGTGGGTAGTGGGGTGTTGATGGGTTGAGTGTCGACGGACATTGCAGGGGCTACGGCGGTTGAGTCAGAGGTGGAGGTAGGGGTTTGTTTGGCTTGGAGGTTGGTGAGTTTGTTGATTAGAGCTTGGAGGAGCAGAGGGTCATTAGGTAATTCGGCGTCGGAAAACATGGTGTTAGGGTTAGGGTTGGAAGCCATGGTGATCGGAGTTTGATCGTAGTGGGCAAATGAGTGTAGAAGACGAAGAGAAGCAAAGAAATCAGGCTTAGGTGTGATTGGACGTGGGGAGTGAGAGTTATTGACGTCGGAATATAGGCAGACGTCGTGTGTCAGGGTAATGTGAGGTGATTGGTTGAGCTGGGGTGTTGCGGATAGAATGGCGAGAATTTCGCGGGTTTGGTTATCAGAAACTAAAAACTCTTGTTTTTATGCCGGTGCTTTGTTTCTTTAACAGACAGACTAGGTCATCAGACATATTCATACATTTCACCCAGAGATTTGCAAAACACGAGAAGGAGATACGACCTTAGCTAGGTCATACGGGTCATACCTAGTTGTGAACGTAGTGCTTCAAAAGGACCTCGTTGCAATGGTTTGGTGAATATGTCTGCAAGTTGATCTGAAGTAGGAACATATTCTAGTTGTATCTGTCCTTTTTCAACGCAATCCCTTAAGAAATGGTGACGAATTTCAATGTGCTTTGTCCTGGAATGATGAAGGATTTTTAGATAAATCAATAGCACTATTATTGTCACAAAAAATTGTAGTACAAGTCGGAGGAATGAGATAATCCTGTAGTTGTTGTTGTATCCAGAGAATCTGTGCACAGCAAGCAGCGGCGGAGACATATTCGGCCTCGGCGGATGACAGTGCTACTGTGTTTTGCTTCTTTGAACTCCAGGCGACAAGACATAGTCCTAAAAATTGTGCAGTACCAGACGTGCTTTTCCTGTCTAATAAGGAGCTTGCAAAATCAGAATCACTATAACCCATTAGAGTGAAATCAGGAGTACTTGGGTACCAGAGGTACAAGTCTTGGGTACTTTTCAGATAGCGAAAAATTCGCTTTACGCCTTGTAGGTGTGATTCTTTTGGGTTTGCCTGAAATCTTGCACAGAGACATACAACATATAGAATGTCAGGCCTACTTGCTGTTAATAAAGAAGGGAACCTATCATACCCTGTATAGCGTAGCATCAACCGCAATTCCTTTTTCATCCATATGTAGCTTCTCTGTTGTTGTCATTGGAGTGGGTGTGGCTTTTGAATCCTGCATCTTGTATTTGATTAACAGCTCGTGAATGTATTTCTGTTGATGAATTTGAGTCCCGTTTTCCTGTTGGGTGACTTGTAGACCTAAAAAGAATTTCAATTCTCCAAGAGCACTCATTTCAAATTCTTTACTCATGAGATCAGAAAAGAATGAACATAGTTCAGGAATAGTGGATCCATAAATTATGTCATCCACGTATATTTGCACAATGAGTATGTCTTCACCTTTGGTGAGAGTGAAAAGAGTTTTGTCAACTTTACCTCGAATGAATCCATGGGACAATAAGTAAGATGAAAGACGCTCATACCATGCCCGAGGTGCCTGCTTCAGGCCATATAATGCTTTATCTAACTTGTAGACATACTCTGGGTGATGTGGATCTTCGAAACCCGGAGGTTGAGCACATATACATCTCTGTCGATGTATCCATGTAGAAAGCAGTTTTTACATCCATTTGGTAGAGTTTTATACCTCGATGTGCTGCGTAGGCCACGAGTATTCGAATTGCCTCAATTCGAGCTACTGGAGCATAAGTTTCATCGTAATCAATTCCTTCAGCTTGAGCGTATCCCTGAACTACCAGTCTGGCTTTGTTGCGAGAGATATTTCCTTGATCATCTAACTTGTTGCGGAACACCCATTTTGTACCAATTGGTTTATGATTGGTTGGGCATGGAACAAGTCGCCAGACAGAGTGTCTTTGTAGAGAATGTAATTCTTCTTGCATGGCGAGTATCCAGTCGTGATCCTGTAGAGCTTGGTTGACATTCTTAGGTTCGATTTTGGATAGAAAGGCATTGAAGGCACATAGATTCTGATGCAGTTCACTACGTGTTTGAACGCCTTTGGATGGATCACTCAGGATTTGAGAAATGGGGTGAGCGGAGGCTTGTTGAAATTTTCTTGCGGAGGTTGATGGAAGACTAGTGGAGTGATCTGGTGTTGTGATCGTTAGGTGTGGGTGTCGTTGTGTTTTGTGGAGGAGGTAGTGGTTCCTGTGTGGGAGTGGGTGAGGCATCCTTGAATGAGTCATCAGGGTCGTCGTCGCTGTCGAGGATGAGTCTGTTGCAAGAGGTGTTTGTGGTGCAGGGATAGTAGCTACTGGTATTTCAATGAAGGTAGTATCTGCGGCATCTTCGTGTGGTTCATTTTGTGTGTGGTCACAGTCACTGGAGTTAGAGAGCTCTTCAAAACGAATATGAGGACTTTCTTCGAGACAGGCTGTACGTTTATTGAATACTCTGTAAGCTCGACTTTGTGATGAGTAGCCAAGGAAGATTCCTTCATCACTCTTAGAAGCAAACTTGCCGAGATTATCTTTTCCATTGTTGTGTATGAAACACTTGCATCCGAAGCGCCGTAGATGTGTGACTGAAGGGACGGCCTTTGATAATTTCATAATGGGGTTTTGGCCGATGAATGGATGAATTGATGCTCGATTTAGGATGTATGCTGCAGTGTTGATAGCTTCTGCCCAGTATGTGGCTGGAAGGTTACTATCGATGAGCATTGTTCTTGCCATTTCTACAAGCGTGCGATTCTTTCGTTCTACAACTCCATTTTGTTGTGGAGTACGAGCAGCTGATGTTTGATGCATGATTCCCTTTTCCCTGCAGAATTCTGAAAACTGAATATTGCAAAATTCTGTACCGTTGTCAGATCGAATTGTTTGAGGGGACATTTTGTTAGTAATCAGTTTGAATAGGGTTTCGAATTCAGAAAAAGTTTCCGACTTGCTCTTAAGAAAGAGTACCCATGTCCAGCGCGAATAGTCATCGACGATGACTAGAGCGTACTTCTTACCACTTTTGCTTTGAACACGCATTGGTCCACATAGATCCATGTGTAGCATGTCCAGTGGAGATGATGTAGACATATCTGTTTTACCTGGAAAGCTTGCTCTAGAATGTTTCCCTTGTACGCATGCAGGACAGAGGATGTCGGTCTGGAAGAAGTTTGTCTGAGGAAGTCCCACTACAAGATTTCTGTTTTTGATTTTGTTTAGTAGTTTGCCGTGTGCATGACCTAGGCGAAAGTGCCATAAGGAGATATTCTTGTCCTGTACACTAAGACAGAGAGTACCATCTAGGTTAGGGTTTTCAAGAGATAGCTTGTAAAGATTGTTCACCCTTATACCAGTGGCTTTCAGAAGACCTGTTTGCTCGTCAAAGATTTTAGTCAGAGGCCGAGAAAAGAACAACATTAGAGAGATCACAGATTTGAGAGATACTTAGAAGGCTGTGTCCAAGTCCATTTACTAAATTAACATTTTCTATTTTAAAGAGAGAGGGATTACCGACGGTTCCAATACAATGATTTCACCATGAGCATTGTCGCCAAAAGTGACTTTCCCCCCGTGGTGTTGAGAGAGAGTCGTGAACTTGTCAGGGTCTCCTGTCATATGTCGTGAGCATCCACTATCTAGAAACCAAGAGTCATTGTCCACGGTCTCTCCCTACAAGATAATCAAAAGTTAGACTTGGGAACCCAGGCGAACTTGGGTTCCCTCTTTGAAAGAGAGCTATAACCATGTCGTGCTTTAGACAGAGTATGTAAACGTTGCATATTAAAAGACAAATCTTTGCCAAGCTTATGACACGAGGAGTGAATATGCCCGTCGTAACCACAGTAACCGCAAATCAATAAAGAAGGTAGATGAACGTACTTCTTTTGCCAACGGAATTTGTTTTCAAATTTTTCTTTTTGGAGTTTCCTTCTTTGAAGATCATTGGGTTTTGTGGCTATTTTTGGTAGGTTTACTTTGCCTTTATTTCTCAGCCAACTAGGAGGATTAGATGATGAAACCGATTCCATCCGTGCCTTTTAAGAGCGATGTTCAGGGAATCGACCTCTTTCTCAAGTCGAACTTGTCTTTCTTTTGATTCACGGAGTTCGTTCTCAAAGAATTTTGGCTTTTGCATTTCAGCAACCTCACGAACAAAGGTGATTGGTTTGAAAAAATTTTGTGGAATTTTGGAACGATTTTTCTGTAGGGAAGAGACTTGAGTTTGTAAGGAGTTAATGAGGTTGTGAGCATCTTTTAGCTCTTTTTCAAGTTGTTCGGCCTTTTCTTCAGATTTTTGCAATTTTAGACGATCGTTGTTGACATGACCTTTTAGCACATGGATTTCTTCATAAAGAGAGGCTATTTTGTCTTGTTCTTCAGTTAATTCAAATTCAGGATGATTTGGGTCGATGTAGTAAGTAGATAAATCTAAAGAGGGAATAGCACATGAATCTGAGAAATATTCAGTTACCTCTGAAGAGGGACTCTTGCATACCTGACTTTTGTGAGCCATGAGACAGATTAGGCTTGACGTTCCCATCTCGGTTCTTCTGAGTCAGAGTCTCCCCATGCTGAATTTGCCATTAGTGATGATTGCTCGCGATCATCTTTCTTCTTGAGAGGACAGTTGTTGGCGTAGTGCCCCGGCTTCAGGCATTTGAAGCATACTCGGTCTCCAGTTCCCGTGGTACCTTGCTGATTACGGTTGTAGGATTGATATTGTCGGTTTTGATTTTGACTGAACCTGTTTGGACTGTTCCTTTCTGATCGATCTCGCATGAATTTCTTAAAGTTCTTGACCAGCATGGCCATGTCTTCGAAGGTGTTCGCTGATCCTTCTTCTATTATGCCGTCAATCAGAGTGTCCCGAAGCTGCTGGATTAAATCCTGATTTGGAGAGGTAGCGTCATAGTGGAATGACTCATTCTGGTGAACTGCTGTCTGGCTGGGTGTAGTCTTTGCCTGCAAAGCCTGATTCACGTTGGAAAACGAAACAGCATGGTTTGAGTGAGAACTATTACCTCTATTTTTGATATTCATCTTGTATTTGTTGATGGACTGAAGATAGGATCCCAAGTCAGTCAAAGTCCATTTCTCTAGACTTTTGGACGCCTTCGTGGAGATGACGCTCTCGGTCCATTCCTCACCCAGACTGTCCAGAAATTTGTTGTTGATGTTTTCGTTTGACTCTCCAATCTGCAGCTCTTCCATAGTAGCGGTGAGTTTAGTGAATCGAGCGAGCATGTCGCTGAGGGATTCTCCAGGCTTTCCTACGAAGTTTTCGTAGTCCATCTTCAGTTCTTGTATTTTTGATTTTCGAAGCTCAGTATTTCCTTCGTGAACAGCTCGAAGGTGATCCCAGATGTCTTTGGCTACTTTGATGTGATACACTCTTCTTCTTTCAGGTGGGGAGAGACTGGTGTAGATGACTCGTACGGCTTGGGCATTTAGCTCAACGCATCTGCGCTCCTCAGCAGTATAGGAGCTAGGATCTTTCCCTTCAGGTACTGGGAAATTGCCTTTCGTCACTACCGTCCAGAGTTGTTGATTCAAGGACTGGAGGTGTGACTCCATCTCGTTTTTCCACATGTTGTAGTTTGTGGAAGTTAGCTTAGGATTCTCCACTTGCATTCTATTGTTGTTGTTGGTGTTTGAGATTTCCGCAATTTTGAGAGATTTGTCAGCCAACGCGGGCTCTGACACCACTTGATGGGATCGGGGTGCTGACCGAGTAGGTCAGGTGTTAGTCTCAGACCAACCTACTTGGAAATAAAGGTGTGTAAAAATAACGCGGAAGCTTTTGTTTAAACTTAACAAGATAGGATTCTGCTTGTATTGAAACTCAATGTGAATTACAACCTAGCTTCCTATCTTGGGATTCGACAGAAGTATTCTGTCTCATCCAACACTCGCTCTACTCTCGGCTTTGATCAATGCGTCACAAGGAGTAAAGGAGAGTGTTCTATGTGTGCTCTCTAGGTAATAAATACCTAAGCTAATTGACACTATCTCACTAAGATCTCTCAAGAATATTTTCTCTCTCAAGGGCGGTGTATCTCTCTAAATAATCTCGAATGCACAACTTAACTAATTACATTCGCATACTTATATACTTGTCAACTATCTCCTAAATCTTCGGTGAAGTCTTCAAGTAAAACGACTCCTTGGGTTGGTTCCGCAAGTATCGGAGTAATGGACCTCCTTGTGCGTCACGATCTCACGTTTTGCTATTGCTCCAACTATGTGAGATTTCCGCAACTACTTCAGTAACGTCGCGCTTCTCGGTATATAGGAACTCGTGGACAGATGCTTCTGCAAAGGTACTCGAGCTGTGACAGTGGAAAATCTTTCCTTATCGCGCCAAGTTTCTCTGCAGTGCTACTTTGACTGAGGAGGCAATCATCTGCAAAACTTAAGTCTTCAACAGTAAGATACTCCGAGAGAGGAGTGTTGGGAATTTGAGTTGTAACACCCCTACCATTAATGCTGTGCTTACCGTCCAATCTCCTTACACATCAGATACACGCAGCGGATACATACTTACATAATGGGGGTGATACAATGCCGTTAGTCACCCACGTGGCTAACAAGGCTACTGCTACTACATACAGCATCGGTCTGATGGACCGGAATCCCGAGTATTACACATCTATAATACATACTCCATTCATCAATCAAATACAACAATGCTCCATTCAATACTTACTCCTCCATAATTCATACAATACAATATACTTAACCGAGTCTACTAGGATCCTTATACAATTATAATATCTCTTCCAAGTTCATACATACTCACTAAGAGCCTACATCTACCCATTCCTCACAACTACTTACTTTCTAAGTACAAGGGTGTGCCGCCGGTCTCTTACCTTGACCACATCCGCTCCGGGTACCTGCACACTAAAAACATTCCCCCTAGGGGGTCAGCTTTCGCTGCGCATGATAACCGCATACCCCGCGTACTAGTGAGGGTACGCCGACCACTTGGTCGAATACATGCAGTTCATTTTCATTCAAACATACATGCATACATACTCTTATACACAGTACAATAATACTTACGCAAGCATACATACATACACTTCATTTCATACAAGGAATACAATACAACCATCCAATACATACTTACCTTCTTCCGATTTACACATACACATTACATACACAATATACAATACTTGTTAGCTTCATTGGTCCACCCGGGTTAATCGGGTGGAGATTACTCTTTTACTCGTTACTCCATACATACGCATACATACTCATACTCATACTCATACTCATACATACTTACTCACTCTTACTCATGTTAAGCCGGTATGGCCTCTGGGCAGGGACTACACCGTCCCACCACCAGGCTTTACTTGACTCACCGATCCGGGATGCTACCCACTTAAGGGATTTGGGCCGCGGACCAGTTTAAGAGTCAGGAATCGGATCCAACCTCTTGTGTCTCCTCATCCTCACGCGTGGCCGAAGCTATATAGGACTTCTACTCATTCCAATTTACTCACTTTCAAGTTAGGAGTTAGGTAGTTAGGAATTAGTAGAAGTCAACATCCAAGCCACAATAATACAATACACATGTACACATACATACGAGGTACAATACATTACACAAGTACAATACGAGGTACATACACACTTCATTCTCATTTATTCATTTCATGAATTATACAAACTATTGTTCAAGACAAATGTATCAAGAACAATATAAACAAGCACAAGTAAGTGCAAGATAATCCGGTTCATGCATTTATCTTATTTAGGTGATCAAATAAGCACACAAATCGGGGTAACCAGATTAGGATACAGGGCATGAAGAGATCATACCTTTCACCGTTGTACTTGTATCCCAACGTTCCTCCGGTGTTCACAAATCAAATCCTATTATATATACATACAGTTGAATGATTAATCTATCTATCATTAACTTAACCCGATTACTCTTACGTTTACTAATCCATACTTACTAAGTCTTGCACTACAATACTTATATTTTATTTACTTACTCCTAATTACTTAACAATGGTTTACTCACATATATATGCACATATGTATAGGTGGGTATACATATACATACATATATATATATATAACTATTATTTAATTACATTAAATTAATTTTTTTTTGTATGACTCGACCGAACTTGCAAGTCCGGTCGCAAGTTCGGTCCAAGTCAGTAAGGAATTACGCTGGAGAATTACAGGGCCGACCGACCTTGCAAGTCCGGTCCCAAGGTCGGTCCATTGCAGTAAGTTTCGTATGTGAAGATTTTAGCCCGACCGACCTTGCAAGTCCGGTCTCAAGGTCGGTCCATTCCAGTAGCTTACTCGACGGAAATTTTTCTGGCCGACCGAACTTGCAAGTCCGGTCGCAAGTTCGGTCCATTCCAGTAGGTTACAGACGGATGAATTTTCTGGTCCGACCGAACTTGCAAGTCCGGTCGCAAGTTCGGTCCATTCCAGAAGCTTTCCCGTCTTTGTAAATCTGGGCTCGACCGAACTTGCAAGTCCGGTCGCAAATTCGGTCCAGCCCAGTACTTGCATTTTTATTTCTGTTTTCAGTTCTATCCTTTACCCATTACTTCCCCCATTGGTCTTATACTTAATCCCACATGTTTTAACACTTCTTAGGCCCTTCAAATTGCCTTAGTTCATCCACCAAATTCTTTACTAAACCCATCAATCATCTTACACAATTTCATCACTTCCCTTCCACACTTACAACAGTTTTACATCCTTCAATGCTACAGATTTTTGTTCCAACTTCTAACATCCAATACTTCCTCTACCAATGTCACTCCTAGCATCCCAAATACCTCCTCTTACCAAGCCAATTCATTTCCAAGCAATTGTACCACCTATACCCAAGTCCAACATTCATTTTACCAAATCTTGCACACTATTTCTTCTTAGTTCCACAATGCAATCTAATACCTCTTTGCTACAGATTTTGACACTTACTCTCCCCTTCTCTAACCACCTCTTCTAATGTCATTTCTAGAGTTCCGAGTACATCACAATACATTATCTATCTCCCCCAATCTACTCCTTTATCTTTCTCTATCGAAATCTGTTACAACACCTATTAGCCATCTGGTTTCTAGTTCACTAAGTGTTATAATCCTAGGCAAATTTTGCCATTGTCTCCCCTATATTTTATACACTCTCACCACAACGTTTCCTCACACATTAACATCATCTCACCTGTTTATACACAACATCAATATACAAGCTCCCATACACAATTACCAATACTAAAACACTACTAAAAATTCCTGCACTCAACAACCCAATACCCAACTAAGTTTCAATACCCTTTTACATGTCTTTCAACGGTTTTAAACACTTAGATTCTCCCACACAATATATTGCTACACAATACCATTTTCATTACTCATTTCAAACTTCTAAAAATCTGTTACATCCATATATATACAAGGCTACACAAAGGTGAGTATCCTTACCTTGTTTCTCTTCTAATTTCTTTTCTTCCTCTTGCTTCTTCTTTTCCTCTTCCTCTCCTCTTCTCACCGGTTTATAAACCAATTCGAACACTACACCCATACATATACATACTTCAATACACCATACTAACTTTAAACATCATTTGAGTTCTAATGCACATTCTAGGGTTTAGGAGTCTCATTACCTTGCAAGGGTGCAAATGAAGCTTGGAGTGGTTCAAGAACAATATTTCCAACTCCTCCAACAAGCCAAAATCGGCTAGAGTGCAAAGAAACCAAACAAGGTTTTAGCTTCATTTTCGTTTTGCCCATGAGGCTAGAAAAACAAAGGAGTTTCAAGAAGATTTTTACCTTAAAATGACAAGGAGGAAGAGGTGGTTCTAATGGTGTCTTGAAACTCCAAATGCTCCATACCCATGGAGATGAAAGTTTTGTTCGATTTGAGATAGATAGAAAGTAGAAATGTAGTCTTGATGAGAGGATTCCAATGGTGTAGTTTTTATAAATTTTGGAAGAGATTTGAAGGGGTTACAAGAGGAGAGAAGGTGGTATTTTTGTGGGGGTTTAATAATCCTCCATTGATGTCGCATGGAAGAAGGAGGAAGAAGAGAGTGAGTGAGGGAGTTGGGTTATTACGTGAAAGAAGAGAGAATAGGGATAGGAGAGAGAATGTGAGAGTGTGGGGTAAAGTAGTGTAGTTACTTTTTGGGTTTTAATTATTTTGTTGTTTGGTAAATAAGAGAGTGGGTGTGTGAGAGAGTGTGAGAGAGAGGGGGGGAAAAAGCCCATCGGCTAGTACAGCTCACACACACACAACTTTCACTTTTTATTTTAAAAGTGGACATATAAGTTTTGGTTATTTATGTTTCTACCCCACAACTTCCCGTTTTTGGCGGTTTTTACTAATTCCTCGTTTTTCTGATTTTTGGTTCTAAAGCTTCACTAATATTTATCAATGATTATTTAGTTGACCAAAATTGTTACGAGTCTATTTGACCCGCTTAAAGACACATTTTCCCGGTTACCTCAAAAAACGTGCTTTAAGGGTCGTTAGTGATTTTAATCCGTTTTAAGGATCCGGTTTCTTCGGGATTTGTTCCCTCATGATTATTTACTCTTAATTAAGCTTCTAAATTGTTTATTAGCCTAATTAATCACTGTTTCTAATTACGGGGTATTTCAATAGTGTGATACCCAGTGTAGGGGTCACCTCCCACATCGATCGGGAGAGAGCACGAACCATGCCTTATAGGTGTGGGGATACTCTTCCCTTGTGTGAGGCCTTTTGGGGATGGTACCCCGAGAACAAAACCGTGCGGGCTGCGGCCCAAAGCAGACAATATCACACATGTGGGTTAAGACTGGGCTGTTACAGATGGTATCAGAGCCAGACCCAGGTCGGTGTGCCAGCGGGGACGCTGGGCTCCCAAGGGGGGGTAGAGTGTGATACCCAGTGTAGGGGTCACCTCCCACATCGATCGGGAGAGAGCACGAACCATGCCTTATAGGTGTGGGGATACTCTTCCCTTGTGTGAGGCCTTTTGGGGATGGTACCCCGAGAACAAAACCGTGTGGGCTGCGGCCCAAAGCGGACAATATCACACATGTGGGTTAAGACTGGGCTGTTACATGACTAGTCCGGTAGAAACGGACATTTGAGTATTGGAGGTGCTAAGTGTATATGTAACACCCCTCTCCACAATCACGTAATAATCTCTCACGTAGCAATAAATAAAACGTCTAGCAGCGGAAAAATAAATAACAATTACAAAACTCACTCGGGTGTCACCGGCCATTACTCGCCCAAGCGAGCAACGAAGCCAAACTACATCCAACTTCCAACATAACAAACTGCTAACCGCCGTGATAACGAGAAAACTCCTATACATCATACTAAGTCCATAAATCACAAACATCGACAAGTGAGCGTCTACCCAAACCTGAATATACATAACCTTACCATAATACCCTTCACCATCTTCATTGCTAAACCAAACCAACTCCATGTGCGGTAATTAAAGTACACTCTAATTACCCTGTTCCCGCACTTCGGCTCCGGCGATAATCAACAACCTGCATGAGTGTAGTATCAGCGATAGACGCTGAGTTTGCCGGGCCTGGACCCTATTGGTCACTTGTCATTTTAACCATCTTATTATTAGATTGGTTTCATGCTTTACCATTTTACAGTTATAAACAATACTGTAATGAACATGTATAATATACATAGACATCCATCCAAATATTCATAAACACTTAAACCATCCATCCAATCCAAACATTCATTTAATAACTCATACAACATTTATATATCGAGCGTATCGAGTAATAACAATGTAATGTACAATGTACAATCGCCGTATCGTATACCATCCTTTATTTATTCAATTTAACCTGGCCTTCAAGGCCCCATCCTTATGTACAATGTACATTCGCCGTAGCGTACAGTTTTCATATTTAATTTACCTTAGCCTTATAGGCTCCATCCAACCATATTTAATTATTAATACCAGTTGGGCGTCATGTTAGGACAACCCGATAACCTCACCATGGACAGTAGTCCTCCCGTACACACAAAGGTGCTCATTTCGCCAGAGGTCCGGAGGCCCCTGACTCTCTTATGTCTCGTAAGACGTCCATATAAAGGCCGTAGCCACCTGATCCACGATCCAGTTTGGGCTCGTTGGATATAACCTGGAGCGGAATCCAATTAGGAAACCCCTCAGTGATCACAAATGCGCAACCAAGTAGTTCGTAAATGAAATACCCCAAACCTTAATATATTGTTTAAACACTTGAATATGGTATATTAAGACTAAAAAGAGTCTTAGAAACATTAGTAAACAAATTTAAACAAAAGAAAACACAAAATGTGCTTTAAAGTCAATAAGAGCCAAAATGTGCTCTAAGCTTGGGATGAACTTGGTTAAGACCTAATGAACTTACCAAGACCTCATTTATATATTAATGAACATATTAAACCAATTACCAAAGAAAACCAAGCTTGAAAACAAGTTAAACACAAAATGTGCTTTAAGAAGTCTTAAAGCACATTTTTGAAAAATTGTCTTGTAAATGAGTTTTGTGTGGCTAAATGTCCATCATTACTCTTAAATATATATGTGTACTATATAGTATCACATTTGGGTGGCTATATTAATGGGAAATCAAAAATTTCACTTCTAAGTGCCTTGTTTAGGTGAATAGTGATTTTTATAAGCTAGTTTATAACATATGTTGTATTAAGTAATTTAATTGACAAACAAAGACTAAAATACCCTCATTATAATATAGGGGGCCGGTTTTCTAAGTGTGGTGACTCACCACTCTCTAGTTGATATAATAAGTAAGTAAAGAAAACTAATTAAACTTACTTTTTACTTTATTACTACAAATATCTCTTAAAAGCAAATTCTATCTTCATTCTCATTTCTTTCCTTCATTTCCCACGGTCTCAACCTTCTTCTTCCTTCTTCTTGCTGTTCTCTCCGGTAATACTACTACCACCATAGAACTCCATCTTTGACCTCTTGCTAAATCAAGCTCACTTGTCCAAATCAAATTCTAAGACCACCAATCTCTTCCTCTCATCAAGCTCTTCATTCCTATCTTCTCAAAACTCCAAGAGCCCCATTTCGGTGCCAAGGTGTTCCTCCATTGAAGGAGCTTAAGCTTGTATTTTTACATATTGTTACTCTCCTTTGCTTCTAGGTAAGGAATCTCAAATAAAAACTTCATTTCCTTCATTTTTGTGGTAACCGAAAATACATATTGAAGGAGCTCTTTGTGTGACCTTGTTCTAGCTTCATTCCAACTCTTCATGGACTAGGTGGAGTCCTCTCTTGCTAGATATTCAAACTCTCTTCAAAGAGCAAGGTAAAACAACTACATTAATGTTTTTGAAACAATGTAAAATTAGGGTTTACAATGAGATGGAGCTTATAGCTTGAATACTCATTATAATGTTTGTATATTGTTTAGAACTTGTCAAAGAATCAAATACCCTACCGGTTTTTAAAGGAAACAAGAAAGAAGTTGTTTGGAAAAGAGGTAAATCTACTAACCAAATGTGTTTAATGCCTTAGGAGAAATGAGCTTATAATGCTTGTTAAAACTACCTAAAGAGCAAATGGTGAATGACTTAGTAAAGTGTTCTCAAGAGCTTAGTAAAAGGCATATGTGTTGTTGAGTGTATTTGCAGGTTAAAGGCAAATATATTGTGGAAATTCAGTGTTTATGATTTATGCATCTTAAGGGCCTAAGAGCCATGTCATTTAAGGGCCTAAGTGCCATGCAATTTAAATTATGCACTAAATTGTGATGTAGTGCTTTATGAGTGGAGTTTGTGTATAATAAGTGCTTGATGGATTTTTAGTGTTCTTGGTTGATTGTTGGTAAAAACAATGTGTTTTGGTTTAACAATGTTCTAGGAGAACCTATGTCGAAATTTAGGTAATAAATGAGAAGTTCTAAGTGTTAAAATGAGTTTGATAAGTTAAGGAGTATTTAGAATGGTTAAGTGTTGTTCTTGTGTAAGAATCATGCATTAAGGTGATTTGGGATGTAACAAGGACTTAGGCATGAGCTTGAGGTTTTAGTATGTACCAAAGTCATTTTGGACTTAGGTAAAGACTTAGGCAAACTTTGGTAAATTAAGGAGAAAGTGTGAACTTGAAAAAGGATTTGAAGTAATGATATAAGGAGTTAGTTGTGAGAGATGATGCTTGGGAGATGATGTTAAAATAAGGAGAAAGCATTTTGGGATAGTAGTTATCATAGGTGAGAAACACCATTTAGAAACCTAGTGTAAAATGTTGTAAGTGTTAAGGAATTTTACAAGGAAATAAGTAAAGGCTTAAGGAATTAGAAAATGAGTTTTATGAGTGTTTAAGGATGTCCTAAGGTGTGTTTAAAGTGCCCAAATGAGGTTAGGGAGTACTAGGTTATATGGGGTGAAGTTTGGAGTTGAATGTAAAAAGGAAAACAAAGATTTGGGGCAGACCGGACTTGCGACCGGACTTGCAAGTTCGGTCGGGCCCAGTTTACCCTGCGAGAATTAGCTTCTGGAATGGACCGACCTTGGGGACCGGACTTGCAAGGTCGGTCGGGCTTGTATTTTGGGTACGGATTGAGTTACTGGAATCGACCGGACATAGGACCGGACTTGGCAAGTCCGGTCGGGCTAAATTTCAAAAGGGAGAAACTCTCGGGAATAGACCGAACATGCGACCGGACTTACAAGGTCGGTCGGAGTAGAAAATTTTGACGGAAATATGTTCTGGAATCGACCGGACTTGGACAAGTCCGGTCGGCAAGGTCGGTCGGACCTAAACTTGTAAAAAAAAAAAACAGAAAAGAATGTGACTTATGTAGTTAACCCTAGGGTGTATAATGAAGGTAACCTAGGGTAAGATAGACATTAAAACATGTCATAATCATGTTAAATACTTAGTAAGTTTGAAGTTAAATGAATAATTAACCGACATTATTAATTATGTATAGGAGTGACCTACGGAGGAAACCAAACGAGGCAAGGACCAAGGTATGGTTTTCTTGCAGTCTGTTGCCTACCGGTTTACACCGGCTTGTGTGTTGTATGTTTTTCTGTGTGTTTACAACGTTTTTGTGTTTTTTATAAGATTTAAACATGTAATGAGTTTACAGTTGTTCATATTATTGTGATGTGACGTGTGTGACTCATTTCCCTTGTGTGTGTCTAACATGACTTACCACCTATTGTGTATTGATTGTTAAGTTCCACTATGAACTTCTAACAAGTGTTAACTGGGAAGTGAGGAATCCGGTTGTCCGGTCATGCATGTAAGTTAAGAGTAGATATCTGAATCAGATTCGACTCTTATGTTGTTAAGATTGTTCTCCTTAATTTGGCGTTCGATCTCCCGCTAGCTCCTTCCAAAGCTTACCTATTCTGACTTATGATCGGTTTAGTGAGAACCTGTGTTTGTGTGGTGTGTTCGGGTCACTAAATCCGAACCATCTGTGACTTAAGTTACTCGTTCGTCTAACAGAACGGTAATGAGTGTGTTTAACGAGCTTAACATGAGAGTGAATCACTCTCTAGGCTCTTGTGTTATTTGACCCTTGTGGTTTGTTATCGTGGAGTGAAAATCCACTGTGTATGTGTTGTTGTGCTGTGCCCATTGATGCTCAGCCATATGTTATGTTATGTTATGTATATAAATGAATGCCATGTTATCATGACAATTAGTTGCGCGTATCCCGGTAGTCGATGGGCTGCGCGTTAACCATGCCAGCCAAGGGTTGCTGACCCCCTCGGGGGATCCATATTTCTTATACTGCAGGATGAGGATCGAGGAAGCGGAGTGGCTTTAGATCCTAGGATGCAGGTTTACTTTTGTATATTTTGGATGTTGGCCCGGGATGCGCCTGTGCTCCTGTGGTGTTATATACATTTGGTTGTTGCAGTTTACAGTGATGTTATACAGTAAAGGATATGTAAACACTCGGTATTGTATATGATGTATTTATGGCTTAGTTTTATGCTCGGGAGTCTGATCATCAGACCGGTACTCTTGTATTTATTCTGCCTTGTCAACCACGTGGGTGGTTGACGGCGTTGTAGCACCGAAGCGTTAGTTACTGTTTAGTTGTTTAATTCCGCTGCGATTTCATTTAGTAGAATGTGCGTATTAGGGGTGTTACAAAAAGTGGTATCAGAGCGAAGTATCGCTCTGATGACTAGAATACCGAGCTTAGGATATACCGAGTTAGGAAACCTAACTACAGTTACTTCAGTGAACATTATGGAAAGGTTAACCACTAACTAAGTGTGGAGATACCTTATTGTCGGGAAGCGTTACAACCGTTGGACGATGTGTAAGCATATTGCTAATGAATATTCATGTGAATACAGATGGCAGGTAGACCACGTGGTAGAGGCCGCGGTAGTGGTACTAGTAATGTGGGTGACCAGGGCGAGAATACTACGGCCCAGGTTATGGCTGAGGCTGTAGCAGCCGCCGTAGCCCAGATGGTACCCCAGCTTGTGGCTGCGATACAGCAGGGGCAGATGCCGGAGTTCAACCACCACCGCCACCGCCACGAGAGACCAATTGGGTCAAGGCATTGGCAGACTTGAGACCCCCTTCATTTCATGGGGAGACCGACCCACGTAAGCTGGAGGCGTACATCTCCGAGTTGGAGACCGCCTACGAGACCTTGGCTGTACCCGCAGAGGCTAAGGTCCGTCTTGCCGCTTACTACCTGAAGGGTTCGGCACAAAACTGGTGGAAGCTTGTGAGAGAGGACCGGATGGCGGATCCTCAGTTTGGATGGAGGGAGTACACGGCTCTGCTGCGAGCCAAATACTACCCTGTGCACGTTCAAGAGGCCAAGCGCCTTGAGCTGGATAGCCTGAGGCAGGGGGACAAGGTGTCGGTTGATGAGTATTACACTGCCTTCACCGGCCTTGTCCACCTGTTACCGGACCTGGGATACTCGAACCGGGTGCTGGTAAACCGTTTTACAACGGTCTCAGCCACCGTCTTCGCTATGGGATGGGGCCAGCTGAATATACTACCTTGCAGGTAATTTAAATAAAGAGTGATGTGAATATGTGTAGTCTACAAGTGAGTATTGATGTGAGTTTGTGAGTATGTATTGCGGGGCATGACTGACCATCCTAAATTCAGGAGTGCTATCATGCCGCTGCTAAGGTGGAGATCACCGTCCGTCTGAGGGACGAGGAGAATGCGCACAAGCGCAAGGCCACGAGCGAGGGCCAGAGTTCGCAGGGGTACGGGGGAGGAAAGAAGAAGAAGAAACCTTATCCCCAGCCCCAGAAGAGTCAGCACCAGGGTGACAAGGGCCAAGCCCAAACCACCACAGCTGAGGAGCCACTGAAGCTCACATATGCTTATGCGGCGAAGCCCCTACGCTCTTACCCACCTAAGGGTAATTGTTTAATCTTGTGTGATAAGTTGATGTGTATGTTGATAAGTTGTGAGACAAGTACTGAGTGTGTATTGTGTTAGCAGCTAGCACGGGCTCTGGACCGGAGCGCCACTATTACTGTAAGTGGTGCAATGGAGACCACCCCGGCAAGGACTGCAAAGGGAATGAGGTGCAGTGTCGTTACTGCGAGAAGTGGGGTCACCGTGACCACGAGTGTTACCGGAACCCCAACAGCAGAGTCAACAAGCCCAAGGGGCAGTGGAAGGGTAAGGCCACAGCAGCTATTGATGGCCCGAAGACGGCTAACCAGCCACCCACTGATCAGAGGCACACTGATTCCCAGAAGGGGAAAGGGTCGGGACCTAGCAAGGCCACCCTGAATGTGGTGGACCGGTCTGAGGCGCCAGGGCCCTCTTCTAGACCAGGTACCGCCTAAACTGTTGAATGTAATAAGTGATTGCATACCGCATTTCATGCATGTGTGTATTAATGAGTCCAAGTGTATTATCATGTGAGTAAGGAGTTAAAGTATAGTGTGAAAGACACCTAATTAGATAATTCTAAACTTAAAGGAACCTTCAATATATGTTATCCAATCCCACCCACACCAAACCCTGAAGAAACCACCATCAACATCACCGACTTTCCAATGGAGCAATGTCAGGTTATCCAGCCAGGTATGATACTCTTAAATGGATACCTGACACCGGAAGCACAAATCCATGTCATCAGACGATGCGACGAACTTGGAGCTAAACCTGGAGGTTTCTACACACCCGAATATCCGAACGGATCAAGAATGCAATTGAAGATGATGTGCATGGGTAAGGACTGGAACCCTTACACCAAGTCATATCAAGAAGTGCGAGCTGAAGATGGAGCAACAATACCAAGTATACCTGAGGAGTTCCGTGCGGTCGTTAACCACGCCGTGGGAATTGCTCAACAAGTTGAAACGGATTCAATTCCGGATGTGAAAGCAGATTTATGTATTGTGAACTTCTACCAGAAAGGTGGACGGTTAGGTTTACACCAAGATAAGGACGAGTCACCCGAGTCTCTAAGTAAGGGAGTACCCGTGGTGTCTTGGTCCATTGGTGATACCGCAGTATTTGTGTGGCGAGCAGAAGCGTGCTGATCTCGCAAGGAAGTTAATACTAAAGTCAGGAGATGTGTTAATCATGGGTGGGCAATCAAGGATGCTATATCATGGCATCAGGAAGATCAAACTGAATACCGCACCGTCGGCAGTGATCAATGCCACACACATGAAACCCGGACGTTTGAATTTGACCTTCAGACAATTCTAAGCCTTGTATACTTTTGTAATGTGTTAAGCCAGTATATGTTAAGGGAGTTACGTATGTCTTAAGTTGTATCAACCATGTAAACCAACAATGTTGTAAAGAGGAAGTGTTAATGAATAAAGTGGAGTTATTGAAGTATATCAACCGTGTTGTTACCCAGTACTTATTAGTTTGCCAATGAATTAGGTTGTGCACTCGGAACGGGAGGTACACTGAGTGTCTGCAATGAGGCAGAAGCCGGCAAGAGCGGCACAATCCTCACCGGTACCTTTCCAGTGAATGGCGTGGATGCATCGATCTTGTTCGACTCTGGAGCCTCACACACGTTTGTTTCGCTATCTTTTGCGAAGAGGCTGGGGTTAGATGGAGAGGAGATGCCAGACTTCTTGGTCACTCTCCCATCGAAAGAGCGGATCAGGTGTACCCGCTATCACCGAGATGTCATTGTAAGAATCAGAGGTGAAGAGTTTCCGATCGACTTGATAGAGTTCGACGGACTTGGATTTGATGTGATTGTCGGGATGAACTGGTTGGAGCGGTACAAGGGCAGAATCCTGTGTGCCGAGCATCGACTGCTTCTTCGGAGTCCATCTGGGGTTACCATATCATACCGCCAGAGGCCCAGGGAGCCTTCGACTCAGATCATCACCGCCATGGCCATGTATCGTGAGTTACGACGAGGGAGTGATGTATACCTCTGCTATGTCCAGGACATAGAGAGAGACCCTGAGTTTAGCCCAGATGTGCCGGTAGTGTCGGAGTTTCCTGATGTATTTCCTAAGGAACTGCCGGGCATGCCGCCAGCACGAGAGGTTGAGTTTGAGATCGACTTAGTTCGGGCACTGGACCCATTGCGAAAGCACCTTATCGTATGGCTCCAGCAGAGATGACAGAGCTCAAGGAGCAGCTGAGAGACCTACTCGACAAGGGCTTTATCCGCCCTAGTGTTTCACCATGGGGAGCGCCGGTTCTCTTCGTGAAGAAGAAGGACGGTAGCCTCCGCCTGAGTATTGATTATCGAGAGCTGAATGCTGTTATGGTGAAGAACCGTTACCCTTTACCACGCATCGACGATCTATTTGATCAGCTGAGGGGAGCATCAGTATTCTCCAAGATAGACTTACGTTCCGGATACCATCAGATTGCCATCCGTGACAGTGATATCGAAAAGACAGCTTTCAGAACTAGGTATGGGCATTATGAGTTCACAGTTATGCCATTTGGCTTATCAAATGCACCAGCTAAGTTCATGGACTTAATGAACCGCTTGTTCCAAGACCAGTTGGACAAGTCTGTGGTAGTCTTCATCGACGACATTCTTGTGTATTCTAAATCAAGAGGTGAGCACGAAAGCCACCTGAGAAATGTGTTACAAACATTGAGGAGGAATCAGTTGTATGCAAAGTTTTCGAAATGTGAATTTTGGTTGAACCAAGTATCCTTCCTTGGACATGTGATTTCTGAGGCCGGGATCGCTGTTGATCCGGCAAAGATAGATGCAGTGCGCACCTGGCCTAGGCCGAAGACAGTCACTGATATCAGGAGCTTCCTCGGTCTGGCAGGTTATTATAGGAGGTTTGTGAAGGACTTCTCCAGTGTCTCGAAGCCGATGACTTCCTTAATGAAGAAGGATGCACCATTCGAGTGGACAGTCGACTGTGAGAGTTCTTTCGCGAGTCTCAAGGATGCTCTGACATCTGCACCAGTCCTGACTATACCAGACGGTCCAGATGGTTTTGAGGTCTACTGCGACGCATCAGGCAGAGGTATGGGTTGTGTATTGATGCAACACGGGAAGGTCGTAGCATACGCCTCCCGTCAGCTGAAAAGCATGAGGAGAACTACCCTACCCACGACTTAGAATTGGGTGCCATTGTCTTCTCATTGAAGATATGGCGACATTATTTGTATGGGGTAAGTGTGACGATTTATTCTGACCACAAAAGCTTAAAGTACTTGTTCACTCAGAAAGAGTTGAACATGAGGCAAAGAAGGTGGGTTGAATTTCTGAATGACTACGATATTAATCTGCAATACAAAGAGGGTAAGGCAAATGTGGTAGCTGACGCATTGAGTCGCCGAGCACACTCTCTCCATTCGCTAGTCTCTCATACTGGCTTGGTTGAAGAGGTGCGGAGTGCTCAGATGACGGATCAGTATATGCTGGAGATCCGGCAGAAGCTCATTGATGGCACATTCGAGGGTCAGAAGTACGACTTCAGACTCCACGATGATGACCTGATTAGGCTGAATGGCCGATTGTGTATACCTAGGAGTAGCGCTGAGTTGAAGGAGCGCATATTGAGTGAATCCCATTGTTCTACTACTTCGATTCACCCCGGAGCTTCAAAGATGTATAAGAGTGTGAAAAGGTATTTTTGGTGGACTGGAATGAAGAAAGATGTAAGTGATTATGTGTTGAGGTGTCTCACTTGCCAGAAGGTCAAGTTTGAGCACCGACGGCCTGGTGGTATGGTACAGCCAATGCCAGTGCCTGAGTGGAAGTTCCATGATATCTCCATGGACTTTGTAGTAGGGCTTCCGCCTACAAGGGGAGGTCTGAATATGATATGGGTAGTAGTTGACCGACTGACCAAGGTGGCCCGATTCATTCCGATGAAGGACACTTGGAAAGTGGCAAGATTGGCAGAACTCTTTGATAAGGAAATTGTAAGACATCATGGTGTACCGAAAACGATTGTATCTGACAGAGACACCAGATTCTTATCCAGATATTGGAAGTCTACACGAGAGGCATTGGGTACTGAACTGAAATTGAGTACAGCGTTTCACCCACAGACCGATGGTCAGAGTGAGCGCACCATTCAGACACTTGAGGATATGCTACGTGCTTGTGCACTTGACTTTCAGACCAGCTGGATTGATAAGTTACATCTGATCGAGTTTAGTTACAACAACAGTTATCATGCTTCGATCAAGATGTCTCCCTTCCAGGCCTTGTACGGTAGACCATGCCGCACGCCATTATGCTGGGATGAGTCGAGTGAGACGGTCATTATAGGACCAGAGTATCTTGAACAAGTCCAGGCAGAAGTTCGCCAGATCCGGGCTAACATGAAGGCAGCTCAGGATAGACAGAAGTCGTACGCAGATGTACGCAGACGTGACCTGGAGTTCGCCGTGGGCGATCAGGTATTTTTGAGAGTATCCCCCATGAAGGGAGTATTTCGTTTTGGCCAGAAGGGCAAGTTGAGCCCAAAGTATGTGGGGCCTTATGTTGTGACGGAGCGGATCGGCCCGGTAGCCTATAGACTAGACCTACCCGCCGAGCTGGGCAAGGTACATGATGTATTTCATGTGTCCCAGTTGAAGAAGTATATGTCTCATCCGTCTCATGTGCTTCAGCCTGAAAGGCTAACCTTAGAGCCGACCATGCGATCAGTGGAGACTCCGGTACGGATTCTGGATGCTAAGACTCGAGACACTCGCCATAAGTCCGTGAGACTGGTGAAAGTTCTTTGGTCTAACCAGGACGTTGAGGAGGCCACTTGGGAGCTGGAAGATAAGATGAAGGCGAAGTACCCGTCATTGTTTACTTCTTAGTCCTTATGTGTATAGGGTACGGGGCGTACCCCTTTTTAAGGGGGGTAGAGCCGTTTCGGTTATGTGTGTACGACGTGTATTTGAATACATCGTCTATGTTATGTTGTTATGTTACAGACCGTTGTGTCTGAATGATGTGGATAATGTTGTATGGACCTTGTGTCCAATGTTATGTACCCGATGTTATGTTGTATGGACCTGGTGTCCAATGTTATGTAAGTGTGTTGTTGATGATGTATGGAAGTATTGTTTATAAGTGTTCCCGTGTTCTAATATTTAGGATATGTGGAGTATGAACTTTGAGGGCAAAGTTCTTTTAAGGGGGGTAGATTGAAATACCCCAAACCTTAATATATTGTTTAAACACTTGAATATGGTATATTAAGACTAAAAAGAGTCTTAGAAACATTAGTAAACAAATTTAAACAAAAGAAAACACAAAATGTGCTTTAAAGTCAATAAGAGCCAAAATGTGCTCTAAGCTTGGGATGAACTTGGTTAAGACCTAATGAACTTACCAAGACCTCATTTATATATTAATGAACATATTAAACCAATTACCAAAGAAAACCAAGCTTGAAAACAAGTTAAAACACAAAATGTGCTTTAAGAAGTCTTAAAGCACATTTTTGAAAAATTGTCTTGTAAATGAGTTTTGTGGCTAAATGTCCATCATTACTCTTAAATATATATGTGTACTATATAGTATCACATTTGGGTGGCTATATTAATGGGAAATCAAAAATTTCACTTCTAAGTGCCTTGTTTAGGTGAATAGTGATTTTTATAAGCTAGTTTATAACATATGTTGTATTAAGTAATTTAATTGACAAACAAAGACTAAAATACCCTCATTATAATATAGGGGGCCGGTTTTCTAAGTGTGGTGACTCACCACTCTCTAGTTGATATAATAAGTAAGTAAAGAAAACTAATTAAACTTACTTTTTACTTTATTACTACAAATATCTCTTAAAAGCAAATTCTATCTTCATTCTCATTTCTTTCCTTCATTTCCCACGGTCTCAACCTTCTTCTTCCTTCTTCTTGCTGTTCTCTCTCGGTAATACTACTACCACCATAGAAACTCCATCTTTGACCTCTTGCTAAATCAAGCTCACTTGTCCAAATCAAATTCTAAGACCACCAATCTCTTCCTCTCATCAAGCTCTTCATTCCTATCTTCTCAAAACTCCAAGAGCCCCATTTCGGTGCCAAGGTGTTCCTCCATTGAAGGAGCTTAAGCTTGTATTTTTACATATTGTTACTCTCCTTTGCTTCTAGGTAAGGAATCTCAAATAAAAACTTCATTTCCTTCATGTTTTTGTGGTAACCGAAAATACATATTGAAGGAGCTCTTTGTGTGACCTTGTTCTAGCTTCATTCCAACTCTTCATGGACTAGGTGGAGTCCTCTCTTGCTAGATATTCAAACTCTCTTCAAAGAGCAAGGTAAAACAACTACATTAATGTTTTTGAAACAATGTAAAATTAGGGTTTACAATGAGATGGAGCTTATAGCTTGAATACTCATTATAATGTTTGTATATTGTTTAGAACTTGTCAAAGAATCAAATACCCTACCGGTTTTTAAAGGAAACAAGAAAGAAGTTGTTTGGAAAAGAGGTAAATCTACTAACCAAATGTGGTTTAATGCCTTAGGAGAAATGAGCTTATAATGCTTGTTAAAACTACCTAAAGAGCAAATGGTGAATGACTTAGTAAAGTGTTCTCAAGAGCTTAGTAAAAGGCATATGTGTTGTTGAGTGTATTTGCAGGTTAAAGGCAAATATATTGTGGAAATTCAGTGTTTATGATTTATGCATCTTAAGGGCCTAAGAGCCATGTCATTTAAGGGCCTAAGTGCCATGCAATTTAAATTATGCACTAAATTGTGATGTAGTGCTTTATGAGTGGAGTTTGTGTATAATAAGTGCTTGATGGATTTTTAGTGTTCTTGGTTGATTGTTGGTAAAAACAATGTGTTTTGGTTTAACAATGTTCTAGGAGAACCTATGTCGAAATTTAGGTAATAAATGAGAAGTTCTAAGTGTTAAAATGAGTTTGATAAGTTAAGGAGTATTTAGAATGGTTAAGTGTTGTTCTTGTGTAAGAATCATGCATTAAGGTGATTTGGGATGTAACAAGGACTTAGGCATGAGCTTGAGGTTTTAGTATGTACCAAAGTCATTTTGGACTTAGGTAAAGACTTAGGCAAACTTTGGTAAATTAAGGAGAAAGTGTGAACTTGAAAAAGGATTTGAAGTAATGATATAAGGAGTTAGTTGTGAGAGATGATGCTTGGGAGATGATGTTAAAATAAGGAGAAAGCATTTTGGGATAGTAGTTATCATAGGTGAGAAACACCATTTAGAAACCTAGTGTAAAATGTTGTAAGTGTTAAGGAATTTTACAAGGAAATAAGTAAAGGCTTAAGGAATTAGAAGATGAGTTTTATGAGTGTTTAAGGATGTCCTAAGGTGTGTTTAAAGTGCCCAAATGAGGTTAGGGAGTACTAGGTTATATGGGGTGAAGTTTGGAGTTGAATGTAAAAAGGAAAACAAAGATTTGGGGCAGACCGGACTTGCGACCGGACTTGCAAGTTCGGTCGGCCCAGTTTACCCTGCGAGAATTAGCTTCTGGAATGGACCGACCTTGGGGACCGGACTTGCAAGGTCGGTCGGGCTTGTATTTTGGGTACGGATTGAGTTACTGGAATCGACCGGACATAGGACCGGACTTGGCAAGTCCGGTCGGGCTAAATTTCCAAAGGGGAGAAACTCTCGGGATAGACCGAACATGCGACCGGACTTACAAGGTCGGTCGGAGTAGAAAATTTTGACGGAAATATGTTCTGGAATCGACCGGACTTGGACAAGTCCGGTCGGCAAGGTCGGTCGGACCTAAACTTGTAAAAAAAAAAAAACAGAAAAGAATGTGACTTATGTAGTTAACCCTAGGGTGTATAATGAAGGTAACTGAAAACGTATAATTAGTCTCTCGCAATGAATAGAACAGTAATTTGTCTCTCACCTCTCACGAATGAATAGAACACCGAGGATTATAGTGGTTCAGCCAATAATCTGGTCTACATCCACTTCTAGACAATCTCTTTATTCATTTCTTTAGCGTTACAGCACTAGAGAGCTTTTCTAGAGGTTTCTCTCTCTTCTGATGTTGTGTCCCCCTCAAATGAGCTCCTTTATCTCTATTTATAGACTTTTTCTAGGGTTCCTAGGCTTGCCAACCTGTCATATCTTACCAGGCTGTCACTATAAATATTTTATCTTGATTTCTACATCTCCCGTTCCTTAGCTATCCGACCGGGCACAGGCGCCCGGTCGCCATCTACTTCTTTTTCTTAGTTACCTGACTGGTCGGAGACGACCGGTCACTATCTTGGCTTATTTCACAGTTTCGGCGACCGGTCACCAGCGACCGGTCGTTCCCTTACACTTGCTCCATACTTTGCGACCAGTCGCGGCCGACCGGTCGCTACACGCTCTTTCTTTATTCCCTCTTCTTGGTGTGGGCTTTCGGTGCTACCTCAGCCTCTTCACACCTTTTGGTACTTGACCATGTTTTCCCCTCTTCAGCGCCCGGTCACTGAATGCCCGGTCACAGAGCGCGAGGTGCGGGATGCAGCGCCCGGTTATGAGATCTAGCTTCCAAAGAAAGGGTCGGACAGGGCCCGGATCTGGTGCCTGGCGCCCAAGCTGGAGCCTGAACAGGGTCTTGAAGAAGCCTGGGGTCTGAGTCGGGACCTGGGGTCTGGGCCACCTTGGTTCTTCTGTCTCGTCATATTTTTGCCCTCTTCATCAGTCCCACAAGTTCTACTTTTTGGAACTTTAAAAAGTGGAACTTACAAAAAAGAAGATAAAAAATTGCATGCCTTCTACCTCTCCCTTCTCCTATCTCCTAGTCCCACAAGTTCTTTTTCTTTAGTTTTTACAAAGGAAAATGAACTTACAAAAAGTTGGTACAATTTGGTACAATCAAAAGTCCCACAAGTGTTTTTTCCGCTGAATCTGACAAATTGGAAATTTTTGGGACATAAATCTTCAAGATAACATGTCTTGATGGATGAATCCCCTGATGTTCTGATATACAATATGTAGGAATGCCAGAAGTCTGGAAGTCCATAATAAGGTCTTCATGCAGAAGACCTACCATTCCCTTTTGAAGGGTAAGATAATATAATGATCCACTCCTTGCTCGTTTTAGCCAAAAGACGATGATTTCCTGAAAGGGAGAAGAGAGAGAATATATTTTCCCATCTTTGCTTATGTTAGCCAAAGAATGGTACTTCCTTTTAATATATATTTCCCAACTTTGCTTGTGGTAGCCAAAGGATGGTACTTATGATCATACCCTTCTAAAGTGTTTCTTTTTAGAAGGCATTGGATCGAGGTACGGTGTGGCGTCCCACACCTAATGATTCACCCATTACAGGCGACCAGAGCTCCTGATGGAGCCAGAGATGGGTTTCTTTTGTTTTCACTCTTGACCGGGTGCGACAACCCAAGCCAAGGTGTTTCAGGGCATTGCATCCTGCGGGACATAGCCCAGGTGTTTCTTTCTACGGGACATAGCCCGGGTGTTTCTTTATGGCCGGGTTTCATTTCAACCCATGGTGTTACTTTTTTCCAGAGGGCCTATGAAAGCGCCATGGACCAGAGGGCCTGTGAAAGCGCCATGGATTTTGATAATACCTTTGAATCTTTGCTGTCACAGTTGGTTGTAGATTTCTTTGTGACTTTGCCGGGCATAAGTCTCAACCCAAGGTAGCTCTATGGCCTTCTTTTTCATACTTTCCTTAATACCTCAGGGGGTGATCAGTCCCCTGATAAAAGTACCTGTGGTTTCCTCAAAAGTTCATTAGTACTTTTGAGCGGGTAGCAATAAATGAGGATGTCAAATGAACTTGCAATTATGAGCATACTATAATCAAATAAACTTGCTGGTTATGAATGACGTCGGAAGCAATTAACGGTCTTGGTATGACACCATTCCCTTACTGTTAATACAGAAACATACCGGATTTATTAAATCCTGATATTGTCGGATTTTCATATGTCAAACAGAGGCAAACAAAGCGAAGTTAAACCATGAGTCCATCCGATAAGTGGTGATAGCAGCATAATAGTTGAAACAACAAGATAGTATCTGTCAGGAAGATACCATTATTCTTGGTTGGAGAGAACTGCTAGCTTAAAATATAAGAAATTGCTGCAACTATGCAACAGCCATAACGCTTACATATGAGGGAGCAAAAAATCTACTAAATTGCAAAGGTACCATTCTTAACATCTTTGACCTCGAGTAGTTTGAGCAATATTCAAGTTTAAACAGAAAAAATAGGGGCAAATACCAAATAGCTTACTGTACAGATGAGTAAGTCCTTAGTAAGAGTAAATTTTTTACGGAAATGACAACAGAATGTTTATCCGAGAAAGCCACAATGTGTTTGACAGTAGCAGTTTATTTAAAAGCAAGAAAGAACTGCTCATCATCAGGCATTACCTTAAGATTTTAACTAGCATATGATGTTTTATAATTGGAGTTTGGCCAGCAGATAGAAGCAGGATGAATATAAACAATATGTTCAAAGAATTTGGTGAATACAAGTGAATCTGCTTATATTGTGTATAGAATTCAGCATGGAATACCGTTAAAGAACGCAGACCGCCTCACAATTTTGTCGTTGTTCAAAACTGTCAAATATAGCATGGTATGACAACTGATATTTTGAAGCGATTACAGAGCATAGAAAGTATGACATCAATGTTTTCTATTCTAGTGAATCTTTTGGCAAGGGAAGGAATTGTAACAATTTTAACAGTTCATGCGCTTCAGCTGCTAAAACATACAGCAAGAGAGGAAAACTGAGTTAAAATCTGTTTCAAATTGTTCTTGTTTATCTTCATCAGTAACAGCGTAAATTATTGGTAGAATCAGAGCATAAAGCAAGGGTAAAACTATCGATAAGTAATTTAAGCCAGCATAACTATACCATCAATTCAGACGAAAAGGCAACTTACAAACCTCTAGCTCATCCTCTTCTGATTCTTTACCTTTCATGATTGTCATGAGCTTGATTTAGTTTTAGAACCGTACCTTGAATCCTTGAGTAGAAAGGATTTGTTATTGAAATCAAGCTTGCATTTCGGGCTCCTCTCTTGTGGTGCCTCTGTTCTCGTCTTCGCGGTACTGCCTTTGTTATCCTGCAGCTCTTTGAACTGTCCTCACAGCCTTCTTTGATATCTTGCATTTCTCTTGGTCTCTAACTTGTATAGAGCAAGCATTCCAAAACCGTCCATAGTTTCAGGTTGTAATCCCTCGCTTTGGACCTTCTTAGATGGTAGATTCTTTTCAAACCAAAATTGTTAGAAACCAAGTTGCTTGACCAAAGGTCAAGGCATAGCATGGTAAAGGAAACTAGCAAAAACAGAAAAAATGAAAGCCGGAGTTGTAAAACCGAATTTCAAAGGACTCACGAGGTATTGCAAACTGATCACGAATGCATCTTTAAGCAGTCTCAAGAGAGAATAAACTAGTAGTAAGGAAGAAGTAGATCATGTATATACATGAAACAGAAACAAAATATCTGTGAAGCAGTTCATATAGTGAGTAATGAAACAGTGCAAGTAAACAGAATATGCATTTATTATTCTATGTATTTAAAACAGCTGGTAGGGAATTGAAGAGATGGTGATGTTTCATATTTTCGGTCATGAGTGATAATCACAGTGTTATCAAAGGTCAAAACTGAAATATACAAAGTAATGACCGAGATCAACAATCTTGTCGAGATAATGAATTGATACTATATGGTTTCTAAAAAGCTCTTGAAATGCTATGAACAATTTGATGATCTGTACGGAAAGTTTGAGTAATCAACCAAAACATATAGGTTGGACAAAAGTTGTAATAAGCACAACAGGAAGATATCAACAAAGGAGGATTTTTTATCGCATAAGCAGATTCTTACTTTATACCTTAGGTCATTATCGGTAGGTTTTGCCTTCGAAGGTGATTTTCGCAACCAAATATGAGCAAGAAATGCAGGCTCAGATGCAGTAACGGGAGTACAAATAGTAGTTTATAATTGCCAACTTAAAAACTACTTGAACACCAAAGACAGAAACATCAAGAAGAAGGGATAATCAGTGTATTTATGCAGTGTAAAAAACTTTGAATTAAATCAGTAAAACAAAAGGGTTTAATTTGGGAGCTATATATTTGCTAAAATAGATTGACAAAATGGTTAAAAGGGTGAAAATACTGCTGAAGTCAGCTTGACAGGGCAGCAACTATAAAGCTCAATCTGGGAAGAATAAACAGCAAAATGTAACCATATAACAGTAAATCAGATGACATGATGCAGGTCTGTAATGTTTATCATGAAGCACCAAACAGTAGTACAGTCAAACTCAAAATTAAAACTAGAAGCAAGCCCATTACTCTTATCGTCATGTTGAGCTCTATTTTTTACCTTGTAAGTACTGTAATCAGATTGTGATTAAATTTTGAGGAAAGTATTCTAAAGCGTAAAAGATGACTGTCTATACTATAGGGCATCAGGACAGCTTCTAATCAAGTACTAATTAAGAATACAAAAATTAGCGGTAAAAATCTGTGATTGAATACAATTTAGAGCAGTAACCAAGATGAGTGATAAAAACCTAAAGCTGTAGAGTAAACTTATAGAACGCTCAATCACAACGGAAGTAAGTGAGGGTAAGAAGACAGGAAACAACGGCTGTTAAAAAAGAAGAAAACATGTAACAGCTTGAGATTAAATCCTTGGTGTCGAATACTGAGTCAAATGAATTAGTTTCCAGATTTCTATACTATGCGGCTTGTATAGCAGCAGTCACCTCAATGCATATTAAGAGGATAAAATCAAACAGAAATCAAACATAAACATTTCAGGCTCATATGGCAGTGAGGAAAAACGGTCTGGTCTAAATGAAACTCTAATTTGAAGTTGTTGTGTTCTTTGAGCAATAGAACTGAAGTGAAAAAGACTATAATTTCATACATCATTCTGGGGTCAGAAACAGGCTAAATGATCTAACCAAAGTCCTTTTGACCACACATCTATTATCATATTATCTGGTTATAGCAGTAGACATTGTGAAACAAAGCTCTGATGACTTATCATTGCTATCTTCTTATCAGTCAGTCATAGCTAATGGAAATTTGATTTTGAAACTGTGAAATCAGATTGCACAGCTAAAGAAAATAAACGTAGCAGAAAAATACCACTGGCAGCTAATGAACTAATCACTTACTCACATACTATCCATTTTAAAAGTGATTTGCAGTTTATCACCTATTATGCTTTCATCTTACACATACACAAACAAGGTTTTAGCGAACACGTAATATTAAAGCTTTGAACAAAGACATAATGCCAAAATAAGAGGTCCAGCTTTCAAAGTTTAGAAACGGTCAAGGCAGATAAAGAGAATTAGCCTAAATGCTGTTTAGAGCTGGTTTTACTAAGGTGGTGATGAAAGAAGCAATTTGGGCTTGCATCTGCATAAATTGAGAATAGTGGCAAGCAAGGCTCGACACGCCTTTCGCTGTATGAAATAAGTATATAAGAAACAAAACTGAAGCACACTGAGCACAAATTGTGGCTAACAAACTGCTTAAAATGAGTTTTTTTTTTTACAACAGCAGTAGAAAATCAGACTTAGCAGGATAATGCAGCTTGGCTGTCCAAAGCAGACCATAAATCAAGATGTAAAACTTGCCTAAACTATGGCATTATTAGCGGTAAAACATTCATAGGAATTAGAGGACTTAAACTGCTGTAGCATAAAAAGACCAGACTCACAATCATGAGATGCTGTTAAAAAATTGGCAGACTGTCTGCTAATTCATCCACCAAGTTCCATATTTTGTTACAAGAAAGTACTTAACCATGCTTGCTTGAAGTGTTGAAACAGAAGTTTAATTGAAGCAGTAAAAATGACCCAAAATTGTATGGATGATGACATGGGAGTGTTGTAAAACGATTTGAAGTAAAATCAGAAACTAGAGTGTAAAACTTTGGTAGAAATCAGAGGCATTCATAGCTGCTAAACTCTCCGTATTATCTCATATATCCGAAAAGTGCTGGCAACTTAGTATTTATCAAAGGAGCAAGCAAAAAAAGTAAAAAGCTTGTAGCGTAGAGAACTATTCCACAAAATTAAATTCAAAATAGATCCTTACTCCGCTTACAAACATCATTATTCAGTTTATTTAATATAGCCTTGGTAGCAGCGAACTTTTAAGGGAATCACGTCTTACTTTTATGGCTGGCCAAGATACCTCTATCTTTCAAATTCCTAAATTCCCTGAAGGTTTTGTACTCATAGTGAATCAAAACTTTATGAAAGCTAAAAAGAAGTATGATGCTAAATATGAAACGCCCAAACAGCAGCACAACTCAAAGTTACACAATATACAATCATTTAAAGTACTAATGTAACGTGGAGGAAAGACTTATTAATCATCCAAGTTTGAACCAGTCGAAAAATAAAGCTGGATCAGTTTTAAACAAATGAAGAATATCATTATCCAAAGATTTAATCAGCTGATTAGTTTCCAAAGGGAAACGCAAAAGCACATCTCTTAATCAGTTTTATGCAAAACAAAAACGTTTGCTTAAGTCTTCCCCGTTACGTTCTTTAATTAGTCTGGTAAAAAGTAGTAGATGTTTTATTGATCTAAGAATTTGAAAACGCAAGGCTTGGCAGAATATAATCATGCTTGACGAAACGGTGGTATTAAACTTATCTGTTCAAGGGTTAAAGAACTTATCTTAGTGATCAGCGTAGGATGTTCCCTTCCTACTTTGTCATCGGCTGTCTGACTAGAATTTCTTCCATGGGACGCTTGCTTTAGGCTTTTGTCGATGGATTCAAGCCTGGAAGGAAGACATTGCTTGGCTTTGAGTTGAGGATATCATCTAGTTGTATTGAGGTTGCCATTTTGGGCTGAACGCGGGGCTTGAAGAAAGAGGGGCACCGCCCGGTCTTGGATTTGTCGTGCACGCCCGGTCGCTTGTACTATGATCTTTGCTTTAAGAGTTTCGTTCCAGGCCTGAATTTGAGGGCCGTTGGGGTTTGAACGATGATGCTGACTTCACGCCCGGTTTTCAGGCCAGGTTGTGCCCGGTCATTGTTGAAGACTGCACCCGGTCACAGCAAGCTCCCGGTCACCTCAAGCTTGATGGCGCCCGGTCACGGCTTGTGATACCGCCCGGTCAAAGAACCCCACGCCCGGTTGTTGTAGAAGAGGTGTCAACCGGTCGTCGTCTGAGTTTATCACCCGGGGCTAGGTTTCAGAAGCCTGCGCCCGACATCGCTAGCCGCCAGCTTGGACCAAGATGAAGCCGTCTGACGTTTGAACTAACTCGTTTTTCAGAGCTGATCCAATTTTGTTCCTTCAGGTGACTGAAATTGGTGCGTCGTGCCGGTATTTCAGGGCTTTGGGACTGCCCTCGCCCGATCTTGAAGCTTTAGGCGACACCCGGCGTTCAGATGATTTGCCTCGCACCCTGCTTTGGGCTCACCGCCCGGTCTGCAGAGAATCACACCGATGTTACCTTTCTACGCCCGGTCAAGGAGGACCCGGGAGCAGCGCCCGGTCCCGGACTGAGGTATCGCCTAGTTGCTGCTAGAGATGAGCAATTCTTTGCGGCTAGATTCAAGAGGTCGCCCAGGCTGCTCCGGGTTCGTCCTCTGTGAAACTTCTGGATAATAATCTGCTTGTCCGGGCCAGATGAGCAGCTTGCGTCTGGATTTGGGCTAGATCGTCGCCTGGCTGTTGCCCGCGTCGTGATGCACCAGCTCGCCGTCGGGTTTGATCTTATGTTGTCGCTCGATTTCCTAGCCAGAGGAGTTTACTTCTTTGAATTTGAGATTACGCTTGAGCAAAGTCTTTATGACTTCGAGCCTGCTCTTCCCTGATCCAAATGGTTAGGTAAGATTTTAAAGACGGAGACGATACTCATAGATAATTTGCAGATAAAGATTTGAGAATAAATGCAGAAAATTGGAAATTAGGGAATCGAGCGGCCGATTTTAGTCTCGTTAGGTCGAATTTGATCTTCTTGTCGATGAGATTTCTGAAGTTGATGCTTTCATGTCTATACGAATTTCCTTAATCGTAATGATCTTGATTTTCGATTAGATCTGGAATTTGACATATTTGCCGATGGAATCCTTGATCTGGCTTTGCTTCGTAGATATCATTATAGGTTGAATCAGAGCTTTCTGGATTGTCTCTTAATCTTAAATCTTAGAATCTTGCTAAATCTCGAAGCGTTTGTCGCTCAATCTCGATGCGTTTGTCGCTCAATCTCGATGTGTATCCTGCTGATCCTCCAATGTCTCTTGATGACTGATCGCTTAATCTTTCAATTTGTCACCCCAATTTGCTCCATGACGATCTCTTGCTCGAGCTTTCTTCTTGAACGCTATTGAATCGGCGTTTGCTCCTTAAGTGCACTGAATCCGCTTATAATTTTTATTAGTGTGCCGATCGAAATTGGTGTATGAAACTTTCGCATCGACGCGTAGAAATTAAATCCCTATATCCGAAGTTCTTGAGACGAACGCGACAGGTCTCATTTGATTGGTCTGGAGATTACGACGAACAGCATCAATAAAATTTTGCTCAATTGTGAATGAAACTGAAAGCGTGGTGGAATCGTGGTTGCTGATTTCCAGCAGTTCGTTTCCCACAGACGGCGCCAAATGAAAACGTATAATTAGTCTCTCGCAATGAATAGAACAGTAATTTGTCTCTCACCTCTCACGAATGAATAGAACACCGAGGATTATAGTGGTTCAGCCAATAATCTGGTCTACATCCACTTCTAGACAATCTCTTTATTCATTTCTTTAGCGTTACAGCACTAGAGAGCTTTTCTAGAGGTTTCTCTCTCTTCTGATGTTGTGTCCCCCTCAAATGAGCTCCTTTATCTCTATTTATAGACTTTTTCTAGGGTTCCTAGGCTTGCCAACCTGTCATATCTTACCAGGCTGTCACTATAAATATTTTTCTTCTTGAATTTTCCCTCCCGTTCCTTAGCTATCCGACGGCACAGGCGCCCGGTCGCCATCTACTTCTTTTGTCTTAGTTACCTGACTGGTCGAGACCCGGTCACTATCTTGCTATTTTCACATTTCACATTTGGTTCGTCGACCGGTCACCAGCGACCGGTCGTTCCCTTACCTTGCTCCATACTTTGCGACCAGTCGCGGCCGACCGGTCGCTACACAACGCTCTTTCTTTTATCCCTCTTCTTGGTGTGGGCTTTCGGTGCTACCTCAGCCTCTTCACACCTTTTGGTACTTGACCATGTTTTCCCCTCTTCATCAGCGCCCGGTCACTGAATGCCCGGTCACAGAGCGCGAGGTGCGGGATGCAGCGCCCGGTTATGAGATCTAGCTTCCAAAGAAAGGGTCGGACAGGGCCCGGATCTGGTGCCTGGCGCCCAAGCTGGAGCCTGAACAGGGTCTTGAAGAAGCCTGGGGTCTGAGTCGGGACCTGGGGTCTGGGCCACCTTGGTTCTTCTGTCTCGTCATATTTTTGCCCTCTTCAGTAACCTAGGGTAAGATAGACATTAAAACATGTCATATAATCATGTTAAATACTTAGTAAGTTTGAAGTTAAATGAATAATTAACCGACATTATTAATTATGTATAGGAGTGACCTACGGAGGAAACCAAACGAGGCAAGGACCAAGGTATGGTTTTCTTGCAGTCTGTTGCCTACCGGTTTACACCGGCTTGTGTGTTGTATGTTTTTCTGTGTGTTTACAACGTTATAAGATTTAAACATGTAATGAGTTTACAGTTGTTCATATTATTGTGATGTGACGTTGTGACTCATTTCCCTTGTGTGTGTCTAACATGACTTACCACCTATTGTGTATTGATTGTTAAGTTCCACTATGAACTTCTAACAAGTGTTAACTGGGAAGTGAGGAATCCGGTTGTCCGGTCATGCATGTAAGTTAAGAGTAGATATCTGAATCAGATTCGACTCTTATGTTGTTAAGATTGTTCTCCTTAATTTGGCGTTCGATCTCCCGCTAGCTTCTTCCAAAGCTTACCTATTCTGACTTATGATCGGTTTAGTGGGAACCTGTGTTTGTGTGGTGTGTTCGGGTCACTAAATCCGAACCATCTGTGACTTAAGTTACTCGTTCGTCTAACAGAACGGTAATGAGTGTGTTTAATGAGCTTAACATGAGAGTGAATCACTCTCTAGGCTCTTGTGTTATTTGACCCTTGTGGTTTGTTATCGTGGAGTGAAAATCCATGTGTATGTGTTGTTGTGCTGTGCACCATTGATGCTAAGCCATATGTTATGTTATGTTATGTATATAAATGAATGCCATGTTATCATGACAATTAGTTGCGCGTATCCCGGTAGTCGATGGGCTGCGCGTTAACCATGCCAGCCAAGGGTTGCTGACCCCCTCGGGGGATCCATATTTCTTATACTGCAGGATGAGGATCGAGGAAGCGGAGTGGCTTTAGATCCTAGGATGCAGGTTTACTTTTGTATATTTTTGGATGTTGGCCCGGGATGCGCCTGTGCTCCTGTGGCGTTATATACGTTTGGTTGTTGCAGTTTACAGTGATGTTATACAGTAAAGGATATGTAAACACTCGGTATTGTATATGATGTATTTATGGTTTAGTTTTATGCTCGGGAGTCTGATCATCAGACCGGTACACTTGTATTTATTCTGCCTTGTCAACCACGTGGGTGGTTGACGGCGTTGTAGCACCGAAGCGTTAGTTACTGTTTAGTTATTTAATTCCGCTGCGATTTCATTTAGTAGAATGTGCGTATTAGGGGTGTTACAAAAAGTGGTATCAGAGCGAAGTATCGCTCTGATGACTAGAATACCGAGCTTAGGGATATACCGAGTTAGGAAACCTAACTACAGTTACTTCAGTGAACATTATGGAAAGGTTAACCACTAACTAAGTGTGGAGATACCTTATTGTCGGGAAGCGTTACAACCGTTGGACCGATAAGTGTGTAAGCATATTGCTAATGAATATTCATGTGAATACAGATGGCAGGTAGACCACGTGGTAGAGGCCGCGGTAGTGGTACTAGTAATGTGGGTGACCAGGGCGAGAATACTACGGCCCAGGTTATGGCTGAGGCTGTAGCAGCCGCCGTAGCCCAGATGGTACCCCAGCTTGTGGCTGCGATACAGCAGGGGCAGATGCCTGGAGTTCAACCACCACCGCCACCGCCACGAGAGACCAATTGGGTCAAGGCATTGGCAGACTTGAGACCCCCTTCATTTCATGGGGAGACCGACCCACGTAAGCTGGAGGCGTACATCTCCGAGTTGGAGACCGCCTACGAGACCTTGGCTGTACCCGCAGAGGCTAAGGTCCGTCTTGCCGCTTACTACCTGAAGGGTTCGGCACAAAACTGGTGGAAGCTTGTGAGAGAGGACCGGATGGCGGATCCTCAGTTTGGATGGAGGGAGTACACGCGCTCTGCTGCGAGCCAAATACTACCCTGTGCACGTTCAAGAGGCCAAGCGCCTTGAGCTGGATAGCCTGAGGCAGGGGGACAAGGTGTCGGTTGATGAGTATTACACTGCCTTCACCGGCCTTGTCCACCTGTTACCGGACCTGGGATACTCGAACCGGGTGCTGGTAAACCGTTTTTACAACGGTCTCAGCCACCGTCTTCGCTATGGGATGGGGCCAGCTGAATATACTACCTTGCAGGTAATTTAAATAAAGAGTGATGTGAATATGTGTAGTCTACAAGTGAGTATTGATGTGAGTTTGTGAGTATGTATTGCGGGGCATGACTGACCATCCTAAATTCAGGAGTGCTATCATGCCGCTGCTAAGGTGGAGATCACCGTCCGTCTGAGGGACGAGGAGAATGCGCACAAGCGCAAGGCCACGAGCGAGGGCCAGAGTTCGCAGGGGTACGGGGGAGGAAAGAAGAAGAAGAAACCTTATCCCCAGCCCCAGAAGAGTCAGCACCAGGGTGACAAGGGCCAAGCCCAAACCACCACAGCTGAGGAGCCACTAAGCTCACATATGCTTATGCGGCGAAGCCCCTACGCTCTTACCCACCTAAGGGTAATTGTTTAATCTTGTGTGATAAGTTGATGTGTATGTTGATAAGTTGTGAGACAAGTACTGAGTGTGTATTGTGTTAGCAGCTAGCACGGGCTCTGGACCGGAGCGCCACTATTACTGTAAGTGGTGCAATGGAGACCACCCCGGCAAGGACTGCAAAGGGAATGAGGTGCAGTGTCGTTACTGCGAGAAGTGGGGTCACCGTGACCACGAGTGTTACCGGAACCCCAACAGCAGAGTCAACAAGCCCAAGGGGCAGTGGAAGGGTAAGGCCACAGCAGCTATTGATGGCCCGAAGACGGCTAACCAGCCACCCACTGATCAGAGGCACACTGATTCCCAGAAGGGGAAAGGGTCGGGACCTAGCAAGGCCACCCTGAATGTGGTGGACCGGTCTGAGGCGCCAGGGCCCTCTTCTAGACCAGGTACCGCCTAAACTGTTGAATGTAATAAGTGATTGCATACCGCATTTCATGCATGTGTGTATTAATGAGTCCAAGTGTATTATCATGTGAGTAAGGAGTTAAAGTATAGTGTGAAAGACACCTAATTAGATAATTCTAAACTTAAAGGAACCTTCAATATATGTTATCCAATCCCACCCACACCAAACCCTGAAGAAACCACCATCAACATCACCGACTTTCCAATGGAGCAATGTCAGGTTATCCAGCCAGGTATGATACTCTTAAATGGATACCTGACACCGGAAGCACAAATCCATGTCATCAGACGATGCGACGAACTTGGAGCTAAACCTGGAGGTTTCTACACACCCGAATATCCGAACGGATCAAGAATGCAATTGAAGATGATGTGCATGGGTAAGGACTGGAACCCTTACACCAAGTCATATCAAGAAGTGCGAGCTGAAGATGGAGCAACAATACCAAGTATACCTGAGGAGTTCCGTGCGGTCGTTAACCACGCCGTGGGAATTGCTCAACAAGTTGAAACGGATTCAATTCCGGATGTGAAAGCAGATTTATGTATTGTGAACTTCTACCAGAAAGGTGGACGGTTAGGTTTACACCAAGATAAGGACGAGTCACCCGAGTCTCTAAGTAAGGGAGTACCCGTGGTGTCTTGGTCCATTGGTGATACCGCAGTATTTGTGTGTGGCGAGCAGAAGCGTGCTGATCTCGCAAGGAAGTTAATACTAAAGTCAGGAGATGTGTTAATCATGGGTGGGCAATCAAGGATGCTATATCATGGCATCAGGAAGATCAAACTGAATACCGCACCGTCGGCAGTGATCAATGCCACACACATGAAACCCGGACGTTTGAATTTGACCTTCAGACAATTCTAAGCCTTGTATACTTTTGTAATGTGTTAAGCCAGTATATGTTAAGGGAGTTACGTATGTCTTAAGTTGTATCAACCATGTAAACCAACAATGTTGTAAAGAGGAAGTGTTAATGAATAAAGTGGAGTTATTGAAGTATATCAACCGTGTTGTTACCCAGTACTTATTAGTTTGCCAATGAATTAGGCTGTGCACTCGGAACGGGAGGTACACTGAGTGTCTGCAATGAGGCAGAAGCCGGCAAGAGCGGCACAATCCTCACCGGTACCTTTCCAGTGAATGGCGTGGATGCATCGATCTTGTTCGACTCTGGAGCCTCACACACGTTTGTTTCGCTATCTTTTGCGAAGAGGCTGGGGTTAGATGGAGAGGAGATGCCAGACTTCTTGGTCACTCTCCCATCGAAAGAGCGGATCAGGTGTACCCGCTATCACCGAGATGTCATTGTAAGAATCAGAGGTGAAGAGTTTCCGATCGACTTGATAGAGTTCGACGGACTTGGATTTGATGTGATTGTCGGGATGAACTGGTTGGAGCGGTACAAGGGCAGAATCCTGTGTGCCGAGCATCGACTGCTTCTTCGGAGTCCATCTGGGGTTACCATATCATACCGCCAGAGGCCCAGGGAGCCTTCGACTCAGATCATCACCGCCATGGCCATGTATCGTGAGTTACGACGAGGGAGTGATGTATACCTCTGCTATGTCCAGGACATAGAGAGAGACCCTGAGTTTAGCCCAGATGTGCCGGTAGTGTCGGAGTTTCCTGATGTATTTCCTAAGGAACTGCCGGGCATGCCGCCAGCACGAGAGGTTGAGTTTGAGATCGACTTAGTTCCGGGCACTGGACCCATTGCGAAAGCACCTTATCGTATGGCTCCAGCAGAGATGACAGAGCTCAAGGAGCAGCTGAGAGACCTACTCGACAAGGGCTTTATCCGCCCTAGTGTTTCACCATGGGGAGCGCCGGTTCTCTTCGTGAAGAAGAAGGACGGTAGCCTCCGCCTGTGTATTGATTATCGAGAGCTGAATGCTGTTACGGTGAAGAACCGTTACCCTTTACCACGCATCGACGATCTATTTGATCAGCTGAGGGGAGCATCAGTATTCTCCAAGATAGACTTACGTTCCGGATACCATCAGATTGCCATCCGTGACAGTGATATCGAAAAGACAGCTTTCAGAACTAGGTATGGGCATTATGAGTTCACAGTTATGCCATTTGGCTTATCAAATGCACCAGCTAAGTTCATGGACTTAATGAACCGCTTGTTCCAAGACAGTTGGACAAGTCTGTGGTAGTCTTCATCGACGACATTCTTGTGTATTCTAAATCAAGAGGTGAGCACGAAAGCCACCTGAGAAATGTGTTACAAACATTGAGGAGGAATCAGTTGTATGCAAAGTTTTCGAAATGTGAATTTTGGTTGAACCAAGTATCCTTCCTTGGACATGTGATTTCTGAGGCCGGGATCGCTGTTGATCCGGCAAAGATAGATGCAGTGCGCACCTGGCCTAGGCCGAAGACAGTCACTGATATCAGGAGCTTCCTCGGTCTGGCAGGTTATTATAGGAGGTTTGTGAAGGACTTCTCCAGTGTCTCGAAGCCGATGACTTCCTTAATGAAGAAGGATGCACCATTCGAGTGGACAGTCGACTGTGAGAGTTCTTTCGCGAGTCTCAAGGATGCTCTGACATCTGCACCAGTCCTGACTATACCAGACGGTCCAGATGGTTTTGAGGTCTACTGCGACGCATCAGGCAGAGGTATGGGTTGTGTATTGATGCAACACGGGAAGGTCGTAGCATACGCCTCCCGTCAGCTGAAAAAGCATGAGGAGAACTACCCTACCCACGACTTAGAATTGGGTGCCATTGTCTTCGCATTGAAGATATGGCGACATTATTTGTATGGGGTAAGTGTGACGATTTATTCTGACCACAAAAGCTTAAAGTACTTGTTCACTCAGAAAGAGTTGAACATGAGGCAAAGAAGGTGGGTTGAATTTCTGAATGACTACGATATTAATCTGCAATACAAAGAGGGTAAGGCAAATGTGGTAGCTGACGCATTGAGTCGCCGAGCACACTCTCTCCATTCGCTAGTCTCTCATACTGGCTTGGTTAAGAGGTGCGGAGTGCTCAGATGACGGATCAGTATATGCTGGAGATCCGGCAGAAGCTTATTGATGGCACATTCGAGGGTCAGAAGTACGACTTCAGACTCCACGATGATGACCTGATTAGGCTGAATGGCCGATTGTGTATACCTAGGAGTAGCGCTGAGTTGAAGGAGCGCATATTGAGTGAATCCCATTGTTCTACTACTTCGATTCACCCCGGAGCTTCAAAGATGTATAAGAGTGTGAAAAGGTATTTTTGGTGGACTGGAATGAAGAAAGATGTAAGTGATTATGTGTTGAGGTGTCTCACTTGCCAGAAGGTCAAGTTTGAGCACCGACGGCCTGGTGGTATGGTACAGCCAATGCCAGTGCCTGAGTGGAAGTTCCATGATATCTCCATGGACTTTGTAGTAGGGCTTCCGCCTACAAGGGGAGGTCTGAATATGATATGGGTAGTAGTTGACCGACTGACCAAGGTGGCCCGATTCATTCCGATGAAGGACACTTGGAAAGTGGCAAGATTGGCAGAACTCTTTGATAAGGAAATTGTAAGACATCATGGTGTACCGAAAACGATTGTATCTGACAGAGACACCAGATTCTTATCCAGATATTGGAAGTCTACACGAGAGGCATTGGGTACTGAACTGAAATTGAGTACAGCGTTTCACCCACAGACCGATGGTCAGAGTGAGCGCACCATTCAGACACTTGAGGATATGCTACGTGCTTGTGCACTTGACTTTCAGACCAGCTGGATTGATAAGTTACATCTGATCGAGTTTAGTTACAACAACAGTTATCATGCTTCGATCAAGATGTCTCCCTTCCAGGCCTTGTACGGTAGACCATGCCGCACGCCATTATGCTGGGATGAGTCGAGTGAGACGGTCATTATAGGACCAGAGTATCTTGAACAAGTCCAGGCAGAAGTTCGCCAGATCCGGGCTAACATGAAGGCAGCTCAGGATAGACAGAAGTCGTACGCAGATGTACGCAGACGTGACCTGGAGTTCGCCGTGGGCGATCAGGTATTTTTGAGAGTATCCCCCATGAAGGGAGTATTTCGTTTTGGCCAGAAGGGCAAGTTGAGCCCAAAGTATGTGGGGCCTTATGTTGTGACGGAGCGGATCGGCCCGGTAGCCTATAGACTAGACCTACCCGCCGAGCTGGGCAAGGTACATGATGTATTTCATGTGTCCCAGTTGAAGAAGTATATGTCTCATCCGTCTCATGTGCTTCAGCCTGAAAGGCTAACCTTAGAGCCGACCATGCGATCAGTGGAGACTCCGGTACGGATTCTGGATGCTAAGACTCGAGACACTCGCCATAAGTCCGTGAGACTGGTGAAAGTTCTTTGGTCTAACCAGGACGTTGAGGAGGCCACTTGGGAGCTGGAAGATAAGATGAAGGCGAAGTACCCGTCATTGTTTACTTCTTAGTCCTTATGTGTATAGGGTACGGGGCGTACCCCTTTTTAAGGGGGGTAGAGCCGTTTCGGTTATGTGTGTACGACGTGTATTTGAATACATCGTCTATGTTATGTTGTTATGTTACAGACCGTTGTGTCTGAATGATGTGGATAATGTTGTATGGACCTTGTGTCCAATGTTATGTACCCGATGTTATGTTGTATGGACCTGGTGTCCAATGTTATGTAAGTGTGTTGTTGATGATGTATGGAAGTATTGTTTATAAGTGTTCCCGTGTTCTAATATTTAGGATATGTGGAGTATGAACTTTGAGGGCAAAGTTCTTTTAAGGGGGGTAGATTGAAATACCCCAAACCTTAATATATTGTTTAAACACTTGAATATGGTGTATTAAGACTAAAAAGAGTCTTATAAACATTAGTAAACAAATTTAAACAAAAGAAAACACAAAATGTGCTTTAAAGTCAATAAGAGCCAAAATGTGCTCTAAGCTTGGGATGAACTTGGTTAAGACCTAATGAACTTACCAAGACCTCATTTATATATTAATGAACATATTAAACCAATTACCAAAGAAAACCAAGCTTGAAAACAAGTTAAAACACAAAATGTGCTTTAAGAAGTCTTAAAGCACATTTTTGAAAAATTGTCTTGTAAATGAGTTTTGTGTGGCTAAATGTCCATCATTACTCTTAAATATATATGTGTACTATATAGTATCACATTTGGGTGGCTATATTAATGGGAAATCAAAAATTTCACTTCTAAGTGCCTTGTTTAAGTGAATAGTGATTTTTATAAGCTAGTTTATAACATATGTTGTATTAAGTAATTTAATTGACAAACAAAGACTAAAATACCCTCATTATAATATAGGGGGCCGGTTTTCTAAGTGTGGTGACTCACCACTCAATAGTTGATATAATAAGTAAGTAAAGAAAACTAATTAAACTTACTTTTTACTTTATTACTACAAATATCTCTTAAAAGCAAATTCTATCTTCATTCTCATTTCTTTCCTTCATTTCCCACGGTCTCAACCTTCTTCTTCCTTCTTCTTGCTGTTCTCTCTCGGTAATACTACTACCACCATAGAAACTCCATCTTTGACCTCTTGCTAAATCAAGCTCACTTGTCCAAATCAAATTCTAAGACCACCAATCTCTTTCTCTCATCAAGCTCTTCATTCCTATCTTCTCAAAACTCCAAGAGCCCCATTTCGGTGCCAAGGTGTTCCTCCATTGAAGGAGCTTAAGCTTGTATTTTTACATATTGTTACTCTCCTTTGCTTCTAGGTAAGGAATATCAAAAAAAACTTCATTTCCTTCATGTTTTTGTGGTAACCGAAAATACATATTGAAGGAGCTCTTTGTGTGACCTTGTTCTAGCTTCATTCCAACTCTTCATGGACTAGGTGGAGTCCTCTCTTGCTAGATATTCAAACTCTCTTCAAAGAGCAAGGTAAAACAACTACATTAATGTTTTTGAAACAATGTAAAATTAGGGTTTACAATGAGATGGAGCTTATAGCTTGAATACTCATTATAATGTTTGTATATTGTTTAGAACTTGTCAAAGAATCAAATACCCTACCGGTTTTTAAAGGAAACAAGAAAGAAGTTGTTTGGAAAAGAGGTAAATCTACTAACCAAATGTGGTTTAATGCCTTAGGATAAATGAGCTTATAATGCTTGTTAAAACTACCTAAAGAGCAAATGGTGAATGACTTAGTAAAATGTTCTCAAGAGCTTAGTAAAAGGCATATGTGTTGTTGAGTGTATTTGCAGGTTAAAGGCAAATATATTGTGGAAATTCAGTGTTTATGATTTTTGCATCTTAAGGGCCTAAGAGCCATGTCATTTAAGGGCCTAAGTGCCATGCAATTTAAATTATGCACTAAATTGTGATGTAGTGCTTTATGAGTGGAGTTTGTGTATAATAAGTGCTTGATGGATTTTTAGTGTTCTTGGTTGATTGTTGGTAAAAACAATGTGTTTTGGTTTAACAATGTTCTAGGAGAACCTATGTCGAAATTTAGGTAATAAATGAGAAGCTCTAAGTGTTAAAATGAGTTTGATAAGTTAAGGAGTATTTAGAATGGTTAAGTGTTGTTCTTGTGTAAGAATCATGCATTAAGGTGATTTGGGATGTAACAAGGACTTAGGCATGAGCTTGAGGTTTTAGTATGTACCAAAGTCATTTTGGACTTAGGTAAAGACTTAGGCAAACTTTGGTAAATTAAGGAGAAAGTGTGAACTTGAAAAAGGATTTGAAGTAATGATATAAGGAGTTAGTTGTGAGAGATGATGCTTGGGAGATGATGTTAAAATAAGGAGAAAGCATTTTGGGATAGTAGTTATCATAGGTGAGAAACACCATTTAGAAACCTAGTGTAAAATGTTCTAAGTGTTAAGGAATTTTACAAGGAAATAAGTAAAGGCTTAAGGAATTATAAGATGAGTTTTATGAGTGTTTAAGGATGTCCTAAGGTGTGTTTAAAGTGCCCAAATGAGGTTAGGGAGTACTAGGTTATATGGGGTGAAGTTTGGAGTTGAATGTAAAAAGGAAAACAAAGATTTGGGGCAGACCGGACTTGCGACCGGACTTGCAAGTTCGGTCGGGCCCAGTTTACCCTGCGAGAATTAGCTTCTGGAATGGACCGACCTTGGGGACCGGACTTCCAAGGTCGGTCGGGCTTGTATTTTGGGTACGGATTGAGTTACTGGAATCGACCGGACATAGGACCGGACTTGGCAAGTCCGGTCGGGCTAAATTTCCAAAGGGGAGAAACTCTCGGGAATAGACCGAACATGCGACCGGACTTACAAGGTCGGTCGGAGTAGAAAATTTTGATGGAAATATGTTCTGGAATCGACCGGACTTGGACAAGTCCAGTCGGCAAGGTCGGTCGGACCTAAACTTGTAAAAAAAAAAAACAGAAAAGAATGTGACTTATGTAGTTAACCCTAGGGTGTATAATAAAGGTAACCTAGGGTAAGATAGACATTAAAACATGTCATATAATCATGTTAAATACTTAGTAAGTTTGAAGTTAAATGAATAATTAACCGACATTATTAATTATGTATAGGAGTGACCTACGGAGGAAACCAAACGAGGCAAGGACCAAGGTATGGTTTTCTTGCAGTCTGTTGCCTACCGGTTTACACCGGCTTGTGTGTTGTATGTTTTTCTGTGTGTTTACAACGTTATAAGATTTAAACATGTAATGAGTTTACAGTTGTTCATATTATTGTGATGTGACATTGTGACTCATTTCCCTTGTGTGTGTCTAACATGACTTACCACCTATTGTGTATTGATTGTTAAGTTCCACTATGAACTTCTAACAAGTGTTAACTGGGAAGTGAGGAATCCGGTTGTCCGGTCATGCATGTAAGTTAAGAGTAGATATCTGAATCAGATTCGACTCTTATGTTGTTAAGATTGTTCTCCTTAATTTGGCGTTCGATCTCCCGCTAGCTTCTTCCAAAGCTTACCTATTCTGACTTATGATCGGTTTAGTGGGAACCTGTGTTTGTGTGGTGTGTTCGGGTCACTAAATCCGAACCATCTGTGACTTAAGTTACTCGTTCGTCTAACAGAACGGTAATGAGTGTGTTTAACGAGCTTAACATGAGAGTGAATCACTCTCTAGGCTCTTGTGTTATTTGACCCTTGTGGTTTGTTATCGTGGAGTGAAAATCCACTGTGTATGTGTTGTTGTGCTGTGCACCATTGATGCTAAGCCATATGTTATGTTATGTTATGTATATAAATGAATGCCATGTTATCATGACAATTAGTTGCGCGTATCCCGGTAGTCGATGGGCTGCGCGTTAACCATGCCAGCCAAGGGTTGCTGACCCCCTCGGGGGATCCATATTTCTTATACTGCAGGATGAGGATCGAGGAAGCGGAGTGGCTTTAGATCCTAGGATGCAGGTTTACTTTTGTATATTTTTGGATGTTGGCCCGGGATGCGCCTGTGCTCCTGTGGCGTTATATACGTTTGGTTGTTGCAGTTTACAGTGATGTTATACAGTAAAGGATATGTAAACACTCGGTATTGTATATGATGTATTTATGGTTTAGTTTTATGCTCGGGAGTCTGATCATCAGACCGGTACACTTGTATTTATTCTGCCTTGTCAACCACGTGGGTGGTTGACGGCGTTGTAGCACCGAAGCGTTAGTTATTGTTTAGTTATTTAATTCCGCTGCGATTTCATTTAGTAGAATGTGCGTATTAGGGGTGTTACAGTAAACTACCGGGATTCCTCACCTCAACTCATACCATCACTCTCTCATAATGTTTAAGATCTACTCTTAGTCTTATGGAGAATATAAATTATTAGTTAGCTGCCCAATGGGTCTCACACATACCTAGAAGTAATCTAGGTTATATTCATGTTCGAGATCCATGCTCTAGAGACCGACAGTGTCGTGACTCGTCCCTAAGTGTTTTACTTAGGTTACCATATACTTAATATTAATATCATGGTATTATATCAAGTAACCGTCATGTCATCACAACGCATATGTATGTTTATATAAGTCGATCTATAGTCGACATAGTGTTAGTCCCGTAGGACGCTCGTGCATAATAAATAATGCAGTAACACTTAAACACATACATGTAACCACACACATATAACACACAAGTTATATCAACCAAATCCGAGCCCAAGGAGCAACCTTAGGACAACTCTGATCAAACCCCTTTACATACCGTTCACCCTGATCGTATTACGGTGGAGTATGAATCAGCAAGATCCTATGCTCCGTGTAGTCCACTAGCTCGTCAAGCGTCGTGTTAGAAGTATAATCTAAACGGTATTAAAACTATAAGTCAGTCTCCATGACTAACTACATCCGGTATTTCCGAATAATAAGTAACCCCGACAGTTCACCCCTGTTTTCTACAGTCGTTTGTTACGGGTTTCTCTAAACCGGTCGGCTTTGTTACTTAAAAACTCGTATGTCAAAACATTTCAACTGTTAAGTTTAATTCGTTACATTTCTTTTAATCTTATTCACTATCTAGTTTAGGTACATAACCTATAGTTGCATGTATGCATGCATTATTATATTATATTGTATTATTTTCCACCTTCCTTTACAATACATTGTATTCTATGATCTATTATCTTTGCAAATTATATTTGCATTCAAAAACTCATAACATATAGTTTGTAACTATTATATTTTTTAAATAACCACCACCATTAAATCATATGGTTTCCAACCAAATATATATCCACCTTATATACCTTATTCTTGTGTATGTATATATTTACCACGTAGGTAATTCCCATGAGTTTAATAAACTCTTATATTTTATGTTACATTTTATCATCTTTTATTAGATGATTATTCCCATTAGTTGTATTATATTATACAACTTATATTAAGATTATTATCCTAATATTATGTAACATTTTATGTTGTATATTTACAACTCCTAAGGTTTAAATCAATGCACACCTTAGTTTATAAATCTTATTTATTTATAGTTTGTCACATTATTCTATGTGAATATCCTTACTCATATTAATTCCACCTAAACCATGTAATTGTTATAACATTTATAACATTATAGACCTTAGTCTAAAATTCATTTTCCAACTCTTGTTAATTCGGTATAGCCCTTGAATTTATTTAAATTCCATTTTGACCACATAACATTATGTAATGTTATACCATATACTAATATCATTAATATGATATTTTTATTTCCTTTAACTTATAACCTATAGTTTTTATACAAAACTATTATATATTGCCTCTTAGGCATATATATTAAACCTTATACTTTTCCATAAACCATAGTTTCCTTTATTTACAAAATCACCCCATTAATTATACCATGTTATATATACCATTTAATATAACATTTCTAACTTATAAAAGAGTATAACCTATGGTTATTTTATTTACTAACCGAATAGGCCTCAATATATATTCTATATTGCCATTAGGCCCCTTTTATAACATATAGTTTAATAATTCATTAAAACTATATATTATACATATATCTTAATAAATGCTCTTATATAATTCTAAAAATCTCCAAATTTCTCCAAAGGGTTATAAATAGCTTATTAACCCATATATTTCCGGTATTCACATTTCCACCACCTATATTTCTCCAAAGTGTCATAATGACATAATAACTATATATTATACATATATAGTTCATTTTAATTCCAAAATCAACCCAATAAATTCCTAAAAATTCCTAATAGCCCATGGGTGTTTTATAATACCATTATTCACCCTTTATTTTCGATAATAACATATTCACCATATATGTTATAAAAATATTACCATAAGATACTTATCTTATTATAAAGCCTTAAATAAGTTATCTAACTTATTTAATTTGGTCAAAACCTACCATATGGTCAAGGTTGACCTCCTTAATATTTCCTTGACCATTAATTCCTAATAATTACGGTTTCAACCCCTAAGTTTCCAAAATTCACCATTTAACCCCAAAACTTATAAAATCTTATAAACTTTATTTTAAATCCTTTTAACCTCTAATTTTCGGCCTTATTTCTATAAAGCCCCCAAATTTAATTTAATTACACTTTAACCCCGTATTCATTTCGGTAATAATTATATATCACCTAAACTTAAATAAAAGCTTGTAAATGCATAAATAAAATGGCCTAAAGTACATGGCCTTATTACAACATTTGCTCACAAAATAAATTACACATAAATGTCCCAAAAATGCTTATAAATCTCGGCCTCACCATAGATTTTTCATTTAATTTCCAAACTTCCACATAATGTCTTAAATTTGACAATTATGCTTGTTTAATTAGTTATAAAATTTATTAAACCATTCCTTAATCATTTTAAGGTCAAACATGACCTTATTTCACTCATTCACTCACGACAATTAATATACACAAGTTTAAACTTGTGTTAATGTATCAAGTTAAGGTTTTAAGTGATTTATACCTTGATTTAGCTTGGATAAATCCTTGTTTGGATTCGGCCAGCCTTAGATAAAACTCCCACAGCTTCTTTTACATGTTTTCAAACAGAAACCAAGGCATAGTTAGTCTCCAAGCAAGATCTAACCATAAGAAGTGTTTTAATGTATATTTCAAGGTAAGATTTACCTTAGATCTTCAAGTTTGTTGGAGATCTACTTCGGCCCTATTTTTTCCAGAAAGAAAGAGTATCAAAACTCACTTAAAAACAAGGCACAAAACCGTGGGTAACTAGCTTGGAAGATGGCTTAGATTTACCTTGTTTAAGATGCCAAAAATGGTGTTTTTGGCTTGGATCTAGCTACACCTTGAAGCTCTTGATAGATCCACTGAATAAATATATTAAGCAGAAGATTATAAGGCTATTAGAACAGGTTTTACAACCGGATCTAAAGAGAATCAAAGGATAAGTGCTTAAAGCACATTTTTGTACCTTAAGAACAAGTTTGGGTTTCTCCACCCTCTTCCCTTGTTATGGCCGAGATTTCTCCTTCATTTAACCTCCAAGAACAACCTAGATCCATGGATGGAAGTGGTTGATGTTTAGATCCACCGAAAGAAGAAAAATTGGTGAAGAAATTGAACATAAAATGACTAATTAAGCTCACCTAGGTACCAAAGTGTTCTTCAATGTTCTTGGTGACTTACCCACGACTTGGAGAAGCCAAAGAGAGAGGAGGGAGCCTTGGAATCGGTTGGAACCAAGGCTAATGAGAAATTGGGTCAAATTTTGCCTTAATACTCTCTTTTTCCTTTGTTTATTATTTTTGTGATTGATGACTCATCAAAGGGATAGGAATGAGGCTGGCACCGATAATTGGAGGGGAAAGGTAAGGCTCCCACGATTTTGTGGCTGGTGGAGTCAAATAATGGAGCCAAATGGTGTATTAATTAATCAAAGGCAAAAGTAATCCCTTAAAACATGGAAACATGTTGAAGGCTTGTCTTTATCTTGCAAGTGGCGATTTTAAACCTCATCAGCCTGTGAATGTCGACCTCATGTGGTCCAAGGGGTCAAACTTTGACCTCTTGACCATTCTTAGTCAATGTTGACTCAAACGGGCCCCATTTTAGGGTTTTATTAATATTTTAATATTAAATTTGTAAAAATTCGTAAATTTCTGGAATTAAATTCCTAATATCATATAATATGATATTTTATTATATTTAAAGGTAATTATAACCTTTTATCCCATTTAAAACCAATTTAGAAGGCAATTACACAAAAATGTGCTTTAAGGAGTTTTAGTGCACATTTTGCGTCTCAAGGAGTTTCTGAGCTTGGTTTTCTTTGACAACGGTTTTGTTGTGTTCCTTACATGATATTTGGTCATGGTATCCAATTTTATATCATTTAGAGGTCATTAGACCTTTAAGGTTTCTTAGAGCACATTTTTGCCCTTTTTGACCTTAAAGCATGTAAATGCTTGTTATTTGTGTTGGAGTGTTTTCCAACAATTGTAATATGTTTAGTAATGTGTTAATATGCTTAGGACAAATTTTTAGGTCCTAAGAAGTTCATTTGGGTATTTATTTACCCTTAACAGTCAAAGGGTGCAACATCTTGTTTTGTGTTGACCACTGTTGTTCTCAGTTGACTTTTAAGGCATGTTTAGGCCTTAAATAATGTGATTAAATATTTAATCCATGTTTTATTAGTTTGGGGTATTTCAGTATAGCCCCGCTTGTATTTGTAAGTCCGGTGGCGAGTCTTGAGTATGACTCTGCCCGGAGGCTATGAGTAAGTATTGAGTATTGAGTACTGAGTATGTATGAGTAACTATTGAGTATTGAGCAATGAGTATGTACAAGTATAGTAATGAGTATGGAGTAAGGAATGTGTACGAGTAAGGTATGGGCATCGAGTGATGAGTATGAAGGAGTAAAGTAATGAGTATTGAGTAAGGATGTAAGTATGAGTAAAGTAATGAGCACCGAGTGATGAGTAGGTATGGGTAAAGAGAAGAGTAACGAGTAGGGAGTAAGTACGAGTAGAGTAATGAATATTGAACAAAGCACGAACAGAGTAATGAGTAAGGTAACGAGGAAGTAATGAGTGAGTAACTAACACAAACGGTTGACTGACGAATTGTCTTCCCTAGTAAGTATTGAACCTTGTATATGTATGTAAGTATTGATGCTTGTATTGTTGTAGTATTAGTATGTATGTATGCATGTAAAACGAACTCCATGTATATTCGACCAAAAGTAGTCGGCGTACCCCGGTTAGCACGCGGGGTATGTGAATTTCATATGCAGCAATTTGCTGAGCCCCTAGGGGCACTATTTTTTATTTATAGGTACTTCGAAACCGAACGCCGTTCGAGAGTGTAGGACGGAGCTGCTGTATAAGTATGGGTAGTTGAGTAATAGGAACTGTATTGTAATGTAATGCAAAATTGGAAGTCCAAATTGTATCGGTAATTTGAGGAATGTAGTAGACTCGGTATAGTATTGTATTGGAGTTTGTATTTGAATTATGATCTGAGTGTGGAATGGAAAGAAATGTATTGTGTAGTGTACTCGGTATATTCAAGTCATCAGACCGATAGTATGTAGTAGTGTAGTTGGCCTTGTTAGTCACGTGGGTGACTAACGGCATTGTACACCCGCCGCTGTGTATGTAATATCCGCTGCGAAGGTAAGTATTTGTACAGTAATGACGGGATTAGCGGTAGGGGTGTTACAAAAAGGGTTAAATTGAGAACCTTTTTTGTTCCAAGCTCTAAATCTTTTGCTGAACTGATTGAGCACACCTCCATGTCCCTTCGTTCCAGTTTTCGGGTTTGAGCATTCAGTCGGTGCGAACACAAGAAGATAGTGGAGGACGGTAAGGATGGGTCCCAATTAAAATTCGAATCCATAAGAGAATGTGTGATACCCAGTGTAGGGGTCACCTCCCACATCGATCGGGAGAGAGCACGAACCATGCCTTATAGGTGTGGGGATACTCTTCCCTTGTGTGAGGCCTTTTGGGATGGTACCCCGAGAACAAAACCGTGCGGGCTGCGGCTCAAAGCGGACAATATCACACATGTGGGTTAAGACTGGGCTGTTACAATTGGTATCAGAGCCAGGCCCAGGTCGGTGTGCCAGCGGGGACGCTGGGCTCCCAAGGGGGGTAGAGTGTGATACCCAGTGTAGGGGTCACCTCCCACATCGATCGGGAGAGAGCACGAACCATGCCTTATAGGTGTGGGGATACTCTTCCCTTGTGTGAGGCCTTTTGGGATGGTACCCCGAGAACAAAACCGTGCGGGCTGCGGCTCAAAGCGGACAATATCACACATGTGGGTTAAGACTGGGCTGTTACAATATTGAAATACCCCGAACTTAAATATGGTGATTATATTATTCTAATATAGTATTTAAGGGCCTAATAGTGCCTAAGTAATTTTTGGTAAAGAAAATAAATCCAAAAGAAATGAGAAAAACGCTTAGAAAGCGGGAAACGCTAGAATGAGCGTTAAATAACCATAGGAGGTACGAGACCTCGGTTATAGTATTGTAAGGATTCCTAAGGCTTATTTATGCCTAATGAGTATACGGGAATGATTCCCGAAGAAAACGGATCCGAATAATGTACTAAAACGCTAATAGAGCTTTAGCGCACGTTTTTCGAGAAAACCCGAAAACGTGATTTTAAGTGGTCAAACGAACCCGTAAAAATTATGAATCATTGAATACCTATTATTAAGCATTAATGGAAGCTTAATAATCAATAAAAATAAAAAGAAACGAGAAAATTCCGGAAAACGGGCCCGGTTAGTGAATAGTACCTAAACCGGGTAAAATAACGGGCATTTTCTGTAAAAGACGAAAAACGCTCCAGCTAGTATTGCAGAGGGGGCCGGTTTTTACAAGTGTAAACAGCTCTCTCTCACACACACACAAGTAACAAATAAGTAAATCAAAGAAAGCAAAAAGTAACAAGTACAAAAGTAAATACCTCTCTCTCCTCTTATTCTCACTTTTCCCTCTTCTCTCCTCCCATTTCTCCCTCTTACCGTCTCCCTCCTCCCTCCTTGAGCTGGGCGATTTTTGAGGAAGCTCCACACCTTCCATGGCTTCCTCCTTCTTCCACAAGCTCTAGCTTCGTTGAAGCCCCAAATCGAAAATAAATCACATATTTGTAATCCCCTCATCCTCCTCTACATTTCTATCTTTTCAAAATTCGAAAAGGATGAGTTTCATTTTTATGGGTTTTCCCCATTTGAAGAGAAAAGCACACCATTGTGAAGCTTGGAGTCTCCTCTTTCCCACAAGGTAAAAATCTCCATGAAAGACCTCACTTTTCTCCACCTCTTGGTATGGCCGATTTTGGTCTCTTTTCTTACCTTGTTTTTCCTCTTGTTTTGGAGCTTTGTTTCAACCCTCCAATGGTGGGAGAACACCTTCTTGATTCAAGGGTGAGAATCCCTCTCAAAGATCTCCAAAGGTAAAACCCTAAATTGTACTCTAAGCCTTTTTTATGGAATTAGAATTCTCTAAGGGTTTAGAAGAGTAATTAAAATGCATTTGTGTGTTTCTTGGGTGTTGGGGTGGAGTTTGGCAACTCCACTCCCATGTGACCGATTTGGAACAAGAAAGAGAGCAAGAGGAGAAATGGAAAAGGAAATGAAGGAAAATTAAAGCTCAAGGTAAGAGCCTTCCTAATGTAATTTATGCATTAGTGTAATGGGAATGGGTAAAATTTAAAGAACCCAAAACCTTGTACTAGTATGAGAATTGTGAAGTTTGGTATTTAAGAGTAAGTATGTGGATTGTAGGCCTTAGAGCCAAATAATTGTATATGAGTATTGTATTGTGATTGAGGATATTGTTGTATTGGGATTGTATGTGTGCTGATAGAACCCTTGTGGTTTGGCTAGAATAGGTATGAATTTGATGAGAAAGGATGTGTGGATAAGTAAGGAAAGTAGATGAGTTATGGCAAAATTTGGTAGGAATTGTGCATTAAGGAATGACTTGGTGAGTGGGAAACCAAGGTATGTATTGGGGATAGTAAGGATGTTTAGAAGCCATGGAAAGATGATAGTATGTGGAGTTAAGCTACAAAATCTGTAGCAAGAGGCATCAAAATGTATTGTGAAACTAGGAAGAAATTAATGTGCAGTTTGGTAAAGGATGTTGGAACTTGGGTATAGAAATGTTTGTATGTGTTTGAGGAGGTATTTAGAATGCTAGGAATGACATTGGTTGAGGAAGTATTGGATGGAGAATTGAGTTAAAAATCTGTAGCATAAGAGTAACAAAAACTGTTACAAGTGTTGGAAAAGAAGTGAGGAAATTGAGTAAGTTATTTGATGGATTTAGTAATGGATTTGATGGATGGATTAAGGTATTTTAGGAAGCCTAATTAGTGCTAAATCATGTGGGATTACATGTAGGAAGATTGGGGAAGAAATGAGTAAGGAAAGAAGTGAAAAACAAAAGCTGTAGGTAGGTTCTGGACCGGACCGACCCAGAGGTTGGGTCGGACGGTGGGTCGGTCGGATACAGACCACAGAACCAAACCATTCGGGAACGGACCGACCCAGGAGCCGTGGGTCGGACATGGGTCGGTCGGAGCTTAGACAACGGACTGAATCTTTCGGAATGGACCGACCCAGAAGTGCATGGGTCGGTCGGAACAGTTCTGGGTCGGTCGGGACAATTTCAGAAGACGGAAAACTTACTGGAATGGACCGACCCAAAGGGTTGGGTCGGTCGGTGGGTCGGTCGGCCCTAACTTATAAAAAAAAAAAAAAAAAATAGTAACATAGTAATCATATGTGTATATATAAGGATGTACATATATAAAGGACCTTGGTAATACACCATTAGTGTAACATTAATGGTAGCAATAAGTAGTAGGAAAAACAAGTAAGAGGATTAGTAAGGAAGTGGTAAGTAAAGAACGTTAAGTACACCGGGATAACGGGGTAAATACGGGAGTAGCGATTATTTGTGTATTGAGATAGTATTAATAATGTTGGAACATTATCAGAGGAACAAGTGTGAACCAAGGAACGAGGGAACACACGGTAGAGCTAACCCCGGTGAAAGGTATGATTTTCTCATGCCCCACGTGCTAACCGAGTTACATTGATTTGTGTGCTGTATGCCGGCTAATCAAGACTAAAGCATGAAAACGGTTTATTGCCTTTCTTGCGTCTTGCTGTATGTTGCATGAGCTAACCTTTCTTGAATTGATTGTGTGGCTTACTTGGTGCGTAGATCGACTCATAGATGAGTCTTGTATGTAATGACTCGTAGTAAGAGTCTTATTGTGAGACAATGGAACAATAACAACGCACAAACTATCGAATCACAAACGCAAAAATAAACTCACTAGAATGTGAGAGAGTGTACGGGAGTAACAACCTCCCGATAACGTAGAAGAATCGAAATGAATAATCCACAAACAGTAAGTAGTGGAAGTATAAAAGTGACCTCTAGTAGAGGAACTAATCTTGGTACAAATATGAACCATGAGAGTAGTAAAGAATGATGAGGGATCTCCAAACCCCTTAGTAATTAGTCGACCCATTATGAGAGGACCCGACTAATGTAAGTATGTCCGAATATGAGAGTATCCGATATGTTGGGGAAACCCTTAAACCTGAGGATACTAGACAGTAGTAATTCCCTAAGCCAGTGGAGGTTATCGAGAGAGATACTTCTAGGCTAATCTGTAAGATTGTATTATACTCTGAGAGAAGAGTGTTGGGAATACGAGTAGTCCGGTAGTACGGACATTTGAGTATTTGAGGAGCTGATCGTACAGCCCTCGTATTGTAGGTCCGGTGGCGAGTCTTCAGTATGACTCAGCCCAGAGACCAAAGTATGAGTAACGAGTATTGCGTATGTATGAGAAGTAAAGAGTATTGAGTACGAAGTAAGTATGTGTATGTATGAGTAAGCAGTAAGTATTGAGTACGTATAAGTAAGTAAGGAGTGCTGAGTAGCGAGTATGCACAAGCATTAGTAACGAGTATGGAGTAAAGCATGTACGAGTAAGGATATGAGCATGGAGTGATGAGTATGTAAGAGTAAAACGAGCAACAAGTGAGGAGTAGTTAGGAGTAGTGTAATGAATATCGAACAACCCCGAAGTAGCAACGAGTAAGTAACTAGTACGAATGGTTGACTATCGAACTGTCTTCCTTGGTAAGTATTGGAATTGTATGTATATGCATGTATTGTTGTAGTATGAGTATGTATGTATGCATGTAAATGAACTCCATGTATATTCGACCCAAAGTAGTCGATGTACCGCGGTTAGCACGCGGTATATGCGAATTTCATATTCAGCGTAAGCTGACCCCTTCGGGGGACCGTTTTTAGTGTGCAGGTACCCGAAGCTGATCACCGTTCGAGAGAGTAGGACGGGGACTGCTACGTAAGCATGGGTAGTTGTATAGTAGGGATTGGTACTTGTATTGTAATGCGAATTTGGAAGTTTAAACTGTATCAGTAATTTAAGGATTGTAGTATACTCGGTATAGTATCATAATGGAGTTGTGTATGTATTATGGATGAGTATGCAATGGGAAGTAATGTAATGTGTAGAGTACTCGGTATGTTCATGTTCATCAGACCGATAGTAAGTAGTATTGTAACCGCCTTGTTAGTCACGTGGGTGACTAACGGCATTGTACACCCGCCGTCGAGTAAGTAATATCCGCTGCGAAGGTAAGTATGGTACGGTAATGACGGTATTAGCGGTAGGGGTGTTACAAAAAGTGGTATCAGAGCGAAGTATCGCTCTGATGGATGAAATACCGAGTTTAGGAAAGTACCGAGTTAGGAAGTAGAGACTTAGGGCTAAGGGTTGAGTGCTAGTGTGCGAGGACGCTAGATAGGAACTTCCGTGTGAACCGGAAACCTACAACAACCATACCCCGCCCTCCGCAACCCACGGTATTAAGTATGGGAATAACGCCAGAGAGATGGAAAGACCTCTCACACTCGGGTAACACCCGATCTGGCAGTTGCAAGTAAACCTTATTAGAAAAGAACCTGTCATACGGTCGAGTCCAAGAACTGGAAGTCCCGAAGACGGTTCCCGTTAAATGACAAGGACCGCACTTAATGGCGGAGGAATGAAGATCCTAAACACAAGGATGATGAAATTTATGGCACCATGGGGCGACATGCTTCGCAGTCGCGAGAACCATGTGTAGCCAGCAAGAAGAAGCACAGTCGTGCAATGAAGCAAGGAAAATGGAGTAACAAGCCGAGACAAGAGTCTACGGACCGTAATCTTTGATGATACCAACAACGGTATACAAACCGACTAAGGAATTAGTCGAGGTTGGATTAACCAAACCTACAGCCAAGAGGCGTAATAACCGAACAACATAGTTCAGATAACTATGAAGAAATCATAACACAGACACCTATAGGACCACAACATGGTTCCTAAGGATAAGCCAAGTCTCGTTAACCACACTGAAGGTGTGAGACAGTCGAATGGACGACAACCATGTCAAGTATACTGAGAAGCGACTCAGGAGATCGATCACCAAGATCAAAGGATCAAGGAAGACCTAATAAGACCACCAACTATGGATGGAAACGATGCCGTGACCGGTATACGTTAACTGAAAAACAACTTACCCCGCACTTGCCTAGGGCAAGTGCAGCAACAACAGAACGGTTGGAATACTTTTACCAAATCGCAAATACTTACTACAGTACCACTATGACGAATGGAGCAAATGCAGGATCACCAATCCTAAGGATGTTAAATAATGAACCCTCGGGAAGGCCTAGCGGCCCGACCATTGTATTAAGGACGTACCAATCAGCAAGAAGCTGAACTTGGTCAAGACCACAAACTTGGCAACGCCATGAAGAATTTCTTTAACACCGAACCGTTATTTCAAAAACCAAAATTTTTCTCCAAAAACCACAAACCTTCTTTCAAAACATTGGATTTTAAAACCCAACAGATGGAATATCGGTGAGTATCATAGAGTGATACAAGAAGAGTTGACAATAGAATACTTCACCTAGGCGTGTGACGAACACTACGTGTACCCAAATACGGGATGTGGGACGACCGCACTCCGAAGGAGCTTGCGGGCCTGACAAATAGTTAGGTAAGTGGTAACGTGCCAAGACGGTACCCCACGTATGTATACATGTAGTGTACGAAACACGGGAAGTAGTCAACTCTGTTCTACGGACCATAAGTAAATACAAAACAGAACAGTTAGATACCTCAAACGAGCAAAGGAAACTCAGGTAAGCTACATGCTAAGGAGTCAGAAACTCACTCCAGGAGAACAATGAAGAGTTTAAAGTGCGAGAAGCACCAACAACTGAATAAAGACATTGGACATGTCTCGAATATACTAAAGTAAAACATGACGACTGGAAGGAATACGCAGTCTAAACACAGTAAGGCAATGCCTAACACTAACACTTTAGTGTTCAATGAACGGGATAGGATTCCCAGAACAACTACCACAAACACACAGAGTGATGTGGCAAGGTACCGGAAATACCATTCATCGCCGGAAGGAATACCAAATCCGTTATAACACAAGGAAAAACACCAATGGTCTACCCTAAGAACGGGAGCCACTATAACCCTCAACGGATAACTCAGATCCAGAACCGCAAGGTGGGATAACAAACTGAACATACTCATAAACATCAAGCAGATGCAATAGCATAATCAGTAATACCCAGGAGCAATCCATAAAGGGTATCAAGTCAACAAGGTTGAACGAAATATCGTGATAAGAACACCACAATTGGAACGAACATTCGGTTAGAACACCGAAGGGATCCCACTTGACAGGGGATACCCCAAATTAATAAACGGTATCAATCAATACCAGGATACGAAAGGGCCTCCAACGAACGGAAGCGTGATGCAACGATCTTATCATGGAGCCCAGTATCACCTCCAAGCTATTCTATGGCATATGGAGAAGTAACCACCTTGGAACAGCCTATGATGATAGAGCTCTAGGCAATATGGCCAGTACGCCATGGAACTATTACATTACAGAGTTCAACGGTTGCAAAACCAGTTATGGACCACATGGAAAATAGTCAAGGACAACTAATAAAGTTTATTGACCAACAAGCAAGGATACCCCTCATAAATGTGAGACCGCAAGAGCGGTGAACATATGGATCCCAAGAAAGGGATACCATCAGTAACTGTCGGGAAATATATTCCTTTCAGAACTACTAACGTAGTCAAGCTTGAGCATATAATTATTGCCAAACAATGTGAAATAAGCTTCAACAGCAATTGTGACAACCAAGGAGTAACCGGTTATAAAACCAATGATGCTCAGAGAGCTCAGAAAAATAAAGGAATACCATATTCTGTATTTGCCAAATACATGGGGAACCATTGTATAAAGGATAAAAATACATGAGCTGAAGCTAGCAACAGCGGAAGCCATGTAAACCAAAACTGTGACTCAGTAAGAACATGGTGCGCAACAGGCGACCAGTATATGTAAATAATCGGAACGATCAGTCCTACTGCGACCTCATAAGAGACTTACTGCCAAGAGTTTACGCCTCTGCACTCTGTATGACTGAGTGTTTTGGTATTGCCCTTGTGCAGTAATGATCGAGTGGGATAGCTAGGAATATGAGGAAATGTAAATCGTGGTAAATCCTTCCTTTCACCAGTAAACATGGCATAAGCCAGTCAAGCAAAAGCTTAGAAACAAACCGTGCGGCCTAAGGCCAAAGAAGCACGAAGAGGGTGAAACGCATTAACAATCACAAGATGTGAATTCCACAGGAATAAAGGTGAAAGGAGACTTAAGAAAGTCACAAGGACAGACGCATTCAAGATGCAAGGTCATACAATTAAAGAACACTTGTAATGAAACAGAGAAACTGGTATAATTCAGAAGCTACCAACAATAGAGGAAGCACTACAACTAAGTAGTGGCTTAACCTCAACCGACAATAAGTCGGAGGAATCAAGTGAATGCTCACTACAAAACACAACAGTATGTATATAGATTGCCAGAGAGCTGGTTACAAATCTAGAACTCATCCAGTTCGAACATGGAAAAAAACACCACACTTGGTTAATAAACCTTGTTCCCACAACAAGAGGGATAGAAAGGTGATGTGTAACACGTTAAGGATAACGAGAAGGGCGAATAACCCAAGTTATCAGGGTCGCGCAGCGGAAGCTAGTGGGCCCAAGATTCTAAGTAAATACACCTAGAACCAAACCCGGTTCAGAGTTAAATAAACCCCGATGAAAAATTCTTGACGTAGGGACTAACCGGTAATACGGTTAAGACCCATTAATCAAGGAACATTGTATAATAGACCGCATGGAAGCTGAACCACTCCATGATGGCTGAATGCCTTGACCAATGTCCAATGTTGACACATGGTAGATTACGTGGGCGTAATCCCTTTTAAGGGGGGTAGAGCGAAAACCGCGAAATGTATATTTTACGTGACAAGGGCGTAAACTACAATGCGCATAGCGCAAAAGAATTCGTTTTGATGGTTGATACTTATGTTACATAAACATTTGTATTCACTCATCGTGTAATTGTAGTTATTTGAGAAATAAGAATGAGAAAGGAGTAGGGAAACTCCAGGGGAATGAGTACCCCGATTGGTAATAGTACGAGGAATGAGTATGTATGGGAGACTTGAGGAGTATAAATCGGTATGGAACCGAAGTATGTAATGAGTATAAGTCGGTATAAAAACCGATGTATTTTATGAGTATAAATTGGAGCATAGCAAGGTAATGGGATGGTATACCCACGAATTTCTTGAGCATGGTAGTCGGAGGAAATGTAGTAATGATGGATGAAATGATTAGTAAGTAAGTAAGTGAATCATGTAATTGGAAAATGTATGTGTATGATTATGAGTAGCAAGATTAAAAAGATAGAAAACGAAATAATGTTTGACGAGCTGTCTGTTTGTATTGAGGTGGGAAGTGGAACTTGATTTGCTAGCGATCAAGGGAAGCCGAACACAAATTGGGGTGGAAGGATAATTCAACACCAATGCTGATCACATTGTGGTTGAAGGACTCTGGAAGCTCCCTTAAGTGGTCACAACAATGACACTAGTAATAGGTATAATCATCATAAATGAATATTGGGAGATGTATGCAAGTTTTCAAAATGAATTTCCAAAACTAATTTGGTACAACGTTTTCCACAAACTTGAGAATGAGGATCGGTTTAAAACCGCTCCCACGGGCGCTAGTGGATCTTCCATGCCTAGGCACGGGTATCCGGTCGAAACCATAGGAGGAGAAGCTAGTTTTGAGTCAGTGGGAGTGTTGATTAGTTTTAAAACCACTACACCGATGGTACGGTAACAGTGTGTTTTGTATTTTTCCAAGGGCACTGGGGCAGCGTAGTCCCGAGTAAGTATGAGTAAGTATGAGTAAAGTATGAGTAAGTAAGTATGAGTAAGTGCCTGAGGATCTCTATATGTGCAAATGAATTTGATCGGAACCAAAGGACCGTGGCCAGAAAGCGTAAGTGCCATTAGTCATGACGGCCGTGAACCAGAAAGCGTAAGTGTTCAAACGTGACCGGTACCTGAGGGATCGCTTGACATGGGAGAGGATGGTACCTCATTTATCTGCGGACGGACCCCATGGAGAGCTCGTAACGTATATTTTTGATTGCTATGCATGCAGTGACATGCTGTTTGGATGCGTAGTATGCATCATGTCAGACATTTGGAGTTTGACAAGTAATATGTAGAGGTCATAACCTTAGCATAGAGTATATGTACGAGTAACAGTATTAGATTCACCAACTTTGAGGGCAAAGTTCTTTAAGGGGGGTAGATTGAAATACCCCGAACTTAAATATGGTGATTATATTATTCTAATATAGTATTTAAGGGCCTAATAGTGCCTAAGTAATTTTTGGTAAAGAAAATAAATCCAAAAGAAATGAGAAAAACGCTTAGAAAGCGGGAAACGCTAGAATGAGCGTTAAATAACCATAGGAGGTACGAGACCTCGGTTATAGTATTGTAAGGATTCCTAAGGCTTATTTATGCCTAATGAGTATACGGGAATGATTCCCGAAGAAAACGGATCCGAATAATGTACTAAAACGCTAATAGAGCTTTAGCGCACGTTTCTCGAGGGAACCCGAAAACATGATTTAAGTGGTCAAACGAACCCGTAAAAATTATGAATCATTGAATACCTATTATTAAGCATTAATGGAAGCTTAATAATCAATAAAAATAAATAAACGAGAAAATTCCGGAAAACGGGCCCGGTTAGTGAATAGTACCTAAACCGGGTAAAATAACGGGCGTTTTCTGTAAAAGACGAAAAACACTCCAGCTAGTATTGCAGAGGGGCCGGTTTTTACAAGTGTAAACAGCTCTCTCTCACACACACAAGTAACAAATAAGTAAATCAAAGAAAGCAAAAAGTAACAAGTACAAAAGTAAATATCCTCTCTCTTCTTATTCTCACTTTTCCCTCTTCTCTCTCTCCCATTTCTCCCTCTCTTACCGTCTCCCTCCTCCCTCCTTGAGCTGGGCGATTTTTGAGGAAGCTCCACACCTTCCATGGCTTCCTCCTCTCCTTCCACAAGCTCTAGCTTCGTTGAAGCCCCAAATCGAAAATAAATCACATATTTGTAATCCCCTCATCCTCCTCTACATTTCTATCTTTTCAAAATTCGAAAAGGATGAGTTTCATTTTTATGGGTTTTCCCCATTTGAAGAGAAAAGCACACCATTGTGAAGCTTGGAGTCTCCTCTTTCCCACAAGGTAAAAATCTCCATGAAAGACCTCACTTTTCTCCACCTCTTGGTATGGCCGATTTTGGTCTCTCTTTCTTACCTTGTTTTTCCTCTTGTTTTGGAGCTTTGTTTCAACCCTCCAATGGTGGGAGAACACCTTCTTGATTCAAGGGTGAGAATCCCTCTCAAAGATCTCCAAAGGTAAAACCCTAAATTGTACTCTAAGCCTTTTTTATGGAATTAGAATTCTCTAAGGGTTTAGAAGAGTAATTAAAATGCATTTGTGTGTTTCTTGGGTGTTGGGGTGGAGTTTGGCAACTCCACTCCCATGTGACCGATTTGGAACAAGAAAGAGAGCAAGAGGAGAAATGGAAAAGGAAATGAAGGAAAATTAAAGCTCAAGGTAAGAGCCCTTCCTAATGCTCAATTTAATGCATTAGTGTAATGGGAATGGGTAAAATATTTAATGAACCCAAAACCTTGTACTAGTATAGAGAATTGTGAAGTTTGAGTATTTAAGAGCAAGTATGTGGATTGTAGGCCTTAGAGCCAAATAATTGTATATGAGTAGTTGTATTGTGGATTGAGGAAATATTGGTGTATTGGGATTTTGTATGTGTGCTGATAGAACCCTTGTGGTTTGGCTAGAATAGGGATGGATTTGATGAGAAAGGGTTGTGTGGATAAGTAAGGAAAGTAGATGAGTTATGGCAAAATTTTGGTAGGAATTGTGCATTAAAGAATGACTTGGTGAGTGGGAGAACCAAGGTATGTATTGGGGATAGTAAAGATGTTTAGAAGCCATGAATAGATGATAGTAGTAAGTGGAGTTAAGCTACAAAATCTGTAGCAAAAGAGGTATCAAAATGTATTGTGGAACTAGGAAGAAATTAGTGTGCAAGGTTTAGTAAACTGGATGTTGGACTTGGGTATAGATTTTTGTATGTGTTTGAGGACGTATTTAGAATGCTAGGAATGACATTGGTTGAGGAAGTATTGGATGGAGAATTGAGTTATAAAAATCTGTAGCATAAGAGTAACAAAAACTGTTACTAGTGTGGGAAAAGAAGTGAGGAAATTGAGTAAGTTATTTGATGGATTTAGTAATGGATTTGATGGATGGATTAAGGTATTTTAGGAAGCCTAATTAGTGCTAAATCATGTGGGATTACATGTAGGAAGATTGGGGAAGAAATGAGTAAGGAAAGAAGTGAAAAACAAAAGCTGTAGGTAGGTTCTGGACCGGACCGACCCAGAGGTTGGGTCGGACGGTGGGTCGGTCGGATACAGACCACAGAACCAAAACATTCGGGAACGGACCGACCCAGGAGCCGTGGGTCGGACATGGGTCGGTCGGAGCTTAGACAACGGACTGAATCTTTCGGGAATGGACCGACCCAGAAGTGCATGGGTCGGTCGGAACAGTTCTGGGTCGGTCGGGACAATTTCAGAGGACGGAAACTTACTGGAATGGACCGACCCAAAGGGTTGGGTCGGTCGGTGGGTCGGTCGGCCCTAACTTATAAAAAAAAAAAAAATAGTAACATAGCAATCATATGTGTGTATATATATGGATATACACATATATAAAGGACCTTAGTAATATACCATTAATGTAACACCAATGGTGAGGAAGTAAGTACTTGAGTAGGAAAACAAGTATGGAGAGTAATTAAGGAAGTGGAGAGTAAAAGAGCATTAAGTATACCGGGATAACGGGGTAAGTACGGGAGTAGTAATTACTTGCGAATCATATGAGCATAGTATTAATAATAATGTTTGAAACATTATCAGTGGGACAAGTGTGAACCAAGGAACAAGGGAACACACGGTAAAGCTAACCCCGGTGAAAGGTATGATTTTCTCATGCCCCGTATGCTAACCGAGTTACATTGATTTGTGTGCTGTTTGCCGGCTAATCAAGACTAAAGCATGAAAATGGTTTATTGCCTTCCTTGTACGTCTTGATGTATGTTGTGTGAGCTAACCCTTCTTGATTGGTTGTGTGGCTTGCTTTGGTGCGTAGTACGACTCATAGATGAGTCTTGTTGTGTAGTGACTCGTAGTAAGAGTCCCGTTGTGAACTAATGGAAACGTAGCAACGCATCAAACTATCGAATCAACAAACGGCAACGAAATCGACGAACTCACTAGAATGTGAGAGAGTGTACGGGAGTAACAACCTCCCGATAACGGTAGGAGAATTGAAAGGAGTAATCCACAAACAGTAAGTAGTGGAAGTATAAAAGTGACCTCTAGTAGAGGAACTAATCTTGATACAAAATATGAACCATGAGAGTAGCGAAGAATGATGAGGGATCTCCAAACCCCTTAGTAATTAGTCGACCCATTATGAGAGGACCCGACTAATGTAAGTATGTCCGAATATGAGAGTATCCGATATGTTGGGGAAACCCTTAAACCTGAGGATGCTAGACAGTAGTAATTCCCTAAAGCCAGTGGAGGTTATCGAGAGAGATACTTCTAGGCTAATCTGTAAGATTGTATTATACTCTGAGAGAAGAGTGTTGGGAATACGAGTAGCCCGGTAGCACGGACATTTGAGTATTTGAGGAGCTGATCGTACAGCCCTCGTATTGTAGGTCCGGTGGCGAGTCTTCAGTATGACTCAGCCCAGAGACCAAAGTATGAGTAACGAGTATTGCGTATGTATGAGAAGTAAAGAGTATTGAGTAAGAAGTGAGTATGTGTATGTATGAGTAAGCAGTAAGTATTGAGTACGTATAAGTAAGTAAGGAGTGCTGAGTAGCGAGTATGCACAAGCATTAGTAACGAGTATGGAGTAAAGAGCATGTATGAGTAAGGATATGAGCATGGAGTGATGAGTATGTAAGAGTAAGTAACGAGCAACAAGTGAGGAGTAGTTAGGAGTAGTGTAATGAATATCGAACAACCCCGAAGTAGCAACGAGTAAGTAACTAGTACGAATGGTTGACTATCGAACTGTCTTCCTTGGTAAGTATTGGAATTGTATGTATATGCATGTATTGTTGTAGTATGAGTATGTATGTATGCATGTAAATGAACTCCATGTATATTCGACCCAAAGTAGTCGATGTACCGCGGTTAGCACGCGGTATATGCGAATTTCATATTCAGCGTAAGCTGACCCCTTCGGGGGACCGTTTTTAGTGTGCAGGTACCCGAAGCTGATCACCGTTCGAGAGAGTAGGACGGGGACTGCTACGTAAGCATGGGTAGTTGTATAGTAGGGATTGGTACTTGTATTGTAATGCGAATTTGGAAGTTTAAACTGTATCAGTAATTTAAGGATGGTAGTATACTCGGTATAGTATCGTAATGGAGTTGTGTATGTATTATGGATGAGTATGCAATGGGAAGTAATGTAATGTGTAGAGTACTCGGTATGTTCATGTTCATCAGACCGATAGTAAGTAGCATTGTAACCGCCTTGTTGGTCACGTGGGTGACTAACGGCATTGTACACCCGCCGTCGAGTAAGTAATATCCGCTGCGAAGGTAAGTATGGTACGGTAATGACGGTATTAACGGTAGGGGTGTTACAGAATGAGATTAGGGTTTCGAAAATAAGGAGGAAACCAAGAGAACACAAGAAAAAGAAAAAGATTTTTACCTTAGATTTTTGGACTTTTCCCCAAATCTATCTACTTCACCGAAACTATAGAAATTTGTGCTTGGACCGAAACTCTATGTGAGATCTACAAGACGGTAGTAAAATCTCCGAATTTGGTGGAATATCAAGAGAGCAATCCAACTCTGAAGTTGAGCATATTTTCGGTTTTGAAGAGAAGGAAGAAAAGAGGATACAGAGGCGCTGAAAGCCTGTATTTCTTGGTTAGGTTAATACATAGTAGAATTAGAAGAAAGGGAAAAGATAGAGAGGCGGGAGCAAGGTGTTCCATGTTAGGGTTTGCAAAATACTGTGGAAGAAGGAATAGAGGAAGGGGAAGAGCTTGAAGATAGGCGCGGCGCAGGAGTATGTACGTTCCTTGGGTTAGGGTTCGTTTCAGAGGGTCGAGAAGATGAAGAGGAAGGCGTCGTCCTCGTTCCCAGTTAGGGTTGCAATCTACCGTAAGAGTAGAAAGAAAGAAAATAAAAAGGAGGTTGGGTTAGTTGGGGCTGGGCTAGCGCCGGAAGTGAATAAGGATGAGCTGGTCGATAGCTACCGAGAGTGAAAGGAAGATTGGGCCGGCCCAGTTCTTTTGGGCTGGTCGGCCCATTTTTTGTTTTTAAATGGTTGTATACCCATTGTCGTTTTTAGCTCGTTTCTTACCCGTTTTTCGTGTCGTTCGCGACACATTGTCCCGTTTAACGGGACGGATGTTTTCATGACTCCAAATTATACTTTCAAACAATAATTATTATTTTTATTTAGAATTTCTTTTAATTAGTATTTAATACTAATTGGTTGCGTTTTTCCATTTTAGGCGAAAACGTGACGTCTTTTAAATCCGACTATTTAACCAATTTTTCAATATAACATATAAGGTATCTAAGACCTCATTTTTACTTCTAAAATATTTATGGCCCGTTTTTCGATGTAAAACGATTAATTACCTTTTCGTTTATATTTCTTCTTCTTTTTTTTAAACCTCCTCAAGGTCGTTTAGTGTTCTTTACTAATGACTTCTTGGGGTTTATTTAAATATTATGTTATTCCCCTTTACTCATTTAAGGATATTTAATTCTTTAATCTCTAATTAATTACTTTCATTTAATTAATTCATTGTTAATTAAAGTAATTAATATTTGGGGTATTTCATTTTAGCTTATAGATAGTTGTGAGGATATAAAAGATAGCAAACTAGCAAAATTGTCATAGTTTAAAAGTTAAATTAGTTTGTTGTATGTTTGGTCACGAGTTGACCCATCTTAACCAAAAATTATTAAAAGGTATATTATTGTCTACACCCATATGTAGTCAGAGATGGCATATTTACTGTACAGTTAACAATGAAAATTTGTGGTTGAATAAAAAAACTATAATATAAACTACACAACTAAAAGTATAATTTACAATTGTACACAAAACATACATTTTTGATACATATATGATATACAATTTTGTGTATCTATATACGTAATTAACGTATCGAAAGATGACTACATGTGAATGTAGTCAATTGTTGATGCAAAATAAAGTTCTTATGTCCGTAATGAACTTCTGTCTGAGCTAAGACCGCATTCGCCATTCACGATTAAACGCAACAAATGTTGCGAGTATGGTTAACAAATATGGTAAGGACAAGTGCACTTTTAGTGGGATCATACATATATTATACCAATAGTTGATAACAAATGACCAAAAAAAGTACACAAAAACTAAATGTCTTCAACGAATGACCTATAGACTAAAGATAAAAGAAAGAAATATAGATAATCACCACTTGTGATTTCTTCCACTATGTATCATGGATTGTATCCTGCAAAAGAAGAATAACATCAATGAGAACCTGAGACGGAAAGCTTACAATCATAGAAAAGGCCCTACCATAACCTAGATTTAAGAAGTCTAGGTTAAGCAAACTCCCATAGATTTGGTCCCCTTTGTCTTCGTCTTTGGATGCCGTCGTTCATAACTTGTACAGTATTCCACCATCATTTGAAATAAAAACAAGACCATTCACGTTTCCCTTTTAGTCTAGAAAACAATAACCCTAGTAGGGATGTCAATCTTGACCCAACCTGAAACTGGCCCGTAAAAAGCCGGGATGATCTTTTTGACTGAAAAGATTTTTGGGTCGGGTTTGGGTTGGGTGATTGAAACCCGTTTCGAATTCGGGTTGAACCCGCCAACATAAAAAATATGTTATATTTAATGACTTAAATTAGTATTTAAATATTTAATTTATGAATAAGATGAACATTTAATCTGCAACTTATTATTGAATGTAGTACATAATAATTAATAAATATTAAAGTATTATATTTAATTATAAAATCATCCAAAATTTTAAAAATAAATAATTAACAAAAAACGGGTCGGTCTGAGTCAACTCGCTCCGGATTCAGGTTGAAAAAATATCCCTCTCTGGTTTAAGTTGACCTAAACTATTTTCAGATCAGATTAGTGTTGAGTTCAACTCAACCCAAAACCTGATTTTGACACCTCTAAACTCTCACATACACTCATATATAACTATATTAAATTATACCTCTCCTATTTAAAATATCTGTCGTTCGATTATTGAAGTCCAATAACAAATATTTTAAATATAAAAAAATACTATATAATACAAAATTATACATTATATATAAACTCTAAACTCCATGTATAATAAAACGGTAAGATTTTTTCTTATTCAATTCGATATTCAATTCAATATACTTTTGGCGTTTTGCCCTCGTCTTATTTCCGACTAACCCTCGTCCCCCGGGCTCGCCGCAAACCGGTCGGTTTATCCATGACTTCAATTATGTACCGCACCTTCCAGTGTCCTCTTCCCTCCTCCTCAAGCCAAAGCAATACACTCCCACTTTCTCTCGTCTCTGCTGCAAATTTTAATTCATCGCATCCGATAGGCTCGTTAGCTTTGAACTAGATCTCTAAATTTCCACTTCACAATCCGATCCGCTACTATTCACCCACTCGCATCTCTTTCTCCATCCAGTAAAAAATCATGTGTCGAACAAACTACTCATCTGTCACTTCGAACCCATGCAACCATCTAGCCGACTATAAACTCAGATTCGGCCCGAATCCATACACCCATCTCCAGGATCGCCTTAAACCCTCCCCAAACGGCAAAACGGTTGTCCGTGGGGATGAAATCGGGACGCCCAGATGCGATTTCTGCTCTGGGTACGGGGGCAGGCTGTACTCCTGCTTGCTCTGTTCGATTATATCCTGCTCTTCATCTTTACCAGACACTTCAAACCACGCCCGTTCACATTCGGAAGCCCATCCCGGTCACGAGATAGCTGTAGATATCAATCGGTCCGAGCTCTATTGCTTCGCTTGTGGCGATCAGGTCTATGATCCAGAGTTCGATGAGATTGTTGTCTCGAAGCTGCTTGATAAAATGCCAAGCAGAAGCGAACGTTCAGATGGTGGGCTGATGATGGACGGGGAGGGTCTGAGGAAGAGGAGGAGAGTGCGGTTTGAGCTTGAATTGATGGGTTCTTCCAGTTCCTACCAGCAAGTGGGTGTGAAGAGATTGCGAGATCGTAGTCGGAGGTCGAAGTCTGTTCATCCTTTAGGATTGAGGGGTTTGAACAACCTTGGGAATACTTGTTTTATGAATTCCGTGCTTCAAGCTCTTCTTCATGCTCCTCCTTTGAGGAATTACTTCTTAGGTGATCGGCATAACCGTGATTTTTGCCAAAGAAAGTCGTCGTCGAAGAACCTTTGTTTGCCCTGCGATGTTGATGGGCTATTTTCAGCCGTATTCTCAGGGGATCGAGCTCCTTACAGCCCGTCTCAGTTTCTCTACAGGCACGGACATCCCGACACATTTCGTACTTTGTTGAGCTGTGATCCTGCTTTGTTCTTTTATCTTTAGGATTGATGGTCGATTTCTTTCAGTTTTGTTATAGGTTTTTTGAATTAGAGCTTCCTATAAGATATGAGGTGACGTAACGATCGATAAGGCTTCATAGGTGATTAGTTCTGTATGTTAGTAGTGTTGACACTGCTCCTATTCGCAAAAAATTTCTTTGGTATGTGTTACCATCATTTAATTCGATGTTCTCTTGCAGCGAAGATGTGTTTCCTTGCTGCTGTTATATTATGAGAACATAAATCTTTTGGTTTTTTGCCGTTAGAAGAGAATTCCTGTTGATTTTTCTTGTTTAAGTGAATGGTAAAACACAGTGATGCACCGCGCTGATTAATCAGCCCTGGTTTCTTCCACCTCATCTTTTTGCAGTTGGTGGTTACATCTGGATAACTTGGCTAATTATGAGCAACAGGATGCACATGAATTCTTCATATCCATACTTGATCAGATCCATGAAAAGGAGGCAAAAGAAAGTAAGGTTATGAAAGGTAATAATCAGGGCGGAAACTCTTCTTTTGTTTTTAACTGGATTTGAAATCACTCTTTGTTAGATTGGTGTAGTTGAAGGGAGTAAAACATATAGAATAACGGGAAAAAAAAACAAAGGTTTGTCTGACATGATGAATTGTGCAGATTGTGAATGCATCGCTCACAGGGCGTTTTCTGGCCTGTTGCAGTCTGATGTAACGTGTATGAGCTGTGGGTCAACTTCCACGACCTATGATCCCTGTTTGGATATATCTATCGATTTAGACACCAGCACCACTCAGGAAAATCGTGCTGCATCTGGTAATAAGTCTACTGAATCGTCTAGCATCTCTACTCTCTCCGGTTGCTTGGATCGTTTCACTCGACCTGAGAAGCTGGGATCCAACCAGAAACTGTTCTGTGATTACTGTCAAGAGAGACGAAACTCACTGAAGCAGATGTCGATCAAACACCTCCCTCTGGTGCTGTGTCTCCACATCAAGCGGTTTGAGCACTCTCACATCAGAAAGATGTCGAGAAAGATCAATCAATATCTGCAGTTCCCGTTCTCCCTAGACATGGGCCAGTACCTGTCTTCAACTGTGGTGAGGAGCAGATACGGAAACCGAGTTTTTGCTCTAGAAGATGATCTAACAGAGGGTACGACAACCCAGTATGAGATTTTTGCAGTGGTTACCCATGCTGGAACTTTGGATTCGGGTCACTATGTCACGTATCTTCGTCTGAGCGATCAGTGGTACAAATGTGACGATGCTTGGATCACGGAAGTTGACGAGGGCCTTGTCAGAGCTTCCCAGTGTTACATGATCTTCTATGTGCAGAAGATGTTTTATTATCATAACCAGACAGACAAGGAAGGGGCAACCACAACAAGGTTCTCACGACAGAGGAAGGATCCATTTCTTCCGATTGCTGGTTGTTGTTAATATAGGGTGGGTGTTGTTTTTGTTGTGAATTATTGATCGGAGTGTGAGTGGATCTGCTGCAGTTTTTGATGGGAGATGGAAAGGAAAGGAAAGAGCCCAAGTTGTGAGGACAATACTGGATTGGTTTGAGATTCATCATCCCCGCCCAGATTGATATATAGAATGCGAAGTTATATGGAAGAAAAAGCTGTGAATGGCAGAATTCTGTTGGTTTCTACTTGTAATAGTAGTACTGCAGATCAGAGCCCATGAGGCATGCCAAACAACCCCTGTCTCTGCTGTGCACTACTAATGAAATGCTTGTGAGTCGTAGTATCTTGCTAAGGTTTTAAGAAATGCAAGGACGGTGTAGATGATGTGGCGGTTTTCCCATGACCATGGCCACGACTTGTGGTAGTATATATATGGATTTTTGTTCACCCATATTTAGATCACACCACTGACCGACCAATGTTTGGGTTTGGGTTTGAAGGATGAACTATTTAAATTTGTGTTCTTCTTGATAGAGGTCTATTTTTCAGTGAATTCAATCCAGAATTTGTGATTGTTGTGGTTTTTCATCTTCACCCAAATTGTATGTTTATAATATAGACTTAAAAGGAGGTTTGCATTTTCATGACATATCCTTTGCCTCCACTAAAGAAATTCATCATCCAGTTTGAGGATTTTAGCTATAGTGGTATAAAAAAAATTCTTAGGTGAATAAAGAGAGAGATGTAATGAAAAATGTATTAATCTAATCAATGAAATTCATTTTTGTTAGTGTGATATCCTAAATCAACTTGTAGAGATGCTGTTACCTCATCAAGAAGGGTTACTTTCTCTAATTTCATTATTTATTGTCTAAGAGTGGCGGTATCTATTTTTGTAATTAAAGAATAATAAGGGAGAGGCCAGACATCTTAATTAATAAGGGTCACTATGATTAGTTGTGTTTTCACTTCGCTCAGTCGAAAAATGACCATTTTGTCTTTGTTTTAATATCTTTCAAAAGTTGTTATATTAACCCACAATTTGTGACATATTACGAGGTGCATCCAAATTTTATATATAAAGGAATTGGATATGTTATGAAATCATATTCAAATTCAGAAATCTTATAGTTAGAGAGATAAAGAGAGGAAATGGTTTTCAAAGGTTTGAAAAAAATCTTTGGTAAGAAGAGCAAAAAAGATGAAGGAAATAACGAAGGTGGTGTTCCGGGAAATGCATGACTGTAACACCCCATCCAACAATAACACACTTACAATAAACTGCAGCGGAAAATCAACCTCATCACATTACTTATCTCGTTGGTGTTACACGCCGTTAGCCACCCACGTGGCTAACAAGGCTAATACATACACATTGTACCGGTCTGATGGGCTAAATTCCCGAGCGACTACACATTACTATCCCTTTCCACTAACAACAACAACAACGTACACCTTCAACTATACCGAGTATTTATAACTGATGCCGACAACAATTTCGGTCTTACTACACCTACTGTATACATACACTTTAAATGATTACCCATGTACAACGACTACCCGTCCTACTCTCGAACGGCTTCCAGCACTTCGTACCTGAAATAGGAAAAGAAGAGAAAGGGTGGCCCCCAAGGGGCTCAGCACCTTTGCTGGTATGGTAATCCCGCAGCCCACATGCTACCGGGCCACGCACAACTACTTGTCGTCTTAGCATGCGGTTGATTATATTTAAATCATGCATACAAGCCATAAACATACAACACATAATCATTCGCCTCAACGGGCTCAACAAACGGATAATATATCCTTACTTAATAAGTCACTCATGGTATTCATCATCCCTAGAGTGTTCCTCCTCTAATGGAGCTACTTCCTTAACAGACGACTCATACCCTTAAATCGGGTTATCCTTAAACGCCTCTTATCACAAACTGGGAATCATATCCATGATCCACACATTCCATATCCTACAACATAACTCATTCCACACATAACAAAACATAACAAACCTTTCTTGTTTCGACGTACATGATAACATCACAATCATTTTAAACATCCAATAATCTAATATATATACCATAGCATAGCAAGGGAATTTGCATAGCACCAACATTACATAACACCATAAAATCGGTTCTCACGAGGAACCTTCCACCATAGTTAGTATACCTGTGAGCCTAGAGATTTACCAACCCCATGTTAAGCTCGTTACCAACCTCGTTACCGTCCGGTTATATGAACGGTTAACTTATACCCAAGGTGTGTCGGATATAGTAATCCCAAGCACACCGAAATAACATCGTATGCCCCTGTGGCCCGACGTGAGTCAGTAACTAGCTTTGGATAAGCTAAGGGAAGGTAGAAACCAAATTGGAATACACCTATACATACACCAAGAGAGCCGAACCGGATATGATATCGACTCCCGTCCTCACACGCGTGGCCGGAACAACCGGACTCCTCACCCCCCATTAGTACATATACACTTAATAATAGTAGTTAGGATCCATTATGGAGCCTACCACATCCACACACCATACGGTATCATAACCGAGTTAAGCACACAAGGGAGGTTCACACACTTGCTTACAACAACAATATCCAACTAACTCACACATAGCCGTGGTTAGCACGTTCCCAAGGTTTGGGCCGTCAACTCCGAATACCGATCACTCATGTGTTCCTAGTTTTGGTTAGCTAAGGTTTAACACATACTTGAGGTTAAATGGTATCGGAGCCAAATTCGCCACATAAATGAATTACTATAAACTCATTACATGTTTTAATCTTACAAGGTGGCAAACACTCAGTAAAACATATTGGCATACAAGCCGGTGTAATCCGGTAGGACACAGGTTGCAAGAAAACCATACCTGTCACCGGAGTCCACTTATCCTGTCCATTTATGTACCTCGAGCAATTCTCGAACAACTGTTAACATCACATGTGTTTTTATTAACATCGGGGTTTGCTCGATTATTTAATGTCAATGCTTAGTTTTTCCCCGTTAACTTAGTTACATAACTTAACATTTTTTTTAACTTGTTTTACTCTCACATTTTAATACAACTTTTAACTCACTTAATTGTCATTAAAACTCACCTAACATGTCCTTAACATCATTATAACATCATTACCTACCAATCCCCATCATCACATAACATTTCATAACCTGAAACCATGTTTTTGGTCCGACCGACCCACCGTCCGACCCACTCGACTGGGTCGGACCATGTGCGAACATTTTCCTTTGAGATATGACCGTCCGACCCATGTCCGACCCAACCTTCTGGGTCGGTCCATTGCCGAACAATTTCCTGCATTCTAACAGAGGATGTCCGACCCACAACTGGGTCGGACCCCTGGGTCGGTCGCCCTCTAAACTTACCCAAATTTGTCAAATCTTCACCAAACTTTTCCTCAAGCCTCCTAATGTGTTCTAACATCATTTGGCACTTCAAACACACCTTTTTGCCATGTGCTAAACTCTTTAAATCACTCACCAAAACCATCTTATCATCCACAAATTTCTTACCAAATTCCTAGCACTTGGAATGTTTTCTCCTTAAGATTTCTAGGTGGTATTTCACCTATAATGACCACTATACCAAGGTGTTTCCTCTACACCTTAACATCATCTCTCAAACTTCTTTTCTTACTAACTAAATCTCCTTTTTCACATCATACCTAAACATCACTTATTCCTTGAACACCAACCTTACCTAAACATCATTTATTCCTTGAATATCAACATTACCTAAGCCTTATACAAACTCCTCCAAGACTTAATACATTCTCAAAACACACATTGAATTCCTAGAGCTTCCAATATAATACCTAAATCCTTGCATCACTCTAAATCACCTTAATACATGTTTTCTTCTCAAGTAAACATTCATTCACCTTTAACCCTTCCTAGTTCACCAAAACTCACTTACCACACTTAGAACTTCTTACACATTTCCCAAATTTGGCCATAGCTTCTCTAGTATATACCCACATCCAAACACTTAGGTTTTTACCTTAATTCATTCAAGAACACCTAAAATCCATCAAACACATTTTATACACAAACTTCACACATTTTGCACTACATCACAATATAGTGCATAACTTAAATTGCTTGGCACTTAGGCCCTTAAATAACATGGCTCTTAGGCCCTTAAATTGCATAAACCTTAAACACTGAATTTCCCACATAATAATGCCTTTGACCTGCAAATACACCCAACAATACATATTCCTTTAATAAACTCCTTGAGAGCATTTTACTAGCTCATTCACCATTGGCTCCTTAGGTATTTTAACAAGCATTATAAGCTTATTCCTCCTAAGGCATTAAACCACATTAAGATAGCATATTTACCTTTTTTCCACTCAAACTTCTTTCTTGTTTCCTTATAAACCGGTAAGGCATTTCCTTCCTTGTCAACAACTAAACAATATACCAACATTGTAATGAGTATATAAGCTTTAAGCTTCATCTCATTGTAAACCCTAGTTACATATATTGTTTTAACACATCAAGGTAATTGTTTTACCTTTGAATGGAAAGAGAGCTTGAATGAGTATCAAGAGAGGACTCCTCCTAACCCTTGGAAGATTTAAATGAAGCTAAAACAAGACAAGAGAAGACACCATTACAAGGTGCATTTTCGGTCAACACCAAAAGTGAAGGAAATGAAGTTTTCTTTGGTTTTTCCTTACCTTGAAGCAAAGGTGATCAACAAGGCATAAAAATATTAGCTCAAGCTCCTTCCATGGAAGTTCTCCTTGGCACCGAAATGGTGGTTTTGATGATTTGAAAAGATAGGAATGAAGAGCTTGCTCCAACTAAGAGAACGGTAGTCTCGGAATTAAATTCGGAGCATGGAGTCATAAGTTACAAGTGAAGAAGGGTGAAGAATGACATGGTTCTGTTTGGAACCGTTGGAGAGAGGAGGAAGAAGATGGCCAACGTGGGAAATGAGAGGAAAGAAGAGAATGAAGAGATAAGTTTGCTTTTGTTAAGATATTTATCCTTATAAAGCAAATAGTATACTAATTAGTCATTCTTTCTTTTCTAGTAAACTAACAAGGGTGGTGAGTCACAACACCATAAAAACCGGCCCCAAATAGTACCTAGGGGTACTTTAGACTTTATTATTCAATTGTCTCACTTATAACATTATATGTTACAAACTAGTTATAAAAATCACTATTCACCAAAAACAAGGCACATAGAAGTGAAATTTTTGATTTCCCATTGATATAGCCACCCAAATGTGATACTATATAGTACACATGTTAATTAAAGAGTAATGATGGACATTTAGCCATTCAAAACTCATTTACAAGACAATTTTTCAAAAACGTGCTTTAAGACTTCTTAAAGCACATTTTGTGTTTTAACTTGTTTCCAAGCTTGGTTTTCTTTGGTAATTGATTTAATATGTTCATTAACATATTTATAAGGTATAAGTATGACCATTAGGTCTTATACACATTTATCCCAAGCTTAGAGCACATTTTAGCCCATATTGACCTTAAGGTATTTATTTGTGTTTTGTTTGGTTTCATTGTCTACCAAAGTTTCCTAAGGACTTAATTAGCCTTATAAAGTCATAAATAAGCATTATCAAGTCTTGGTAGGCTCTTTGGGTCCTAGCCAAGCTCACTTCAAGCTTAGAGCATGTTTTTGCTCAAACCGTGTCTTAGTGTTTTATTGTGTTTTACCATGGTTTAAATGGTTCATTTATGTTTCTAAGGCACGTTTTAGCCTTTAAATACCATAGTTTAACATTTACACAACATACCAAGGTTTGGGGTATTTCAATGACGAGTATGCAGATGATGTTAACACCGAGGAGTACTCATGAAGGACCCATTCTGAGGTATTTTTCCTTGTTGTTTTAGCAATTTAAGTACAAATGTGGTATGAATTTGTTAAAAACTGTCTAAGAAAAGCAAAAAATGGGTTCTCAAGTAGTAGACGAGGGCCGGCGCCGGAGCCCTGTCGTATATATCAGCGCCGCCGCGCCCCCATCTAACCTGGCGTCGGCGCGTCCGTCTTATTACCGCCACCGGCGCTGCCCTTCTATGTCGGCGCCTACGCTGGAGTCCGTTCTTAAAATCACTATATCTTCTTCGTTATTGCTTTGTTTGTCATTTCGTTTGCGCCGTTGCGTTTGTCTTTTCGTGTACTTTGTGATGATCTATTTTGCTGATAATTTGTACGATATATGTGTTATTTCTTCTACAGTACGTAGTATTCTCATTTACGAGTAGTATCTGTAACACCCTAGATTACCTCTCTAGAAAGTATGAATCGAAACGAGTACAACGCCACAAACAGGGACTAAAACGGATGTCAAACGAGTTTTAAAACTGAGATTTAAGATCTATCCGACCTTATGTCCGAACTTGGATGTTCGGACAAGATCCGAGAGATCAAAGCAACATGTCCAAACTTGTGTCCGGGCTTTGAAGTTCGGACACAAGTCAAGAGTTGAAAAACTAAGAAGTCCGAAATGTCCATACTTGTGTCCGGACGTTGAAGTTCTGACACAAGTCGAAAGTTAAAAACCATGAAGTCAGAACGTGTGTCCGAACGTCTAAGTTCGGACACAAGTAGAAAGTTAAAAACCATGAAGTCAGAACATGTGTCCTAACGTCTAAGTTCGGACACAAATTCCGATAAAGCCAGTCGTACGTGGTCCGAACATTGGTCCGGACATGTAAGTTCGGACCAATGCCGAGACTTACAAGCCAGACCTGTCCTCGCATGCTATCCGAACATGCAAGTTCGGACAGATGTTCGGACACCACTAAACAGCGAAATTCAGTAAACTCTCGGGGCCTATCCGAACATGTACGTTCGAACGTATGTTCGGACAGAGCCACAACCTCAAAAACTTAGTTAAATCATCCTCCTTTTAAAAGTACATACCGAGATTACCAAAACACATCATTAGTAACATTCATTAATCCATAATCTTTGTCATATTCAAAAGTGTAGCATAAAGATAAATAACAGCGGACGTAAATTAAATCTGAGGCATTACCGCCACACTCAACCAGTTGAGTTCTAAGGCCAATCCTCCTCCTTCAACATAAAACACTCTGAGATACGAATCCAAAATAATGTATGCTAAAACAATACCAAAAAAGGACCGCACAAATGAGTGAAACTCAGTAAATTCTATCTCATAGTGTAAAATACATTTGGAAAACCTTTTGAGAAATTAAATAGACAAACATAATGTATCACAATCCAGCAATCCAAAACCATTTTCCAGCAATCCAAAACCATTTTCCAGCAATCAATATCCATCAAGAATTCAGGGGAGCTTTCACAAGGAACCAATCACTTTTATACACGGACAGACACCCAATAACGGGGCCGCAATAATTATACCACCTCACTCTAAGTCCTTAAGTGTGCACACCCCCACCAGCCTTAGACTAAATGGAGTAGATCATAGAGCTTAACTGCAGTTCAATGTTTACAGCACAAATAAATATACACGGGGTACGATATGTACCAACAATTTACACAGAGTACCAAAGGGTACCAATAATACGTTCGTTCCAGTGAATGTCTCCCAAATCGATAATCAAACCCTTTAGATTGCAAAATCATAAGCCTCCAGTTCACAGCAGTTCAGGGGAACAAATTCCCAAATTGCAAATCCCTAATTAGGGTTTCAAAATCACCAACAACTCTCCACAATCACGTAGGCAAACAATTACGAGCACAGTAGTTTACCTGGTTACACGCTCCACTACAAGAATGACTCACGCAGATTCATAGATACCTTCCGTCAACGAATTCGGAATCCTTCTAGAAACTCTAATTTGGCACCAGGGAAGAAAAAGCTCGAAGAAGAAAGAGGAAGGAATGTATGGCGTTGAGAGAGGAAGGGAGTAAAACGTCGTGACAGCCGATGAGGACGATGGAAGAGGGGAGAGGTATAAATAGAACAATTTACTTAAAAGTAGGAAGGAATATATGAAAATAATTAGTTTAGAAGAAGGGAAGAATTATTATAGGATAATTTATTTAGAAGGAGAGAATAAATACAATAAGATAATTAATTAAGAAGGAATGAGTGAATGTAATAGATTAATTTAGGAATGGAAAGGATATAAAATTGATTAATTTAAAAGAGGATAATATAATGATTAATTTAGCTTCCCTGGGCCCGTCAATTACTTATCTATCATCGGGTTAATGTGATTACCCAGTATTATTCCGAATGTCCACCGACAGTAAAACTATACCCAATTGTACCAAATAATTGTAATGATTATTTAATATAATAGTCCTAGCTCAAAAGTACGGGTTTTCAGTATCACCTGACTAAACGGAGTATTTTCTGCTTAGGGTGAGAATGATGCTGAATTAGATGACGAATAAGTTAACATAGACACATGTCGTCTGTTTAGTACGAGCCAATTATTTACGGATAGAGAGGAGGCTGCTAGCCATGTGATTCACATCGGCCAGAATAATAACATTTTTTTAATCGGACAGACTACGAGAGACGACAGCGAATTAGTACTGACATGTGAGAGGTATGTCAAGAATAGGCCGTGGGATAGCAAAGGAGAATCTTTGTCATCTAGTGAAATACCCCAAACCTTAATTACACTAATTAATCATGGATTACTTAAAAGAGAGGATTTAATCAAGGGAAAACTAAGAAGGATGAACCTTACTTCATTAAGAAGTTTATCACCTATAAACATACATATATAAACAAGTATGTACAGTCCAAAATGAGCACCACGTCTCACACAAAATAATGGATCAAAGAGGAAGTATTTATAAAGAGGAAACAACTCTCAAAGTTAATGTACCATATGGTACATTAATACATAAGAAAATATCACAAATCAAGTGATAAAATTACATGCTATACTTCATGTTATTACAATAAATGATAATGAAATACCCCAAACATTAATTACCCTAATTAATAAGGAGTTAATTAAATGGAAGGGATTTGTCAATGATTAATCATCAAAGGTTGATGGTTAAGGATCAATATTCATTAAGGAATATTGCAACCTCTAAACATACATACATAAATAAATATGTATAGTCCAAGATGGACATTAAACCACACATGAAATAATGGACTAAAGAGAGAACATTAATCAGGAGAGACCAACTCCTAAAATTAATACAACATGTAATACATTAATACATGTATTAATATCACAAACAATGTGATAAGATTATATAAAACATTTTATATAGTCAAACCAAATTATAAGTACAATAACCACTATATATACACATTAGAACAAGGAAATAACATATGTTACAACTTAACACATAAACCTAGTTCATATGTACAGCTTTAGTGTCACAATATAAAGTCATAAAAATTTCAAACCCCCCCCCCCCCCCACCCAAAAAAAAAACATGTTGCAGCCGGCCATAAGTGTAACAGCCCAGTATCCCACTGTTGTGATATTGTCCGCTTTGGCACACAGGCCGCACGGTTTTGTTCCTGTGGTTTCCTAGCCCCAAAAGGCCTCACAACAAGGAGAGGTATCCCCACCCATATAAGGAGTGGTTCGTTCGCCCCTCCAATCGATGTGGGAGGTAAACCTCAAGGGTATTACACTCCACCCCCCTTGGGAGCCCAGCGACCTCGCGGCCGCCACACCGGCACACCGACCTGGGTCTAACTCTGATACTAACTGTAACAGCCCAGTATCCCACTGTTGTAATATTGTCTGCTTTGGCACGCAGGCCACACAGTTTTGTTCCTAGGGTTTCCTAGTCCCAAAAGGCCTCACAACAAGGAGAGGTATCCCCACCCATATAAGGAGTGGTTTGTTCGCCCCTTCAATCGATGTGGGAGGTAAACCTCAAGGGTATTACAACAAGAGAGAGAGAGGACCAAAAAGTAAGCAAAAAATAAAATAAGGTGAAATACCCCAAAGATTTATTACCTTAATTAATAAGGATTAAATTAAATCATGAGCAATAATTGCTATAAATATTATCTTATAAACATATAGTCCAAAATGGACATTAAACTATACACTAAATCTCTAATCAAAGAGGAAATATTATTAAGGAGAAATCAACTTCTAAAATTAATATCACATGTAACATATTAGTACATGTATTAAATATCACATATAACACCCATTTAGCTATATAAATATTTATATAGTCTAAGCAATCATATATACACAATTATATATATATATATCCATATATATACATTTAAAACAAAATACCATAAGTCACCATTTAACAAATAAATATAGTCATATATATAACTTGTATGTTACATTATTAGGCAAGGAAAAAAAATTCAAAATCTCTTCTCAAAGCTATGCACAATCGGCTGCATATGTATAGACATGAGAAATAAGAAAGTAAGATTAGGAAAGCAAATATGGGAAAGAGAAAGAAATGTACAATTTGTGCCACAATATTAGGAGATGAAAAATTCAAGATTTTCCCCCCATTTCCCTCCATTGCCGGCTGCATATACTAGAAAAAGGGAACCAACAAAAAAAATTTGTTAGCAAAATAAACAACAAATATAGTATAAAAGTCTAGTACAAAATAGTCTCATTTTCCTTACCTTTCTCCCCTTGCTAACGCCAGTTCATACAGAGGTAATACAGTCTTTCTTTTCCCCCTTTCCATCCTTACTGCAACCTCTTCACTCATCTTCTTTTCTCTTCCATCTCACATGCCAGTTCACTCCAGTTTCTCTTTTTTTTTTCTTCTTTCTTATGCCAGCATATTCTCCTTCTTTCCTTGCCCTCCTCGGTACAGCAACAGAGAAGGAAAAGCTACACTCATCCCCCCACTAGAATACAACAACACACACCATCTAGCCTGCTCTTCATCCTCTGTTTACAACAGCAACAACAAGAAGCCTTCTCCCCTCTTATTACCAAGTTGCAGCAGTAAAAACAAAGCAACAACACCTCCCTCCTTCCCTCATCTCTAGTTGCAGCAACAAGGACAAACAACTCACACGCAGCTTTCTTTTCCCTCTTCATGACAGCAACAACTCATCTCTTTCCCTTCTCCCTCACGGTTTTATCTCCCAGCTCCAACACCACTGATTTTGGTGAGTGAAACAAGGTGAGTTCCACCTCATTTCTTTCCTTTCTTCTTACGGTTTGCTACACCATCTCCCCATCTTATTTCCTTCTATTCTCCAAGGCTTATAACTCCATTGTTAAGGCTCTAAACTGGCTGAAAGAACCAAGGAAACAAGAGGACTCATCTTCATCTTTAAGGTAAGGAAACATGCTCTAAAACTCCACCCCTTGTTCCCCCATCCTTATGTCCGAAAATGTGTGGTGTTTAACTCCCTCTTTTCTGCTCCTTCATGCTCACATATGAGGCTATTCTCAGCCGTTTCCATGGAGCTAAAAACTGCACCAAGAACACACATGGGAGAGCTTTCACCTAAGGTAAAAATCTAGAGAATCCATTGTTAAGCCTTGCCTTTTATGGTTGATTTTACCCAAAAAATGGAGATTGTTCTTCTGTTTCTAGGTGACCGAAAGCAGCCCTTAAAACCTCTTCAAATCCAAGGTAAAGACCCATCTCTTAAGTTCACAAATTATGTCTTTCAAACCTCCATAAACTAGCTACTTAAGAGGATGTTAACTAAGCTCTCTTCCTTGGCTAAATATGAACCCAAAGGGGTGTGGTATACCACTAGGAAGCCGTGAGCTGTGGAGTTTGATTACAAGGAAGAAAATCAAATATTATAAGGTAAATATCTCATTAAGTGTTTAAAAGCCTTATTAATGGTTTAAGAGAATTTGGAATACAAAAATCTAATAAATGTTATGTGTATAAATACAGCCGTGAAGTGTGGTGAAGCTGGTGAAATTCTTTTGGCTGATTTAACCAAGGTAAGAAGATTCAAAACCCATTTTTATGCTTTGAAAATTATTATTGTGAAAACACAAGTAGAACCGAGAACTTAGATGGGTAGATGAGTTATTCAAACCTTAAAAATAGGTAGCAATTAATGGTGGAATATTTGACTAGTAGAACTTGCAGTTAATGACTCATTAAAATTATGTTTATGAGTTAAATATGGAAGAAAAAAATCTAAGTGGTGAAATGCAAAAAAAACTTAACAAAGCCAAGAACTAGCAAGTTATTTGGAGATATTATGATGTCAATTAATATTTAATGATATGCTATGTTTAAGCCATGTATTTAGGCATTTTTATTTTGCTTATTGAAAGCTTTAAATAATGATTGTTGAGTTTGTGGGATGATTTAATAAATTATATAAATTCTGGTGCAAAATATAATTTTAGTAAACAAAAATCACTTAAGGATATCTTAGATGAATATTTATAATTCTAGGTGTTACTTGAATTAAGGATGAGGGTATAATGTGTTTTAAATAAATTATAAACTTTATAAGTATCTAAATAAACAAAAGAATTATTTATTGGGTCAAAACATAACTAAATAAAATATAGGGCACCAAATAGAATTAAAATCGAGAGGGATTAATTTTAGGGAGTTTATAAATGTAAGATGTGAGTTTTATAAAATTAGGGGTTAATTGTGAAACTAGTAAAATTCTTGGGGTATTTTCGTAAATAAAAACAAATCTGGTCAAGAGGATAATTTAGGTGGCCAACCTTGACCACATGAGAGGGTTGACCAAATTAGAATGATAAAAATAATCATTTTGGGTATTTAAAGAAATAATAAGTTATAAATACCATTTATAAAAAGAAATGAGGTGTTTAGGTAATTACCGAAAATATATAAGTGTTGGAAAATAAATATTAAAACCCTAGGGGTTGGTTGGAAAATTTTAGGGAATTTTTGGGGGTAGTTTAATGAATTAAATAATTAAGGGTTATAATATATGGTTTAAGTGCTAATGTGTAATAATTGTAAAAATCTATGGGTGTATAATGTAATTTCTGAAAGAGTAAGGGCTGAAATGAAATATAAATAACCTTATGGGTTTGTACGTAAATTTTGGTAAATTATGAGTTAGTTTTGTAATTTATTTAATTAAGGAGTATAACATATAGTTTAAGTATTATATTGTAACAATTATAAAGTTTAGGGGTATGCAAAATAAATACCGAAACTTAGGGGTGGAAAACGGAATTTATAAATCTTAGGGGTCAACTTGTAATTCTGATAAAGATTTGGGTTAAAATGAGGATTTAAATGATTAAGGTGTATAACATAAAGTCTTAGATACTTAAATGGGAGTTTATAGAATAAAGGGGGTTAAAGTGTAATTAGAAAGAAATATAAGGGTGGATAAATAAATATGAGAAAAAAGAGGTGTTGTTCGTAAATATATACATATATATGTATATTATAATGTTGGAATACCTTAGGTTATAAATTAATAAGGTTGGTAATATAACAAGTATGATATATGGGATAGTTTTGTAAATAATCAAATTATGTGTGGAAGGATTGAAATTTACGAATTATAATGGGGCTGATCGGTAATATTTACGTATATATATATATATATATAGAGTATAATAATGTTTGGAAACCTTAGTATCTTCCCTAATACCCTATATGGTGAGGCTGTTAATTGGTTTTATCGTCTTCCTTCTAGTATTATCACGACATGGGAACAGATGACTACCAGGTTCTATGATAAATATTATCCTATTTCTAGAACTATTGACTTGGTAGCTGCTTTGCTTGCTTTTAAACGGACAGGATCTGAGACGATATGTGAGGCATGGGATAGATTTAAGGAGATGCTTCGCCAATGCCCACACCATGGCCAAGACATGACCTGCATTGCCATGACGTTCTTCCACGGGCTCCACCACATACACAAAGCTGAGGTGAGATGTAACACCCCTATTAAACAAAAACGCAGCGGAAAATAAAATACTATGGCGTCTACAGATCATCGGGTTCCAAACACCCGGCACCAAACCTCACCAAATACAACTTAAAAGATTACAAAAGCCACGGTCTGAACCTCGAGAAAACTTAACATAAACATAACAGTAATAAAAGACATTAACTCTACACAAAACCTAATCCCATCCCAATCACTCGTTCTCTTCGTGGCCACCTGTATAATAATTCGTACCTGCAAGATAAAACCAAGCAGCCCACCCCGGGAGGGGTGAGTCAGTTCCCTGGAATGGAACTGGTACGATTCTCCAAAACAAAACCTTTAAACATATCTCTTAAATAAGCAATAACTTGAAGTCAAACAACTTAAAACAAAACAGAGGAACAAGGCACTTTAAAAACACCAAGTCAGGATAACAAGTTAGGAAAAGAGATAAATAACAGAAAGTTAAAGTTAGTCAATTAAAAGAATTCACACCACCAGCTAGTGAACATCCATTGCTTGTGTTAGATTCAGTTCCAGTTAGGAGTAGAAAGACCCAAGTAGTCACAAGGACTAGGAATGAAAGAAGATATCCAAGAACCAACAACTCAAGAGTGGAATAAAACCAATTGGGAGAGATGACCCCCACCGCCAAGTACGTCGTTTTAGGACAGGGGATATACTGCCCCTCACTGTTTACAACGTCCTTTTAGGACAGGGGATATACAGCCCCTCACTGTTCACCACGTCCTTTTTGGACAGGGGATATACAGCCCCTCACTGTTACCAATGAAGACGCGCGCACGTCACAACAAAGAGACTCAGCTCAAGGATGAAACGATATCCAATGTCAAAGGAAGAATTTACCAAGATTCCCAAATTCCCACTAGATCATTAACTGCACCAGAGCAATACCAAAACACTCCTACAGAGTGCAGAAGCGGAAACCCTAGGCAGTTAATGTCTAATGAAACAACCAGATAGAAGGAACCAATAACCATGTAAGTTTCACATTCAAGGCTCAGTTAGTCACATCAAGCTGAGTTAGCCACACAACAGTTTTCTTTTGAAATTCCTTTAATCTCAGTTAGCGTTTTTCGAAAATGTCTCATAAGTCGGTCAGTAAAAGTATCGGAGTACGAGAAATCGTACCTGGTTAATGCTGTAGCAGTTCTAGTTGACTTGTGCAAATATTCAACAATACTCTGAGGAATATTAAAGGTAGTCTATCATCAATAACTTGTAGCCTAAGTTAAACTTAAATAAATTCCTCACTCTTATTCCTAAGTCTCAATTGTCTTTTAAGCCCTCACTTAAATGTTATGTATAACCTTTGACTTGTCTTAGAATATTGTATAACTCAAGGTTGTAAGACCAAGGAATGTATTTTATTAACACTTGTTAATTTTTCCACTCTTATCCACTTCACCCATACTTAACCATAATTCTCAATTCAAGACTTTTGAGACCCTTATGTCATAAATGCATTTTATGTTGTTCAATCAATCTTAGAATTTCCATAACAATTCATATGCTGAATACTTTTATTCTTAATTTAGAATAAACATCGTATTATAACCTATGATAGGTTTATCTCAGAGTACTATACTATTATTTTACAATGTAACGGTTATGTATTTTATAAATATTACTAGATAATCCATTATGATTGAGTTTTCCCCTTAACTTAATTAGGATCTACAACTTGTATATTGGAATCATAGTGTTGTAGATACATTTTATTATAACTTAATTGAGCCACTAAACTCAACTATCATATCCTTAGTTCAGAATGACCTTTTATTACAACCATCTAATAATCTTGTCATAAGATGTTGAATTACTTCTCATCTTGAAATAACTATATTTTAATTAACTTAGACTTATCGAACTCTTGCATTTAGTATTCACGAGATATATTATTTGCTTTATTACTACCTATAATAAGGTATTTTAAGCTAACCTTTTATGTATCCTTGCTTACATTTAATTTCCTAAATGTTTTATTTTTACACACACTCCCTCCATAGACTATGTACAATCCTTTCATACTAAACTTCAATAAACTTAAGTCTTAAATACGTTTTAAATTATTTACAAAACCTAAGGTTTCAAAGGAATACCTCAATAAGTTAATTCCCTTTATTATGTTTTAGGATAAGCATTACATCTTAACATAAAGTAGAATTTATCTAAGAATTAAATTCTGATTCATAAGAGAAATTGTTAATTATTTAATAAGATAATCTATTCTGAAAAATCCCATACCTTATATTCAAATGACACATTAATATTTCCAATGTCAAAAGGTAAATCAATGTAATCTCTTATGTAACTCAGTTTCGTCTGATTAAAGGTTTAAAGACTTTAAGTATCTAATTTCTATTTACAAACCTTTTATAAGTTCTAACTATTAGATACATCACTTAATTAAAATCCTACATTATGAATATTGGTAAGAAATGTATTTTATATGGCTTATCTAATTTTAAGGAACTTAAGGTTTATTATTTAGATTAATTTCCTAATCATAGTTTAATATAGTTTTATATCGTAATCCTTTTAATGACTTTATCTTAAAACACTAAGTTATTGTTCAACACTATAACCGTTATGAAATGATTAAGTCTAGACTTACTAATACTTCACATTTAGATGTAAAAGTATTTCATTTATTTATTATTAAATATATAATAAGATCTATTTGTGTAACATTTTATGTAACCTAATTACAAATATTCCTTAGTCCTAACTTATTAACTACTTAACCCATTTATAATATTTACATTCTGGTCATTAACAAATAATATTATATAGGTATTTTAATATGGTTTATATAAATCTTATAAATTCAAAGGTAACTCTTTAAGTTAAATTTCATAACCATAATTTAATACCACCCCATATAATATTCTTTTATTAATATTATGTATAGGTTTAATTTAACTTATTAATTTTTTAATATTCCATTTCCTATAAGGAATTTTATTTCCTTTATTTTCTTATGTATATATATTAGGATTTATTCAAGACATTCTTTATGTAGTTTGATTGTATTCAATTATTTCTATTAACTTTTAGACATATCTACATCCAATATATGGTTCATAGAATAAAGTATAATCTTTAGTTTCAATTAATTATTTTAACTTCAATTTTATAAGATTAATATAAATGTAGATTAATTTATCCCTTGATTTAACCTAAGTTACTACTACCTCCGTCCCGTCATAAGTGTCCTGTTTACTTTTTGGCACGTTTTTCCATTTTAATATAAAACATACAAGATAAAATAATTTTTAGAAATTAATGTGGACAATATATAGTTTTTCACATAAGGATTTGATTATAAAACATAGATTTATAAAAATATATTATCTTACATGTTAAATATTGAAGTCAAACGACACATTCAAATAGTATAATGGACGCTTTGACTGGATGCTTATACCGAAAAATATTTATTAACATTCTATTACTAGATGTTAATTTAGTCTTCTCATATTTTTCCAACCTAAATAGTTTATTAATAAACTATACTTTAATTTCTGTTACATTAAAAACCTTATATTATAAGATAACTTATGAAAAACCTTATAAATACAATTTTTAAACCTATTTCCTCATGTCTAAAATTTCCCAAATTAAATATATAGTACTATAACATTTTAGACATATTATAAAATTTTTATTTCATAAAAATATCTTTTTAAATTATCCAAATAATTCCATAATAATCATAACTTGCAAAAATCATAACTTACGTTTAAAAACTCAAAACCCATATTAATTTACACCAAAATAAACTAGATTTTATAAGGAATCCATGGTTAAATTTCGTGTCAAAATACATTCGGGAAGGTCATTAAATAAATCTAACAAGTTAGGGTTTTATTCTGGAATTTATAAAACTTAAAACATTTTAAAACTTCTACGTTTTAATCTCGGCCGTCCGTTTCTCTTAACTACGATCGGACGGCCACTGAAACGCGAGTTCATCAGCGAACTCAGCCGACAACCCGAGTACTAAATCGACGATTCCTCTCAACTCACAGAACCAAATCGACTGATTTTTGTTTCATTGAATTCGAAATTTCCTTGCGGTTCTATTGATACCAATTTCGCTAGCTAAAATGCAGTATACATCAAATACGATTCTGGGTTTAACAAGTTAGGGTTCATATGGTTTTCGAATTCGAATTGAGAAATTCTCCCGATTCAGTACGTAATTGATCAAATTGAAAGCTGGGTATGACCGATAATGTGATAACATAGGACAATAACGGAGGAATTGAACGGAAAACTTACCGGAGATGCGCCGACGAGAAGAATCAAAGTTGGTTTCTGGAAAAAGGTTCAAACTTTGGCCTGATCGAGGAGCTAACTTTGCGGTTCTATAAAATAATTTCTAGATCGAATTAGGCCATGTTTGTGGGCTTAATCGAAAGACAAAATGTAGATCTACAGATTGATAACAACCTCTTACTCTAATTCGGTATATACAGAAAGAAATCTAGTCCTAAGGTTACGAGTTTACCTTGCGTTTTTCTATGATTTTATGTGATGACGAACCATGAACTTTAGGGACCTCGCTCTTCCAAATGGTTACGAATCAGCCTTGGTTGTTAACATGAAAGTTGTAGAGGGCTAAGAGATCTACACAACAAGCTAAAGAACTCAAATTTTGGATGAGAGACGAAAAATTTATGATGAGACGAAAGTACCTTACCGATCACGTTCTCTGGGAATCTGGGTTACGGCTTTGCAGGGAGGCAACTTTGGATCGATTTTCCGGCGGATGTAAAAAGAGTTAGGTTAAGTGTAAGCTATGGTTGAAAAGAGGAGTTTAAGGAGAAGAGAATGAAGTAGACGACACTGGAAAATTCGAAAAGATGAGTGAGATACGGACGTCACAAGTTAGGGCAAAATACTGGTGGAAGTTAAGGACTTAGCCGATTTTTGTGCTATGTTCTGGCGAGGCTGACGTGGCGGACACGTGTCTGAGTCAGAAAACCCTAGCCACGTCAGCATTCTACAAATTATTGACCCTAAACTTCATTTTATCATAACTTTGGCTAGGATGATCCATTTTTGACGTTCTTTTTATCAATCTTCTTGGTTTTCCATAACCTTTTTATTGGTATAGGTTTCATGGCCTAGTTTGACCATTCTCAAAAAGTCAACCCTAGCAAGGCTTAAGGAGCTTTATGGTTTCCATGATTTTATATTGACTTTTATGATTCAAATTTATGTTCCAACTATTTCTAAAATCTTTATAATATACTTGGAGTGTTTAGAAAATTTTCCAAGATTTATTGACTTATAAATCTTATTATTAAATTCATAATACTATATAATAATATATAGTAATCTAATATTTAATAGTATTCTTTAGGGTTAAATAGAAGAAATCCCTTAATTTAATTTTCATAATTCCATATAATAATATAATAATTTATTATTCATAATTCCATACAATAATTTATTAATTAATAGTATTATTTATGGTTTAATAAAAGAAATCCCCTAAATTAATTTAAATTAATTTAGGGGTATTTCAGTATATCCCCCTTAAAAGAACTTCGCCTCGCAGTTTAAAAATCAACTGGAGACAATAATAATTCCAACGAAATTCCATACCAATCCAATTCTTTATTTCCATCCATTCCCATTTCCACATTCCACTTGAGATTACTCACTCAAACTGAACCAAGATATACCCAGATATTTCATGATGAAAATCAATAGTCACATACTGTGTCATAATGTAAAACCAAGTATATACATACACCTCTCACTCTGCTAATCACGCAACAGGGCATAATCTGGATGAGGTAACGAAGAAAGATTATGCTCTACCCCCCCTTTAAAAAGAACTTCATCCCGAAGTTTAAGATTTATCTACCAACTACTCACACCCCCTTCCGGTGTGTGGGTAAACTAAATATCAAGTTGTACTACAAGCTTTAAAATGTATATCAAACAATCAAACCACTCAAGGGTATTCATCCAATAACAATTCCAAACATTTGTTTCTGTTTTCAAACACTACATTCAAAGAATTCGACACCTTATTATCAAGCTTTGTTGTAAATTTTATGGCACTGTTGAATTTATCTATGATCGATATATATTTGTATCCCCTGATTGTTATGTATTTGTATTTTCTTGATTATTATAAAATTTTATTTTATGATCCTTACCTATTCATTTTATGACATGTACGAATGATGTGTCCATTATATGTTCATTTTATATTGTATGTTTATTTTATGAAGATGTCGTACCCCCCCCCCTTAAAATAGGGTACGACCCATATCCGTCTTGCAATAATGAAGTGGAGTTTAAACTCACTTTTAAAGAGCACAATATTTTACATCTCCTATGGAGATTCCTCCTTCAAGGATGCAGTTCATTGTTGATGCACAATATCACTCGTTGTTATTCTGGCTTGATTGTAATTAAATCTTTTAGTGTTCCCAACACGTTTTCCTAACTCATTTCGCCTCTCTTACGGTCATTGGCAAAAACAAAGTTTAGAATTCATCATTCATATAGTAGGTTAGGTTTTGAAAACGAAACATAGGCTATACTTAGATATTACTATAATAACATTTTAGTTCACTATTTCTTTATTTAAGTATTGGGTGTAGTAGGTATCAAAATCTTAAATCATGCGGTTTGGAAACTATTAATTGATAAAAGAAAATTTCCATTATAATGTAATGTAATTATTCAAATGCTATCTGTGGAAGCATTTTATAACCTAAAGTCCCGTAGTTGTCATGTCTTGAAAATTCATGAACTTATTGTAACACCCCTACAACGCCCCTATCAACTACCAAAATCGCAGCGGAAACAACCAACCAAACAATAACTAAACGCTTTGGTGTTACAACGCCGTTAACCACCCACGTGGTTAACTAGGCAGATAAATACAAGTGTATCGGTTTGACGATCAGACTCCCGAGCATAGTAACTAACATCCATATATAAGCATAACCGACAATACCGAGTATTTAATTTACAAATCATCTCCAAACCATAATCATCCAACACTGTATAACAAGGTAACAAAATGTACGCCTCGGGAGCACAGGCGCATCCCGGGCTCAACAACCTACTTATCCAAAAGTATATCTACAACCTAGGACCTAGAGCCACTCTGCCTCTTCGATCCTCATCCTGCAATAAAAATATGGAGCCCCCGAGGGGGTCAGCACCTTTGCTGGTATGGCTAACGCGCAGCCCATCGGCTACCGGGATACGCGCAACCAATTGTCATAATAACATGGCATTCATTTAAAACATCCGACATATATATATATCATAGCATAGCAAGGTAATTAGCATAGCACAACAACAATACATATCACCACTAGAACGGTTCACATTAAGATCCTTCCACCATAGTTAGTACATACCATGGGCATAGAGATTGTTGCCAAACCCATACCAAGCTCGTTAATTACCTCATCACCATTCGGTTATTTGAACGGTTGACTTAAACCCAAGGTGTGTCGGATATAGTGATCCCAAGCACACCAAACAACACAGTATGCCCCTGTGGCCCGACGTGAGTCAGTAAACTAGCTTTGGATAAGCTAAGGGAAGGTTGAAACCAAATTGGAATACCACCTAAACATACACCAAGAGAGCCGAACCGGATATGATAACGACCCCCATCCATCACACGCGTGGCCGGAACATACCGGACTCCTCACTCCCCCCGATTAGCACTTGTTAGTGATCACACAATATTTTGTTAAGTCACATACAAGCAAGTGTTTAGGTCTTGTTAGACACGCCAAGGGAAAGGAGACATAATAATACAACATCATAATATATAACAACTGTAAGCTCTTTTCATGCCTTAATCTTATAAGGTCGTAAACACTCAGAAAACAATCAACACCCAAGCCGGTGTAAACCGTTAGGCAACAGACTGCAAGAAAACCATACCTTGGTCCTTGCCTCGTTTCGTTTCCACCTCGTGAGAATCCTATACACATTAGTAACGTCGGTTAATTAACGCACTAATCCATTATCAACATTATCTACTCATCACTACTAGTTCATTTTTATTTTACACTTGTTACATCCTTTCATCCTTTTATTTGCCTTTAAAACCCACCTAACATGTCTCCCATAACCTTATAATACCTTTACTAACCAACTACTATTTTTAGGTAACAATTCCCATCTTAAAACAATAATTTTTGGTCCATGTAGTGGCCTGTCCGAACTTGTGTCCGAGTGTCCAAGTTCGGACACAAGCCGTGACTTTAAACCCAAAACAGACACATGTCCGAACTTGTGTCCGGACTTCGGAAGTTCGGACATGAGTCGAGGGAAATCCAAAGCAGAAATCTATATGTCCGAACATGTGTCCGGACTTCCGAAGTTCGGACACAGTTCGAGGATAATTTCTAAAGAAGTAACAGGTGCGTCCGAACTTCCAAGTTCGGACGGTAGTTCGGACACTACCTAAAATCCAGAAAACTGCAAGCGTAACAGGGCATGTCCGAGCTTCCAAGTTCGGACGGAAGTTCGGACGTGCCATTATACTCAATTTCTAAGCCTTTAAACACTTAACCAAATTGCTCCAAAGCCTCCAACACTTATAGTGTCTTCTCCTTAAGTTTCTAAGTGGCATTCCTTGCCCATTCCAATCATTATTCCTAGATATTTCTTCCACACAACATCATTACTTTAACATTGTTTCTTACAAACTAAAACTCCTTAAGTCATTCTTGAAATCCCTTTTTCCTAAGCTTACACTTGCTCCTTATTTACCAAAGTTAGCCTAAGCCTTCATCTAAGTCCAAAATGACTTTGGTACATACTAAAACCTCAAGATCATGCCTAAGTCCTTATTACACTCTAGAACACTTCCTAGTTCATCAAAATTCCTTTACAACATCTTGAACTCCTTATGCATTTTCTAAATTTCGACATAGTTTCTCCTAGCATTTTGTTACACCTTAGCACATTATTTTCATCATTAAACCTCCTAGAACACTAAGAACACTTTCTTACACAACTTCACCAAATTCACACTACATCACAATATAGTGCATAACTTAAATTGCATGGCACTTAGGCCCTTAAAATGCATGGCTCTTAGGCCCTTAAAGTGCTTAAATCATAAACACTGAATTTCCACAATATATATGCCTTTAACCTGCGATTACATACAACAAGACATATGTTATTTTACTAGTCTCCTTGAGAACATTTACTAGGTCATTTACCATGTGCTCTTTAGGTAGTTTTAATAAGCAATTATAGCTCATTTCTCCTAAGGCATTAAACAACATTAAGTTAGTAGATTTACCTCTTTTCCAACACACTTCCTTCTTGTTTCCTTACAAAACCGTATGGTATGGTATTTTGATTCCTTGTCAAGTTCTAGACAATGTACAAACATTATAATGAGTATTCAAGCTATAAGCTTCATCTCATTGTAAACCCTAATTTGACATTGTTTCAAAAACATTAATGTAGTTGTTTTACCTTGATCTTTGAAGAGAGTTTGAATATATAACAAGAGAGGACTTCACCTAGTCCATGAAGAGTTGAAATGAAGCTAGAACAAAGTCACACAATGAGCTATATCAATGTGTATTTTCGGACATGACAAAAACAAGGAGGAAACTTGATTTTTGTTTGAGATTCCTTACCTAGAAGCAAAGGAGAGTAATAATATGTCAAAATACAAGCTCAAGCTCCTTCAATGGTGGAACACCTTGGCACCGAAATGGAGCTCTTGGAGTTTTGAGAAGATAGGAATGAAGAGCTTGATGAGAGGAAGAGATTGGTGGTATTTGTTTTTGATTTGGACAAGTGAGCTAGGTTTAACAAGTGGTCAAAGTTGAAGCTTCCATGGTGATAGTGGTATTACCGAGAGAGAACAAGGAAGAAGAGAAGAAGAGGGGTGTTTGCAAACCGTGGGAATGAAGGAAAGAAATGAGAATGAAGATAGAACTTGCTTTTAGGAGATATTTATGTAAAGTAAAAAGTAAGTTTACTTAGTTTTCTTTACTTACTTATAATATTAACTAGAGAGTGGTGAGTCACACACTTATAAAAACCGGCCCCCTTTATTAGTATGAGGGCATTTTAGTCTTTGTTTGTCAATTTAATTACTTAATACAACATATGTTATAAACTAGCTTATAAAAAGTACTATTCACCTAAACAAGGCACTTAGAAGTGAAATTTTTGATTTCCCACTAATATAGCCACCCAAATGTGATACTATATAGTACACATATATATTTAAGAGTAATGATGGACATTTAGCCATTCAAAACTCATTTACAAGACAATTTTTCAAAAACGTGCTTTAAGACTTCTTAAAGCACATTTTGTGTTTTAACTTGTTTTCAAGCTTGGTTTTCTTTGGTAATTGGTTTAATATGTTCATTAGTATATAAATGAAGTCTTGGTAAGCTCATTAGGTCTTACTCAAGTTTATCCCAAGCTTAGAGCACATTTTAGCTCTTATTGACTTTAAAGCACATTTGTTTTGTTTGCTTTTGTTTAAATTGTTTACTAATGTTTCTAAGACTCTTTTTAGTCTTAATAAATCATGTTTTAATGTTTAACCAACATACCAAGGTTTGGGGTATTTCAATCTACCCCCCTTAAAAGGACTTTGTCCCCAAAGTTCATACTTCCCACATATCTTACTATTAGAACATGGGAAACATCTTATAACACCACACTTCCAAAACATCATTACCAACCTTATCATCATTCTTACACCACAACGGACTCAAGGTCCATCCACATAACCATCATACTTTCCAAACCACACAATAGCATTCAGACACAACGGTCTGTGACATAACATGAACATGGACAATGTATACATATACATGTCGTATACAACCATAACCGAAACGGCTGTCCATCCACATAACCATCATACTTTCCAAACCACACAATAGCATTCAGACACAACGGTCTGTGACATAACATGAACATGGACAATGTATACATATACATGTCGTATACAACCATAACCGAAACGGCTCTACCCCCCTTAAAAGGGGTACGCCCCGTACCCTATACATACAAACACTAAGAAGTAAACAACGACGGGTGCTTCGCCTTCATCTTATCTCCAGCTCCCAAGTGGCCTCCTCAACGTCCTGGTTAGACCAGAGGACCTTCACCAGTCTCACGGACTTATGGCGAGTGTCTCGAGTCTTAGTATCCAGAATCCGTACCGGAGTCTCCACTGATCGCATGGTTGGCTCTAAGGTTAGCCTTTCCGGCTGAAGCACATGAGACGGATGAGACATATACTTCTTCAACTGGGACACATGAAATACATCATGTACCTTGCCCAGCTCGGCGGGTAAATCAAGTCTATAAGCTACCGGGCCGATCCGCTCCGTCACAACATAAGGACCTACATATTTCGGGCTCAACTTGCCCTTCTGACCAAAACGAAATACTCCCTTCATGGGGGATACTCTCAAAAATACCTGATCGCCCACGGCGAACTCCAGGTCACGTCGGCGCACATCTGCGTACGACTTCTGTCTATCCTGAGCTGCTTTCATATTAGCCCTGATCTGGCGAACTTCTGCCTGAACTTGCTCAAGATACTCTGGTCCTATAATGACCGTCTCACTCGACTCATCCCAGCATAATGGCGTGCGGCATGGCCTACCGTACAATGCCTGGAAGGGAGACATCTTGATCGATGCATGATAACTGTTGTTGTAGCTAAACTCGATCAGATGTAACTTATCAATCCAGCTGGTCTGAAAGTCAAGTGCACATGCACGTAGCATATCCTCAAGTGTCTGTATAGTGCGCTCACTCTGACCATCGGTCTGTGGGTGGAACGCCGTGCTCAATTTCAGTTCAGTACCAAGTGCCTCTCGTGTAGACTTCCAATATCTGGATAAGAATCTGGTATCTCTGTCAGATACTATCGTCTTTGGTACACCATGATGTCTAACAATCTCTTTATCGAATAATTCTGCCAATCTTGCCACTTTCCAGGTGTCCTTCATCGGAATGAATCGGGCCACCTTGGTCAGTCGGTCTACCACAACCCAAATCATATCAGACCTCCCCTTGTAGGCGGAAGCCCTACCACAAAGTCCATAGATATGTCATGGAACTTCCACTCCGGCACTGGCATTGGCTGCACCATACCACCAGGCCGTCGGTGCTCAAACTTGACCTTCTGACAAGTGAGACACCTCAACACATAGTCATTCACATCCTTTTTCATTCCAGCCCACCAGAAATATCTTTTCATACCTTTATACATCTTTGAAGCTCCGGGGTGAATCGAAGTAGTAGAACATGGGATTCACTCAATATGCGCTCCTTCAGCTCAGCGCTACCCTGGGTATACACAATCTGCCGTTAAGCCTAATCAGGTCATCATCGTGGAGTCTGAAGTCATACTTCTGACCCTCGAATGTGCCATCAATAAGCTTCTGTCTAATTTCCACCATATACTGATCCGTCATTGAGCACTCCGCACCTCTTCAACCAAGCCAGTATGAGAGACTAGCGAATGGAGAGAGTGTGCTCGGCGACTCAATGCGTCAGCTACCACATTTGCCTTACCCTCCTTGTACTGTAAATGATGTCATAATCATTCAGAATTCAACCCACCTTCTTGCCTCATGTTCAACTCTTCTGAGTGAACAAGTACTTTAAGCTCTTGTGGTCAGAATAAATCGTCACACTTACCCCATACAAGTGATGTCGCCATATCTTCAGTGCGAAGACAATGGCCCCCAATTCTAAGTCATGGGTAGGGTAGTTCTCCTCATGCTTCTTCAGCTGTCGGGAGGCGTAAGCCACGACCTTCCCGTGTTGCATCAAACACAACCCATACCCCTGCCTGATGCGTCGCAATAGACCTCAAAACCATCTGGACCGTCTGGTAATGTCAGAACCGGTGCAGATGTCAGAGCATCCTTGAGACTCGTGAAAGCTCTCTCACAGTCGACTGTCCACTCGAATGGTGCATCCTTTTCATCAAGGAAGTCATCGGCTTCGAGACACTGGAGAAGTCCTTCACAAATCTCCTATAGTAACCTGCCAGACCGAGGAAGCTCCTGATGTCGGTAACTGTCTTCGGCCTAGGCCAGGTGCGCACTGCATCTATCTTTGCCGGATCAACAGCGAGCCCGGCCTCAGATATTACATGTCCAAGGAATGACACTTGGTTCAACCAAAATTCACACTTAGAAAATTTAGCATACAGCTGATTCTTTCTTAACGTCTGCAATACATCTCTCAGGTGGCTTTCATGCTCACCTCTCGATTTCGAATACACAAGTATGTCATCGATGAAGACTACCACTGATTTGTCCAACTGATCTTGGAACAAACGGTTCATTAAGTCCATGAACTTTGCTGGTGCATTCGACAAGCCAAACGGCATAATGAACTCGTAATGCCCATACCTAGTTCTGAAGGCTGTCTTTTCTATGTCACTGTCACGGATGGCAATCTGGTGGTATCCGGAACGTAAGTCTATCTTGGAGAACACTGATGCTCCCCTCAGCTGATCAAATAGATCGTCGATGCGTGGTAAGGGGTAACGGTTCTTCACCGTAACAGCATTCAGCTCCCGATAATCAATACATAGGCGGAGGCTACCGTCCTTCTTCTTCACGAAGAGACCGGCGCTCCCCATGGTGAAACACTAGGGCGGATAAAGCCCTTGTCGAGTAGGTCTCTTAGCTGCTCCTTGAGCTCTGTCATCTCTGCTGGAGCCATACGGTAAGGCGCTTTCGCAATGGGTCCGGTGCCCGGAACTAGATCAATCTCAAACTCAACCTCTCGTGCTGGCGGCATGCCCGGCAGTTCCTTAGGAAATACATCAGGAAACTCCGACACTACCGGCACATCTGGGCTAAACTCAGGGTCTCTCTCTATGTCCTGGACATAGCAGAGGTATACATCATTCCCCGTCGTAACTCACGATACATGGCCATGGCGGTGATGATCTGTGTCGAAGGCTCCCTGGGCCTCTGGCGGTATGATATAGTAACCCCAGATGGACTCCTAAGAAGCAGTCGATGCTCGGCACATAGGATTCTACCCTTGTACCGCTCCAACCAGTTCATCCCGACAATCACATCGAAACCTAATCCGTCGAACTCTATCAAGTCGATCGGAAACTCCTCATCCCTGATTCGAACAACAGCATCTCGGTAGTAGCGGGTACATCTGATCCGCTCTTTCGACGGGAGAGTAACCACGAAGTCTGGCATATCTTCACGTCTAACCCCAGCCTCTTCGCAAATGATAGCGAAATGAATGTGTGAGGCTCCAGGTTCGAACAAGATCGATGCATCCACGCATTCACTGGAAAGGTACCGGTGAGGATTGTGCCGCTCTTGCCGGCTTCTGGCCTATTGCAGACACTTAGTATACCTCCCGTTCCGAGTGCACATCCTAATTCATTGGCAAACTAATAAGTATTGGATAACAACACGGTTTCATATGCCTTCAAACAACTCCACTTTTATTCATTAACACACTCTTTTTACACATTCATTGGCTTATAACTGTCGCCATGATTTCATCACTTACAATATCCTTAATACATATGGTTACCACATAATATACAAGGCTTAAAACTGCCTGAAGGTCAAATTCAAACCGTCCGGGTTTCATAGTGTGTGGCATTGATCACTGCGACGGTGCGGTATTCAGTTTGATCTTTCTGATGCCATGGTATAATCCTTGATTGCCCACCCATGATTAGCAATCTCCCGATTTCAGCAGAGCTTCTTTGCGAGATCAGCTCGCTCTGCTCGCCATACACAAAGAATGCGGTATCACCAATGGACCAAGACAACCACGGGTACTCCCTTACTTAGAGACTCGGGGTGACTCGGCCTTGTCTTGGTGTATACCTAACCGTCCACCTTCTGGTAAAAGTTTACAATGCATAGACTGCTTTTACACTTGGAATTGATTCCGTTTCAACTTGCTGAGCAATCCCACGGCGTGATTAACGACCGCGTGGAACTCCTCTGGTAATCTTGCTACTGTTGCATCTTTCAGCTCGTACTTCTTATATGACTTGGTGTAAGGGTTCCAGTCCTTACCCATGCACATCATCTTCAATTGCATCCTTGCTCCGTTCGGGTATTCGGGTGTGTAGAACCCTCCTGGTTTTGCTCCAAGTTCGTCGCATCGTCTGATGATATGGATCTGTGCTTCCGGTGTCAGGTATCCATTTAAAAGTCAACCTGGTTGGATAACCTGACATTGCTCCAATGGAAAGTGTGATGTTGATGGGGTTTCTTCAGGGTTCGGTGTGGGTGGGATTGGATAACATATATTGAAAGTTCCTTTAAGTTTAGAGTACTCTAATTAGGTGAGTCTCACATTATTCTTCATTTATTTACTCACATGGTTGTTTATTTAAACTCACTCATACTCATGCATGAAATGCGGTATGCAGACACTCATTTCATTCAACAGTTTAGGCGGTACTGGTCTAGAAGAGGGCCCTGGCGCCTCAGACCGGTCCACCACATTCAGGGTGGCTTGTTGGACCCCGACCCCTTCCCCTTCTGGGACTCTGTGTACTCTGATCTGGGGGTGGCTGGTTCGCCGTCTTCTGGCCATCGGTGGTCGTAGTGGCCTTACCCTTCCACTGCCCCTTTGGCTTGTAGTTCCTGCTGTTGGGGTTCGTCCAACACTCAAAACTCACGGTGCCCCATCTCTCTTGGCAGTGACGGCACCTCACATCATTCCCCTTGCAGTCTTTGCCGGGTGGTCTCCATTGCACCACTTACAGTAAAAGTGGCGCTCCGGTCCAGAACCCGTGCAGCAGCCTTAGGTGGGTAAGAACGTAGGGGCTTGGCGCATACGCATAGGTGAGCTGCAGAGGCTCCTCAGCAGTGGTGGTCTGGGTCTGGCCCTTGCCACCTTGTTGCTGTCCTTTCTGGGACTGGGAGTATGACTTCTTCTTCTTCCCTCCCCACTGCCCTTGCGTGCCTTGGCCCTCGTTCTGAGCCTTGCGCTTGAGCGCACTCTCCTCGTCCCTCAGACGGACGGTGATCTCCACAATAGCAGCGGCATGATAGCACTCCTGCAAGGGGTATATCCAGTAGGCCCCATGCCGTAGCGTAGGCGATAGTTCAGTCCGTTGTAGAAACGGTTCACAGGATCCGGTCTGAGTAACCCAGATCCGGTAGCAGGTGGATAAGTCCGATGAAGGCCGAGTAGTACTCATCTACCGTCATCTTATCCCCTTGTCTCAGGTTGTCCAACTCCAGGCGCTTGGCCTCTTGCACATGTATAGGGTAGTATTTGGCTCGCAGAAGAGCCGTGTACTCCCTCCACTGAAACGTCGGATCAGCAACTCTACCCTCGCGCACAAGCTTCCACCAGTTTTGTGCCGAGCCCTTCAAGTAATAAGCAGCAAGTCGTACCTTGACCTGCTCAGGTGGTGCTAGGGTTTCGAAGGCGGTCTCCATCTCGGAGATGTATGCCTCGAGCTTACGGGGATCGGTCTCCCCACTGAATGAGGGCGGCCTCAGATCAGCCAACGCCTTGACCCAATTGGTCTCTCGTGGCGGTGGTGGTGGTGGCTGAACTCCGGGCTGTTGCCCTTGCTGAATAGCAGCAACTAGATCGGGTACCAACTGGGCTACGGCGGCTGCAACTGCCTCAGCCATAGTCTGTGCCGTAGTATCATCGCCCTGGTTACCCAAATCTCCAGTACCGCGCCCGCGGCCTCTCCCTCGTGGTCTACCTGCCATCTGAATTTATATGAACATTTCATTAGCATTATGCTTGCACACTTATCGGTCCAATGGTTATAGTATCTTCCCGACAACCAGGTAATTCCACACTTAGTTAGTGGTTAACCTTTCCAAATCTGTTCACTTAGGTATTCGTAGCTAGATTTCCTAACTCGGTATATTCCTAAGCTCGTCGTATTCTAGTCATCGAGCGATACTTCGCTCTGATACCACTTTTTGTAACACCCCTACAACGCCCCTATCAACTACCAAAATCGCAGCGGAAACAACCAACCAAACAATAACTAAACGCTTTGGTGTTACAACGCCGTTAACCACCCACGTGGTTAACTAGGCAGAATAAATACAAGTGTATCGGTCTGACGATCAGACTCCCGAGCATAGTAACTAACATCCATATATAAGCATAACCGACAATACCGAGTATTTAATTTACAAATCATCTCCAAACCATAATCATCCAACACTGTATAACAAGGTAACAAAATGTACGCCTCGGGAGCACAGGCGCATCCCGGGCTCAACAACCTACTTATCCAAAAGTATATCTACAACCTAGGACCTAGAGCCACTCTGCCTCTTCGATCCTCATCCTGCAATAAAAATATGGAGCCCCCGAGGGGGTCAGCACCTTTGCTGGTATGGCTAACGCGCAGCCCATCGGCTACCGGGATACGCGCAACCAATTGTCATAATAACATGGCATTCATTTAAAACATCCGACATATATATATCATAGCATAGCAAGGTAATTAGCATAGCACAACAACAATACATATCACCACTAGAACGGTTCACATTAAGATCCTTCCACCATAGTTAGTACATACCATGGGCATAGAGATTGTTGCCAAACCCATACCAAGCTCGTTAATTACCTCATCACCATTCGGTTATTTGAACGGTTGACTTAAACCCAAGGTGTGTCGGATATAGTGATCCCAAGCACACCAAACAACACAGTATGCCCCTGTGGCCCGACGTGAGTCAGTAAACTAGCTTTGGATAAGCTAAGGGAAGGTTGAAACCAAATTGGAATACCACCTAAACATACACCAAGAGAGCCGAACCGGATATGATAACGACCCCCATCCATCACACGCGTGGCCGGAACATACCGGACTCCTCACTCCCCCCGATTAGCACTTGTTAGTGATCACACAATATTTTGTTAAGTCACATACAAGCAAGTGTTTAGGTCTTGTTAGACACGCCAAGGGAAAGGAGACATAATAATACAACATCATAATATATAACAACTGTAAGCTCTTTTCATGCCTTAATCTTATAAGGTCGTAAACACTCAGAAAACAATCAACACCCAAGCCGGTGTAAACCGTTAGGCAACAGACTGCAAGAAAACCATACCTTGGTCCTTGCCTCGTTTCGTTTCCACCTCGTGAGAATCCTATACACATTAGTAACGTCGGTTAATTAACGCACTAATCCATTATCAACATTATCTACTCATCACTACTAGTTCATTTTTATTTTACACTTGTTAACTTTCATCCTTTTATTTGCCTTTAAAACCCACCTAACATGTCTCCCATAACCTTATAATACCTTTACTAACCAACTACTATTTTTAGGTAACAATTCCCATCTTAAAACAATAATTTTTGGTCCATGTAGTGGCCTGTCCGAACTTGTGTCCGAGTGTCCAAGTTCGGACACAAGCCGTGACTTTAAACCCAAAACAGACACATGTCCGAACTTGTGTCCGGACTTCGGAAGTTCGGACATGAGTCGAGGGAAATCCAAAGCAGAAATCTATATGTCCGAACATGTGTCCGGACTTCCGAAGGTCGGACACAGTTCGAGGATAATTTCTAAAGAAGTAACAGGTGCGTCCGAACTTCCAAGTTCGGACGGTAGTTCGGACACTACCTAAAATCCAGAAAACTGCAAGCGTAACAGGGCATGTCCGAGCTTCCAAGTTCGGACGGAAGTTCGGACGTGCCATTATACTCAATTTCTAAGCCTTTAAACACTTAACCAAATTGCTCCAAAGCCTCCAACACTTATAGTGTCTTCTCCTTAAGTTTCTAAGTGGCATTCCTTGCCATTCCAATCATTATTCCTAGATATTTCTTCCACACAACATCATTACTTTAACATTGTTTCTTACAAACTAAAACTCCTTAAGTCATTCTTGAAATCCCTTTTTCCTAAGCTTACACTTGCTCCTTATTTACCAAAGTTAGCCTAAGCCTTCATCTAAGTCCAAAATGACTTTGGTACATACTAAAACCTCAAGATCATGCCTAAGTCCTTATTACACTCTAGAACACTTCCTAGTTCATCAAAATTCCTTTACAACATCTTGAACTCCTTATGCATTTTCTAAATTTCGACATAGTTTCTCCTAGCATTTTGTTACACCTTAGCACATTATTTTCATCATTAAACCTCCTAGAACACTAAGAACACTTTCTTACACAACTTCACCAAATTCACACTACATCACAATATAGTGCATAACTTAAATTGCATGGCACTTAGGCCCTTAAAATGCATGGCTCTTAGGCCCTTAAAGTGCTTAAATCATAAACACTGAATTTCCACAATATATATGCCTTTAACCTGCGATTACATACAACAAGACATATGTTATTTTACTAGTCTCCTTGAGAACATTTACTAGGTCATTTACCATGTGCTCTTTAGGTAGTTTTAATAAGCAATTATAGCTCATTTCTCCTAAGGCATTAAACAACATTAAGTTAGTAGATTTACCTCTTTTCCAACACACTTCCTTCTTGTTTCCTTACAAAACCGTATGGTATTTTGATTCCTTGTCAAGTTCTAGACAATGTACAAACATTATAATGAGTATTCAAGCTATAAGCTTCATCTCATTGTAAACCCTAATTTGACATTGTTTCAAAAACATTAATGTAGTTGTTTTACCTTGATCTTTGAAGAGAGTTTGAATATATAACAAGAGAGGACTCACCTAGTCCATGAAGAGTTGAAATGAAGCTAGAACAAAGTCACACAATGAGCTATATCAATGTGTATTTTCGGACATGACAAAAACAAGGAGGAAACTTGATTTTTGTTTGAGATTCCTTACCTAGAAGCAAAGGAGAGTAATAATATGTCAAAATACAAGCTCAAGCTCCTTCAATGGTGGAACACCTTGGCACCGAAATGGAGCTCTTGGAGTTTTGAGAAGATAGGAATGAAGAGCTTGATGAGAGGAAGAGATTGGTGGTATTTGTTTTTGATTTGGACAAGTGAGCTAGGTTTAACAAGTGGTCAAAGTTGAAGCTTCCATGGTGATAGTGGTATTACCGAGAGAGAACAAGGAAGAAGGAAGAAGAGAGGTGTTTGCAAACCGTGGGAATGAAGGAAAGAAATGAGAATGAAGATAGAACTTGCTTTTAGGAGATATTTATGTTATAAAGTAAAAAGTAAGTTTACTTAGTTTTCTTTACTTACTTATAATATTAACTAGAGAGTGGTGAGTCACACACTTATAAAAACCGGCCCCCTTTATTAGTATGAGGGCATTTTAGTCTTTGTTTGTCAATTTAATTACTTAATACAACATATGTTATAAACTAGCTTATAAAAAGTACTATTCACCTAAACAAGGCACTTAGAAGTGAAATTTTTGATTTCCCACTAATATAGCCACCCAAATGTGATACTATATAGTACACATATATATTTAAGAGTAATGATGGACATTTAGCCATTCAAAACTCATTTACAAGACAATTTTTCAAAAACGTGCTTTAAGACTTCTTAAAGCACATTTTGTGTTTTAACTTGTTTTCAAGCTTGGTTTTCTTTGGTAATTGGTTTAATATGTTCATTAGTATATAAATGAAGTCTTGGTAAGCTCATTAGGTCTTACTCAAGTTTATCCCAAGCTTAGAGCACATTTTAGCTCTTATTGACTTTAAAGCACATTTTGTGTTTGCTTTTGTTTAAATTGTTTACTAATGTTTCTAAGACTCTTTTTAGTCTTAATAAATCATGTTTTAATGTTTAACCAACATACCAAGGTTTGGGGTATTTCAATCTCCCCCCTTAAAAGGACTTTGTCCCCAAAGTTCATACTTCCCACATATCTTACTATTAGAACATGGGAAACATCTTATAACACCACACTTCCAAAACATCATTACCAACCTTATCATCATTCTTACACCACAACGGACTCAAGGTCCATCCACATAACCATCATACTTTCCAAACCACACAATAGCATTCAGACACAACGGTCTGTGACATAACATGAACATGGACAATGTATACATATACATGTCGTATACAACCATAACCGAAACGGCTGTCCATCCACATAACCATCATACTTTCCAAACCACACAATAGCATTCAGACACAACGGTCTGTGACATAACATGAACATGGACAATGTATACATATACATGTCGTATACAACCATAACCGAAACGGCTCTACCCCCCTTAAAAGGGGTACGCCCCGTACCCTATACATACAAACACTAAGAAGTAAACAACGACGGGTGCTTCGCCTTCATCTTATCCTCCAGCTCCCAAGTGGCCTCCTCAACGTCCTGGTTAGACCAGAGGACCTTCACCAGTCTCACGGACTTATGGCGAGTGTCTCGAGTCTTAGTATCCAGAATCCGTACCGGAGTCTCCACTGATCGCATGGTTGGCTCTAAGGTTAGCCTTTCCGGCTGAAGCACATGAGACGGATGAGACATATACTTCTTCAACTGGGACACATGAAATACATCATGTACCTTGCCCAGCTCGGCGGGTAAATCAAGTCTATAAGCTACCGGGCCGATCCGCTCCGTCACAACATAAGGACCTACATATTTCGGGCTCAACTTGCCCTTCTGACCAAAACGAAATACTCCCTTCATGGGGGATACTCTCAAAAATACCTGATCGCCCACGGCGAACTCCAGGTCACGTCGGCGCACATCTGCGTACGACTTCTGTCTATCCTGAGCTGCTTTCATATTAGCCCTGATCTGGCGAACTTCTGCCTGAACTTGCTCAAGATACTCTGGTCCTATAATGACCGTCTCACTCGACTCATCCCAGCATAATGGCGTGCGGCATGGCCTACCGTACAATGCCTGGAAGGGAGACATCTTGATCGATGCATGATAACTGTTGTTGTAGCTAAACTCGATCAGATGTAACTTATCAATCCAGCTGGTCTGAAAGTCAAGTGCACATGCACGTAGCATATCCTCAAGTGTCTGTATAGTGCGCTCACTCTGACCATCGGTCTGTGGGGGAACGCCGTGCTCAATTTCAGTTCGGTACCAAGTGCCTCTCGTGTAGACTTCCAATATCTGGATAAGAATCTGGTATCTCTGTCAGATACTATCGTCTTTGGTACACCATGATGTCTAACAATCTCTTTATCGAATAATTCTGCCAATCTTGCCACTTTCCAGGTGTCCTTCATCGGAATGAATCGGGCCACCTTGGTCAGTCGGTCTACCACAACCCAAATCATAATCAGACCTCCCCTTGTAGGCGGAAGCCCTACCACAAAGTCCATAGATATGTCATGGAACTTCCACTCCGGCACTGGCATTGGCTGCACCATACCACCAGGCCGTCGGTGCTCAAACTTGACCTTCTGACAAGTGAGACACCTCAACACATAGTCATTCACATCCTTTTTCATTCCAGCCCACCAGAAATATCTTTTCATACCTTTATACATCTTTGAAGCTCCGGGGTGAATCGAAGTAGTAGAACAGTGGGATTCACTCAATATGCGCTCCTTCAGCTCAGCGCTACCCCTGGGTATACACAATCTGCCGTTAAGCCTAATCAGGTCATCATCGTGGAGTCTGAAGTCATACTTCTGACCCTCGAATGTGCCATCAATAAGCTTCTGTCTAATTTCCACCATATACTGATCCGTCATTTGAGCACTCCGCACCTCTTCAACCAAGCCAGTATGAGAGACTAGCGAATGGAGAGAGTGTGCTCGGCGACTCAATGCGTCAGCTACCACATTTGCCTTACCCTCCTTGTACTGTAAATTGATGTCATAATCATTCAGAAATTCAACCCACCTTCTTTGCCTCATGTTCAACTCCTTCTGAGTGAACAAGTACTTTAAGCTCTTGTGGTCAGAATAAATCGTCACACTTACCCCATACAAGTGATGTCGCCATATCTTCAGTGCGAAGACAATGGCCCCCAATTCTAAGTCATGGGTAGGGTAGTTCTCCTCATGCTTCTTCAGCTGTCGGGAGGCGTAAGCCACGACCTTCCCGTGTTGCATCAACACACAACCCATACCCCTGCCTGATGCGTCGCAATAGACCTCAAAACCATCTGGACCGTCTGGTAATGTCAGAACCGGTGCAGATGTCAGAGCATCCTTGAGACTCGTGAAAGCTCTCTCACAGTCGACTGTCCACTCGAATGGTGCATCCTTTTTCATCAAGGAAGTCATCGGCTTCGAGACACTGGAGAAGTCCTTCACACATCTCCTATAGTAACCTGCCAGACCGAGGAAGCTCCTGATGTCGGTGGTAACTTCTCGGCCTAGGCCAGGTGCGCACTGCATCTATCTTTGCCGGATCAACAGCGATCCCGCCCTCAGATATTACATGTCCAAGGAATGACACTTGGTTCAACCAAAATTCACACTTAGAAAATTTAGCATACAGCTGATTCTTTCTTAACGTCTGCAATACATCTCTCAGGTGCTTTCATGCTCACCTCTCGATTTCGAATACACAAGTATGTCATCGATGAAGACTACCACTGATTTGTCCAACTGATCTGTGAACAAACGGTTCATTAAGTCCATGAACTTTGCTGGTGCATTCGACAAGCCAAAAACGATAACTATGAACTCGTAATGCCCCATACCTAGTTCTGAAGGCTGTCTTTTCTATGTCACTGTCACGGATGGCAATCTCGGTGGTATCCGGAACGCAGGTCTATCTTGGAGAACACTGATGCTCCCCTAAGCTGATCAAATAGATCGTCGATGCGTGGTAAGGGTAACGGTTCTTCACCGTAACAGCATTCAGCTCCCGATAATCGATACATAGGCGGAGGCTACCGTCCTTCTTCTTCACGAAGAGAACCGGGCTCCCCATGGTGACACACTAGGCGGATAAAGCCTTGTCGAGTAGTCTCTCAGCTGCTCCTTGAGCTCTGTCATCTCTGCTGGAGCCATACGGTAAGGCGCTTTCGCAATGGGTCCGGTGCCCGAACTAGATCAATCTCAAACTCAACCTCTCGTGCTGGCGGCAAGCCCGGCAGTTCCTTAGGAAATACATCAGGAAACTCCGACACTACCGGCACATCTGGGCTAAACTCAGGGTCTCTCTCTATGTCCTGGACATAGCAGAGGTATACATCATTTCCCCGTCGTAACTCACGATACATGGCCATGGCGGTGATGATCTGTGTCGAAGGCTCCCTGGGCCTCTGGCGGTATGATATAGTAACCCCAGATGGACTCCTAAGAAGCAGTCGATGCTCGGCACATAGGAGATACCCTTTTACCGCTCCAACCAGTTCATCCCGACAATCACATCGAAACCTAATCCGTCGAACTCTATCAGTCGATCGGAAACTCCTCATCCCTGATTCGAACAAAAGCATCTCGGTAGTAGCGGGTACATCTGATCCGCTCTTTCGACGGGAGAGTAACCACGAAGTCTGGCATCTCTTCACCGTCTAAACCCAGCCTCTTCGCAAATGATAGCGAAATGAATGTGTGTGAGGCTCCAGAGTCGAACAGGTCGATGCATCCACGCCATTCACTGGAAAGGTACCGGTGAGGATTGTGCCGCTTGCCGGCTTTGCCTTATTGCAGACACTTAGTATACCTCCCGTTCCGAGTGCACATCCTATATTCATTGGCAAACTAATAAGTATTGGTAACAACACGGTTCATATGCTTCAAACAACTCCACTTTTATCATTAACACACTCTTTTTACAACATTCATTGGCTTATACTGTCGCCATGATTCATACTTACAATATCCTTAATACATACTGGTTACCACATAATTATACAAGGCTTAAAACTGCCTGAAGGTCAAATTCAAACGTCCGGGTTTCATGTGTGTGCATTGATCACTGCCGACGGTGCGGTATTCAGTTTGATCTTTCTGATGCCATGGTATAGCATCCTTGATTGCCCACCCATGATTAGCACATCTCCCGATTTCAGCAGTAGCTTCTTTGCGAGATCAGCTCGCTTCTGCTCGCCATACACAAACGGACTGCTGGTATCACCAATGGACCAAGAACCACGGGACTCCCTTACTTAGAGACTCGGGTGACTCGTCCTTGTCTTGGTGTATACCTAACCGTCCACCTTTCTGGTAAAAGTTTACAATGCATAAATCTGCTTTTACACTTGGAATTGATTCCGTTTCAACTTGCTGAGCAATTCCCACGGCGTGATTAACGACCGCGTGGAACTCCTCTGGTAATCTTGCTACTGTGCTCCATCTTCAGCTCGTACTTCTTGATATGACTTGGTTGTAAGGGTTCCAGTCCTTACCCATGCACATCATCTTCAATTGCATCCTTGCTCCGTTCGGGTATTCGGGTGTGTAGAACCCTCCTGGTTTTGCTCCAAGTTCGTCGCATCGTCTGATGATATGGATCTGTGCTTCCGGTGTCAGGTATCCATTTAAAAGTATCATACCTGGTTGGATAACCTGACATTGCTCCAATGGAAAGTCGGGTGATGATGTTGATGGCGGTTCTCAGGGTTCGGTGTGGGTGGGATTGGATAACATATATGAAAGTTCCTTTAAGTTTAGAGTACTCTAATTAGGTGAGTCTCACATTATTCTTCATTTATTTACTCACATGGTTGTTTATTTAAACTCACTCATACTCATGCATGAAATGCGGTATGCAGACACTCATTTCATTCAACAGTTTAGGCGGTACCTGGTCTAGAAGAGGGCCCTGGCGCCTCAGACGGTCCACCACATTCGGGTGGCCTTGTGGACCCCGACCCCTTCCCCTTCTGGGACTCTGTGTACCTCTGATCTGGGGGTGGCTGGTTCGCCGTCTTCTGGCCATCGGTGGTCGTAGTGGCCTTACCCTTCCACTGCCCCTTTGGCTTGTAGTTCCTGCTGTTGGGGTTCGTCCAACACTCAAACTCACGGTGCCCCATCTTCTGGCAGTGACGGCACCTCACATCATTCCCCTTGCAGTCTTTGCCGGGGTGGTCTCCATTGCTACTGTTGCTCCATCTTCAGCTCGTACTTCTTGATATGACTTGGTGTAAGGGTTCCAGTCCTTACCCATGCACATCATCTTCAATTGCATCCTTGCTCCGTTCGGGTATTCGGGTGTGTAGAACCCTCCTGGTTTTGCTCCAAGTTCGTCGCATCGTCTGATGATATGGATCTGTGCTTCCGGTGTCAGGTATCCATTAAAAAGTATCATACCTGGTTGGATAACCTGACATTGCTCCAATGGAAAGTCGGTGATGTTGATGGCGGGTTTCTTCAGGGTTCGGTGTGGGTGGGATTGGATAACATATATTGAAAGTTCCTTTAAGTTTAGAGTACTCTAATTAGGTGAGTCTCACATTATTCTTCATTTATTTACTCACATGGTTGTTTATTAAAACTCACTCATACTCATGCATGAAATGCGGTATGCAGACACTCATTTCATTCAACAGTTTAGGCGGTACCTGGTCTAGAAGAGGGCCCTGGCGCCTCAGACCGGTCCACCACATTCAGGGTGGCCTTGTTGGACCCCGACCCCTTCCCCTTCTGGGACTCTGTGTACCTCTGATCTGGGGGTGGCTGGTTCGCCGTCTTCTGGCCATCGGTGGTCGTAGTGGCCTTACCCTTCCACTGCCCCTTTGGCTTGTAGTTCCTGCTGTTGGGGTTCGTCCAACACTCAAACTCACGGTGCCCCATCTTCTGGCAGTGACGGCACCTCACATCATTCCCCTTGCAGTCTTGCCGGGGTGGTCTCCATTGCACCACTTACAGTAAAAGTGGCGCTCCGGTCCAGAACCCGTGCCAGCCTTAGGTGGGTAAGAACGTAGGGGCTTGGCCGCATACGCATAGGTGAGCTGCAGAGGCTCCTCAGCAGTGGTGGTCTGGGTCTGGCCCTTGCCACCTTGTTGCTGTCCTTTCTGGGACTGGGAGTATGACTTCTTCTTCTTCCCTCCCCACTGCCCTTGCGTGCCTTGGCCCTCGTTCTGAGCCTTGCGCTTGAGCGCACTCTCCTCGTCCCTCAGACGGACGGTGATCTCACAATAGCAGCGGCATGATAGCACTCCTGCAAGGTGGTATATCCAGTAGGCCCCATGCCGTAGCGTAGGCGATAGTTCAGTCCGTTGTAGAAACGGTTCACAAGGATCCGGTCTGAGTAACCCAGATCCGGTAGCAGGTGGATAAGTCCGATGAAGGCCGAGTAGTACTCATCTACCGTCATCTTATCCCCTTGTCTCAGGTTGTCCAACTCCAGGCGCTTGGCCTCTTGCACATGTATAGGGTAGTATTTGGCTCGCAGAAGAGCCGTGTACTCCCTCCACTGAAAACGTCGGATCAGCAACTCTACCCTCGCGCACAAGCTTCCACCAGTTTTGTGCCGAGCCCTTCAGTAATAAGCAGCAAGTCGTACCTTGACCTGCTCAGGTGGTGCTAGGGTTTCGAAGGCGGTCTCCATCTCGGAGATGTATGCCTCGAGCTTACGGGGATCGGTCTCCCCACTGAATGAGGGCGGCCTCAGATCAGCCAACGCCTTGACCCAATTGGTCTCTCGTGGCGGTGGTGGTGGTGGCTGAACTCCGGGCTGTTGCCCTTGCTGAATAGCAGCAACTAGATCGGGTACCCAACTGGGCTACGGCGGCTGCAACTGCCTCAGCCATAGTCTGTGCCGTAGTATCATCGCCCTGGTTACCCAAATCTCCAGTACCGCGCCCGCGGCCTCTCCCTCGTGGTCTACCTGCCATCTGAATTTATATGAACATTTCATTAGCATTATGCTTGCACACTTATCGGTCCAATGGTTATAGTATCTTCCCGACAACCAGGTAATTCCACACTTAGTTAGTGGTTAACCTTTCCAAATCTGTTCACTTAGGTATTCGTAGCTAGATTTCCTAACTCGGTATATTCCTAAGCTCGGTATTCTAGTCATCAGAGCGATACTTCGCTCTGATACCACTTTTTGTAACACCCCTACAACGCCCCTATCAACTACCAAAATCGCAGCGGAAACAACCAACCAAACAATAACTAAACGCTTTGGTGTTACAACGCCGTTAACCACCCACGTGGTTAACTAGGCAGAATAAATACAAGTGTATCGGTCTGACGATCAGACTCCCGAGCATAGTAACTAACATCCATATATAAGCATAACCGACAATACCGAGTATTTAATTTACAAATCATCTCAAACCATAATCATCCAACACTGTATAACAAGGTAACAAAATGTACGCCTCGGGAGCACAGGCGCATCCCGGGCTCAACAACCTACTTATCCAAAAGTATATCTACAACCTAGGACCTAGAGCCACTCTGCCTCTTCGATCCTCATCCTGCAATAAAAATATGGAGCCCCCGAGGGGGTCAGCACCTTTGCTGGTATGGCTAACGCGCAGCCCATCGGCTACCGGGATACGCGCAACCAATTGTCATAATAACATGGCATTCATTTAAAACATCCGACATATATATATATCATAGCATAGCAAGGTAATTAGCATAGCACAACAACAATACATATCACCACTAGAACGGTTCACATTAAGATCCTTCCACCATAGTTAGTACATACCATGGGCATAGAGATTGTTGCCAAACCCATACCAAGCTCGTTAATTACCTCATCACCATTCGGTTATTTGAACGGTTGACTTAAACCCAAGGTGTGTCGGATATAGTGATCCCAAGCACACCAAACAACACAGTATGCCCCTGTGGCCCGACGTGAGTCAGTAAACTAGCTTTGGATAAGCTAAGGGAAGGGTTGAAACCAAATTGGAATACCACCTAAACATACACCAAGAGAGCCGAACCGGATATGATAACGACCCCCATCCATCACACGCGTGGCCGGAACATACCGGACTCCTCACTCCCCCCGATTAGCACTTGTTAGTGATCACACAATATTTTGTTAAGTCACATACAAGCAAGTGTTTAGGTCTTGTTAGACACGCCAAGGGAAAGGAGACATAATAACACAACATCATAATATATAACAACTGTAAGCTCTTTCATGCCTTAATCTTATAAGGTCGTAAACACTCAGAAAACAATCAACACCCAAGCCGGTGTAAACCGTTAGGCAACAGACTGCAAGAAAACCATACCTTGGTCCTTGCCTCGTTTCGTTTCCACCTCGTGAGAATCCTATACACATTAGTAACGTCGGTTAATTAACGCACTAATCCATTATCAACATTATCTACTCATCACTACTAGTTCATTTTTATTTACACTTGTTACATCCTTTCATCCTTTTATTTGCCTTAAAAACCCACCTAACATGTCCCATAACCTTATAATACCTTTACTAACCAACTACTATTTTTAGGTAACAATTCCCATCTTAAAACAATAATTTTTGGTCCATGTAGTGGCCTGTCCGAACTTGTGTCCGAGTGTCCAAGTTCGGACACAAGCCGTGACTTTAAACCCAAAACAGACACATGTCCGAACTTGTGTCCGGACTTCGGAAGTTCGGACATGAGTCGAGGGAAATCCAAAGCAGAAATCTATATGTCCGAACATGTGTCCGGACTTCCGAAGGTCGGACACAGTTCGAGGATAATCTAAAGAAAGTAACAGGTGCGTCCGAACTTCCAAGTTCGGACGGTAGTTCGGACACTACCTAAAATCCAGAAAACTGCAAGCGTAACAGGGCATGTCCGAGCTTCCAAGTTCGGACGGAAGTTCGGACGTGCCATTATACTCAATTTCTAAGCCTTTAAACACTTAACCAAATTGCTCCAAAGCCTCCAACACTTATAGTGTCTTCTCCTTAAGTTTCTAAGTGGCATTCCTTGCCCATTCCAATCATTATTCCTAGATATTTCTTCCACACAACATCATTACTTTAACATTGTTTCTTACAAACTAAAACTCCTTAAGTCATTCTTGAAATCCCTTTTTCCTAAGCTTACACTTGCTCCTTATTTACCAAAGTTAGCCTAAGCCTTCATCTAAGTCCAAAATGACTTTGGTACATACTAAAACCTCAAGATCATGCCTAAGTCCTTATTACACTCTAGAACACTTCCTAGTTCATCAAAATTCCTTTACAACATCTTGAACTCCTTATGCATTTTCTAAATTTCGACATAGTTTCTCCTAGCATTTTGTTACACCTTAGCACATTATTTTCATCATTAAACCTCCTAGAACACTAAGAACACTTTCTTACACAACTTCACCAAATTCACACTACATCACAATATAGTGCATAACTTAAATTGCATGGCACTTAGGCCCTTAAAATGCATGGCTCTTAGGCCCTTAAAGTGCTTAAATCATAAACACTGAATTTCCACAATATATATGCCTTTAACCTGCGATTACATACAACAAGACATATGTTATTTTACTAGTCTCCTTGAGAACATTTACTAGGTCATTTACCATGTGCTCTTTAGGTAGTTTTAATAAGCAATTATAGCTCATTTCTCCTAAGGCATTAAACAACATTAAGTTAGTAGATTTACCTCTTTTCCAACACACTTCCTTCTTGTTTCCTTACAAAACCGTATGGTATTTTGATTCCTTGTCAAGTTCTAGACAATGTACAAACATTATAATGAGTATTCAAGCTATAAGCTTCATCTCATTGTAAACCCTAATTTGACATTGTTTCAAAAACATTAATGTAGTTGTTTTACCTTGATCTTTGAAGAGAGTTTGAATATATAACAAGAGAGGACTTCACCTAGTCCATGAAGAGTTGAAATGAAGCTAGAACAAAGTCACACAATGAGCTATATCAATGTGTATTTTCGGACATGACAAAACAAGGAGGAAACTTGATTTTTGTTTGAGATTCCTTACCTAGAAGCAAAGGAGAGTAATAATATGTCAAAATACAAGCTCAAGCTCCTTCAATGGTGGAACACCTTGGCACCGAAATGGAGCTCTTGGAGTTTTGAGAAGATAGGAATGAAGAGCTTGATGAGAGGAAGAGATTGGTGGTATTTGTTTTTGATTTGGACAAGTGAGCTAGGTTTAACAAGTGGTCAAAGTTGAAGCTTCCATGGTGATAGTGGTATTACCGAGAGAGAAACAAGGAAGAAGGAAGAAGAGGGGTGTTTGCAAACCGTGGGAATGAAGGAAAGAAATGAGAATGAAGATAGAACTTGCTTTTAGGAGATATTTATGTTTAAAAGTAAAAGTAAGTTTACTTAGTTTCTTTACTTACTTATAATATTAACTAGAGAGTGGTGAGTCACACACTTATAAAAACCGGCCCCCTTTATTAGTATGAGGGCATTTTAGTCTTTGTTTGTCAATTTAATTACTTAATACAACATATGTTTATAAACTAGCTTATAAAAAGTACTATTCACCTAAACAAGGCACTTAGAAGTGAAATTTTTGATTTCCCACTAATATAGCCACCCAAATGTGATACTATATAGTACACATATATATTTAAGAGTAATGATGGACATTTAGCCATTCAAAACTCATTTACAAGACAATTTTTCAAAAACGTGCTTTAAGACTTCTTAAAGCACATTTGTGTTTTAACTTGTTTTCAAGCTTGGTTTTCTTTGGTAATTGGTTTAATATGTTCATTAGTATATAAATGAAGTCTTGGTAAGCTCATTAGGTCTTACTCAAGTTTATCCCAAGCTTAGAGCACATTTTAGCTCTTATTGACTTTAAAGCACATTTTGTGTTTGCTTTTGTTTAAATTGTTTACTAATGTTTCTAAGACTCTTTTTAGTCTTAATAAATCATGTTTTAATGTTTAACCAACATACCAAGGTTTGGGGTATTTCACTTATTTAAAATAGTATCATACCGTATATAAATTTTCTTTTCAAAGCAATTATTTTTTAATTTTTTTTATGAAACCTTGTACCGAATTTATAACCTAAGGTACGTAAATAGTCATTTATGTTATTTTAACATATCAATTATATTAATCAAGCTATATATCAGGTGTAACGTATTTGAGTAATTTAAAATAAATTCCAGATCATATAATAACCGTAGATAATCTTTCAAAATTATATTCAAAGGTTTAATAGCCAACCATACGTTAAAAATTCATATTATATACCTTTTAAGTTAGTTTAATGAGATTCCTTTATATAAAAATATATTTTCCGTGACTTTTCCAGTTTCAAATTGTTTTTTTTAATCAACCATAGTATTTTAGACGATCATTAGGTATTTACTTCATAAAATTTTCTTATTATATATTTATATAATTTCCCACGAGGTAGAGTTTTATAAAGTTCTTATTAATTAAAATGTAGCTCCAAAAGCTGATTTCTTTATCTTAAAATTGATTTTTCAAGGTAGGAACTCTATATATAAATTTTTAAATCAAATGAATTAGTCTAGTGAAAACTCATTCACTCTTGATAATTATTTTTCTTAAGGTTTGTTCTATGTAAGTATTCCTCTGATCATTAAATCTTAGTACTCTCTTAGATAATGGTGGCTTTCCTTAAATATCCCTCTTAGTGTGACTTCTAAAATTTTATTATATAGGTATAATGTTAAACCTCCAATTAAACATGAGAATTTCCAATCTTTAAGTAACTCTCAAATTTTTTTACAAGATGCTCAGTACTCCATGTATTTAAGGATCAATAATATTTAGTTTAGTATTACTCTTCTCTTCACTCAATCTTTAAGTAACTTCCTTTAATGGTTTTTATATTCACAAGGGGAAGATGTTGTACCTTGGAGTACTCAAATTTAAATCCCTTCCTCCATATATAGGTATTTTTCACCAATATTTAACTCAATAACCCTTTACATGTATCATTTTAATACTGGATCTTAAGATACAAATTTTGAATTATTCATTGTGGCTAGTAATGAAATATGCCTAGCTCAAGATTTCCTGATGGTAACGTCTTACCACCAATCCTCCTCAAGTTCAACACAATCCATCACTTGCGTAGAAGATTATTTACGGTTAGATGACAAGGCTTGTCTAGCCCCCTAGAATTCCAGAAGTGGGTGTGCACCCCCACTACTTTCGGCCTAGGAGTTCGTCGCACCAGGCACTTCCCGTAGGGTGTTAGGTGAAATACCCCAAACCTTGGTATGTTGGTTAAACATTAAAACATGGTTTATTAAGACTAAAAAGAGTCTTAGAAACATTGGTAAACAGATTTAAACTAAAGACAACACAAAATGTGCTTTAAAGTCAATAAGAGCTAAAAGGTGCTCTAAGCTTGGAATAAGCTTGGGTAAGACCTAATGAACTTACCAAGACCTTATATATATATTAATGAACATATTAAATCAATTACCAAAGAAAACCAAGCTTGAAAACAAGTTAAAACACAAAATGTGCTTTAAGAAGTCTTAAAGCACATTTTTGAAAAATTGTCTTGTAAATGGGTTTTGAGTGGCTAAATGTCCATCATTACTCTTAAATATATATGTGTACTATATAGTATCACATTTGGGTGGCTATATTAATGGGAAATCAAAAATTTCACTTCTAAGTGCCTTGTTTAGGTGAATAGTGATTTTTATAAGCTAGTTTATAACATATGTTGTATTAAGTAATTAAATTGACAAACAAAGACTAAAATACCCTCATTATAATATAGGGGGCCGGTTTTCTAAGTGTGGTGACTCACCACTCTCTAGTTGGTATAATAAGTAAGGAAAGAAAACTAATTAAACTTACTTTTTACTTTATACTACAAATATCTTCTAAAGCAAATCCTATCTCATTCTCATTTTTTCCTTCATTTCCCACGGTCTCAACCTTCTTCTTCCTTCTTTTTGCTGCTCTCTCTCGGTAATACTACTACCACCATAGAAACTCCATCTTTGACCTCTTGCTAAATCAAGCTCACTTGTCCAAATCAAATTCTAAGACCACCAATCTCTTCCTCTCATCAAGCTCTTCACTCCTATCTTCTCAAAACTCCAAGAGCCCCATTTCGGTGCCAAGGTGTTCCACCATTGAAGGAGCTTGAGCTTGTATTTTGACATATTATCACTCTCCTTTGCTTCTAGGTAAGGAATCTCAAAGAAAAATCATGTTTCCTCCATGTTCTTACCTTGACCGAAAATACACATTGATATAGCTCTTTGTGTGACTTTGTTCTAGCTTCATTTCAACTCTTCATGGACTAGGTGGAGTCCTCTCTTGTTATATATTCAAACTCTCTTCAAAGATCAAGGTAAAATGACTACATTAATGTTTTTGAAACAATGTAAAATTAGGGTTTACAATGAGATGAAACTTATAGCTTGGATACTCATTGGTTTTGTATATTGTTTAGAACTTGACAAGGAATCAAAATACCATACGGTTTTGTAAGGAAACAAGAAGGAGGTGTTTTGGAAAAAGAGGTAAATCTACTAACCTAATGTTGTTTAATGCCTTAGGAGAAATGAGCTTATAAATGCTTATTAAAACTACCTAAATAGCAAATGGTGAATGACTTAGTAAAGTGTTCTCAAGAGACTAGTAAAAGAACATATGTCTTGTTGTATGTAATCGCAGGTTAAAGGCATATATATTGTGGAAATTCAGTGTTTAAGGGTTATGCACTTTAAGGGCCTAAGAGCCATGCATTTTAAGGGCTTAAGTGCCATGCAATTTAAATTATGCACTATATTGTAATGTAGTGTGAATTTGGTGAAGTTGTGTATGAGAGTGTTCTTGGTGATTCTAGATGTTCTTGTGTGTTTAATGGGGAAAGCAAAGTGTTTAGGCTTAGTAATGTTCTAGGGGAATCCATGTCAAAATTTAGGTAAGAATCAAGAAGTTCTAAGTGTTTACATAAGGTTGGTGAGTTAGAAAAATTTAGGAAATGAATAAGGAGTTCATGATGTTTTAAAGGAATTTTGATGAACTAGGAAGTACTCTAGAGTGTAATAAGGACTTAGGCATGATCTTGAGATTTAGTAGGTACCAAAGTCACTTTGGGACTTAGGTAAATACCTAGGCAAACTTTGGTAAAATAAGGAGAAGTGTACACTAGGAAAAGAGTTTCAAGAAGGATATAAGGAGATAGTTGTGAGAGATGATGCTTGGGAGATGATGTTAAAATAAGGAGAAAGCTTTTGGGATAGTAGTTATCATAGGTATGAAACACCACGTGAAAAACTAGGAGAAAACATTGTAAGTGTTAGGAATTTTGTGAAGATATAAGTAAAGGTTTAAGGAATTAGAAAATGAGTTTTATGAGTGTTTAAGGATGTCTTAAGGTGAGATTAAATGCCCAAATGAGGTTAGGGGGTACTAGGTTATATGGGGTGAAGTTTGGAGTTGAATGTGAAAAGGAAAAACAAGGGTCTGGAGCAGACCGAACTTGCGACCGAACTTGCAAGTTCGGTCGAGCCCAGTTTACCCTGCGAGAATTGGCTTCTGGAAAAGACCGACCTTGGGGACCGGACTTGCAAGGTCGGTCGGGCTTGTAATTTGTGCACGGATTGAGTTACTGGAACCGACCGAACATAGGACCGGACTTGGCAAGTTCGGTCGGGCTAAATTTACAAAGGGGAGAAACTCTCGGGAAAAGACCGAACATGCGACCGAACCTACAAGGTCGGTCGGAGTAGAAAATTTTGACGGAATTGTGTTCTGGAATCGACCGAACTTGGACAAGTTCGGTCGGCAAGGTCGGTCGGACCTAAACTTGTAAAAAAAAACAGAAAAGAATGTGACTTATGTAGTTAACCCTAGGGTGTATAATGAAGATAACCTAGGGTAAGATAGACATTAAAACATGTCATACAATCATGTTAAATACTTAGTAAGTGTGAAGTTAAATAAATAATTAACCGACGTTACTAATGTGTATAGGTTCTCTCAAGGTGGAAACGAAACGAGGCAAGGACCAAGGTATGGTTTTCTTGCAGTCTGTTGCCTACCGGTTTACACCGGCTTGGGTGTTGTTGCTTTTCTGTGTGTTACGACTTTATAAGATTAAGGCATGAAAAGAGTTTACAGTTGTTTATACTATGGTGTTGAATTGTTGCGACTCCTTCCCTTGGTGTGTCTAACAAGACCTATACACTTGCTTGTATGTGACTTAACAAAACATTGTGTGATCACTAACAAGTGCTAATCGGGGGAGTGAGGAGTCCGGTTGTTCCGGCCACGCGTGTGATGGATGGGAGTCGATGTCATATCCGGTTCGGCTCTCTTGGTGTATGTATAGGTGGTATTCCAATTTGGTTTCTACCTTCCCTTAGCTTATCCAAAGCTAGTTACTGACTCACGTCGGGCCATAGGGGCATACATATGTTATTTCGGTGTGCTTGGGATTACTATATCCGACACGCCTTGGGTATAAGTTAACCGTTCTATATAACTGGACGGTAACGAGGTTGGTAACGAGCTTAACATGGGATTGGTAAAAATCTCTAGGCTCACATGGTATACTAACTATGGTGGAAGGTTCCGTGAGGACCGATTTTATGTGGTTATGTATTGTTATGATGCATGCAACTTCCCTTGCTATGCTATGGTATATATTATATATATATGTTGGATGTTCTAAAATGAATGCCATGTTTATTATGCAATTGGTGCGCGTATCCCGGTAGCCGATGGGCTGCGGTTACCATACCAGCAAAGGTTGCTGACCCCCTCGGGGGCTCCATATTTTATGGCAGGATGAGGATCGAAGAGCAAGTGGCTCTAGTCCTAGGTCGTTGATGAACTTTTGGCTATGTTGGTTGTTGAGCCCGGGATGCGCCTGTGCTCCCGAGGCTTACATTTTGGTACCGTTTGTTAAATACGTTATGTTTACGGTTGTAGGTGTTTGTAAATTAAATACTCGGTATAGTTGGCTATGTTATATATATGGATGTTAGATTCTATGCTCGGGAGTCTGATCATCAGACCGATACACTTGTATTATTCTGCCTAGTTAACCACGTGGGTGGTTAACGGCGTTGTAACACCAAAGCGTTTAGTCATTGTTTGGTTGGTTATTTTCCGCTGCGATTTCGGTAGTTGTTAGGAGCGTTGTAGGGGTGTTACAAAAAGTGGTATCAGAGCGAAGTATCGCTCTGATGACTAGAATACCGAGCTTAGGGATATACCGAGTTAGGAAACCTAACTACAGATACCTAAGTGAACAGATTTGGAAAGGTTGACCACTAACTAAGTGTGGAGATACCTTATTATCGGGAAGCGTTACAATCGTTGGACCGATAAGTGTGCAAGCATAATGCTAATGAAATGTTCATATGAATTCAGATGGCAGGTAGACCACGAGGTAGAGGCCGCGGGCGCGGTACTGGAGATTTGGGTGACCAGGGCGATGATACTATGGCACAGACTATGGCTGAGGCAGTTGCAGCCGCCGTAGCCCAGTTGGTGCCTGATTTGGTTGCTGCTATACAGCAAGGGCAACAGCCCGGAGTTCAGCCACCACCACCACCGCCACGAGAGACCAATTGGGTCAAGGCGTTGGCTGATCTTAGACCGCCATCATTCAATGGGGAGACTGATCCTCGAAAGCTGGAGGTGTACATCTCCGAACTGGAGACCGCCTACGAGACCTTGGCAGTACCTGCTGAAGCTAAGGTCCGTCTTGCCGCTTACTACTTGAAGGGTACGGCACAGAGTTGGTGGAAGTTAGTGAAGGAGGACAGGATGGCTGATCCTGAATTTGGTTGGAGGGAGTACACGGCTCTACTGCGAGCCAAGTACTACCCGGTTCACGTGCAGGAGGCCAAGCGCCTCGAGCTGGATAGTCTGAGGCAGGGGGATAAGATGTCGGTCGATGACTACTACACCGCATTCACCGGCCTTATCCACCTGTTACCAGACCTTGGGTACTCGAACCGAGTGTTGGTGAACCGGTTCTACAATGGACTAAGCCACCGTCTCCGCTACGGGATGGGGCCAGCGGAGTATACTACCTTGCAGGTAATTGGAGTACTTTATTGCGAAACAATCTATACCTTGATTGAATGTTAATGTGAGTTGGTAAGTTGTTTTTGCGGGGCATGACTGACATCCTAAATTCAGGAGTGCTATCATGCCGCTGCTAAGGTTGAAATTACCGTCCGCCTGAGGGACGAGGAGAATGCGCACAAGCGCAAGGCCACCAACGAGGGCCAGAGTCAGCAGGGGTATGGGGAGGAAAGAAAAAGAAACCCTACCCTCAGCCCCAAGGGTCAGTACCAGGGTGACAAGGGCCAAGCCCAGACCACCACAGCTGATGAGCCACTGAAGCTCACGTACGCGTATGCGGCGAAGCCTCTACGCTCTTACCCGCCTAAGGGTAATTACTTAACCATGTGTATCTAGTTGAGGTGTATGTTGTCAAGATGGGAAGTGAGTATTGATTGTGTGTTGTTATAGCAGCTAGCGCGGGTTCTGGACCGGAGCGCCACTTTTATTGTAAGTGGTGCAATGGAGACCACCCCGGCAAAGACTGCAAGGGGAATGATGTGAGGTGCCGTCACTGCCAGAAGATGGGGCACCGTGAGTTTGAGTGTTGGACGAACCCCAACAGCAGGAACTATAAGCCAAAGGGGCAGTGGAAGGGTAATACTACCACGACCACTGAAGGCCCGAAGGCGATTATTCAGCAGACTTCTGACAAGAAGTACACTGAATCCCAGAAGGGGAAGGGTACGGGGTCCGGCAAGGCCGCCCTGAATGTGGTGGACCGGTCAGAGGCACCAGGATCCTCTTCGAGACCAGGTACCGCCTAAACTGTTAAATGAAAAAGTGATTGCTTACCGCATTTCATGCATGAGTGTTAGCAAGTCTAAGGGTATAAACACATAAGTAAAGAGTTAGAATATAATGTGGAAAACACCTAAAGTTAGGCAATTTGAAACCTAGGAACCTTCAATATCTGTTATCCAATCCCGCCCACACCAAACCCTGAAGAGACCACCATCAGCATCACCGAATTCCCACTGGAGCAATGTCAGGTTATCCAACCAGGTATGATACTCTTAAATGGATACCTGACACCGGAAGCACAAATCCACATCATCAGACGTTGCAACGAACTTGGAGCAGCACCAGGAGGTGTCTACACACCCGAATACCCGAGCGGTTCGAAGATGAAGCTGAAGATGATGTGCATGGGTAAGGACTGGAATCCCTACACCAAGTCATATCAGGATGTACGAGATGAAGACGGAGCAACTGTACCAGGCATACCTGAGGAGTTCCTTGCGGTTGTTAACCACACCGTGGGGATTGCTCAGCAACTTGAATCGGAACCGATTCCGAACGTGGAAGCAGACTTATGCATTGTGAACTTCTACCAGAAAGGTGGACGGTTAGGGTTACACCAAGATAAGGACGAGTCACCCGAGTCTCTAAGTAAGGGAGTACCCGTGGTGTCTTGGTCCATTGGTGATACCGCTGTGTTTATGTACGGCGAGCAGAAGCGTGGTGATCTCGCAAAGAAGCTAGTGTTGAAGTCAGGTGATGTATTAATCATGGGAGGACAATCAAGGATGTTATACCACGGTGTCAAGAAGATCAAATTGAATACAGCACCATCGACAGTGGTAAATGCCACACATCTGAAACCCGGACGTTTGAATTTGACTTTCAGGCAGTTTTGAGCCTTGTGTAATCATGTAATGTATTAAGCCAGTGTATGATAAAGGAGTTGTATCTAGCCATGTCTACAATGTAACCAACTTATGGTGTAAAGACTGTGTTAATGAATAAAGGGATGTTGTTTTGGAGTGTATCAACGTGTTACTACTATACTTATGAGTTTGCCAATGAATTAGGCTGTGCACTCGGAACGGGAGGTATACTGAGTGTCTGCAATAAGGCAGAAGCCGGCAAGAGCGGCACAATCCTCACCGGTACCTTTCCAGTGAATGGCGTGGATGCATCGATCTTGTTCGACTCTGGAGCCTCACACACGTTCATTTCGCTATCATTTGCGAAGAGGCTGGGGTTAGACGGTGAAGAGATGCCAGGTCACTCTCCCGTCGAAAGAGCGGATCAGGTGTACCCGCTACTACCGAGATGCTGTTGTTCGAATCATGGATGAGGAGTTCCCGATCGACTTGATAGAGTTCGACGGACTAGGTTTTGATGTGATTGTCGGGATGAACTGGTTGGAGCGGTACAAGGGTAGAATCCTATGTGCCGAGCATCGACTGCTTCTTAGGAGTCCATCTGGGGTTACTATATCATACCGCCAGAGGCCCAGGGAGCCTTCGACACAGATCATCACCGCCATGGCCATGTATCGTGAGTTGCGACGAGGAAATGATGTATACCTCTGCTATGTCCAGGACATAGAGAGAGACCCTGAGTTTAGCCCAGAGGTGCCGGTAGTGTCGGAGTTTCCTGATGTATTTCCTAAGGAACTGCCGGGCATGCCGCCAGCACGAGAGGTTGAGTTTGAGATTGATCTAGTTCCGGGCACCGGACCCATTGCGAAAGCACCTTACCGTATGGCTCCAGCAGAGATGACAGAGCTCAAGGAGCAGCTGAGAGACCTACTCGACAAGGGCTTTATCCGCCCTAGTGTTTCACCATGGGGAGCGCCGGTTCTCTTCGTGAAGAAGAAGGACGGTAGCCTCCGCCTATGTATTGATTATCGGGAGCTGAATGCTGTTACGGTGAAGAACCGTTACCCTTTACCACGCATCGACGATCTATTTGATCAGCTGAGGGGAGCATCAGTATTCTCCAAGATAGACCTACGTTCTGGATACCACCAGATTGCCATCCGTGACAGTGATATCGAAAAGACAGCTTTCAGAACTAGGTATGGGCATTATGAGTTCACAGTTATGCCGTTTGGCTTGTCAAATGCACCAGCAAAGTTCATGGACTTAATGAACCGCTTGTTCCAGATCAGTTGGACAAATCAGTGGTAGTCTTCATCGATGACATACTTGTGTATTCGAAATCGAGAGGTGAGCATGAAAGCCACCTGAGAGATGTATTGCAGACGTTGAGAAAGAATCAGCTGTATGCTAAATTTTCTAAGTGTGAATTTTGGTTGAACCAAGTATCATTCCTTGGACATGTGATTTCTGAGGCCGGGATCGCTGTTGATCCGTCAAAGATAGATGCAGTGCGCACCTGGCCTAGGCCGAAGACAGTTACCGACATCAGGAGCTTCCTCGGTCTGGCAGGTTATTATAGGAGGTTTGTGAAGGACTTCTCCAGTGTCTCGAAGCCGATGACTTCCTTGATGAAAAAGGATGCACCATTCGAGTGGACAGTCGACTGTGAGAGGGCTTTCACGAGTCTCAAGGATGCTCTGACATCTGCACCGGTTCTGACATTACCAGACGGTCCAGATGGTTTTGAGGTCTATTGCGACGCATCAGGCAGGGGTATGGGTTGTGTGATGCAACACGGGAAGGTCGTGGCTTACGCCTCCCGACAGCTGAAGAAGCATGAGGAGAACTACCCTACCCACGATTTAGAATTGGGGGCCATTGTCTTCGCACTGAAGATATGGCGACATCATTTGTATGGGGTAAGCGTGACAATCTATTCCGACCACAAGAGTTTGAAATACTTGTTCACTCAGAAAGAGTTGAACATGAGGCAGAGAAGGTGGGTTGAATTCTTAAATGATTATGACATCAATTTACAGTACAAGGAGGGTAAGGCAAACGTGGTAGCTGACGCATTGAGTCGCCGAGCACACTCTCTCCATTCGCTAGTCTCTCATACTGGCTTGGTTGAAGAGGTGCGGAGTGCTCAGATGACGGATCAGTATATGGTGGAGATTAGACAGAAGCTTATTGATGGCACATTCGAGGGTCAGAAGTACGACTTCAGACTCCACGATGATGACCTGATTAGGCTTAATGGCCGGTTGTGTATACCGAGGAGTAGCGCTGAGCTGAAGGAGCGCATACTGAGTGAATCCCATTGTTCTACGACATCGATTCACCCCGGAGCTTCAAAGATGTATAAAGGTATGAAAAGATATTTTTGGTGGACTGGAATGAAAAAGGATGTGAATGACTATGTGTTGAGGTGTCTCACTTGTCAGAAGGTCAAGTTTGAGCACCGACGGCCTGGTGGTATGGTGCAGCCAATGCCAGTGCCGGAGTGGAAGTTCCATGACATATCTATGGACTTCGTGGTAGGGCTTCCGCCTTCAAGGGGAGGTCTAAATATGATTTGGGTTGTGGTAGACCGACATACCAAGGTGGCTCGATTCATACCGATGAAGGACACCTGGAAAGTGGCTAAGCTTGCAGAGCTCTTCGACGAAGAGATTGTAAGACATCATGGGGTTCCGAAAACGATTGTATCCGACAGAGATACCAGATTCCTATCCAGATATTAGAAGTCCACACGAGAGGCACTGGGTACTGAACTGAAGTTGAGCACAGCATTTCACCCACAGACAGATGGTCAGAGTGAGCGCACCATCCAGACACTTGAGGATATGTTACGTGCATGCGCACTTGACTTTCAGACCAGCTGGATTGATAAGTTACATCTGATCGAGTTTAGTTACAATAACAGTTACCATGCTTCGATCAAGATGTCTCCCTTCCAGGCATTGTACGGTAGACCATGCCGCACGCCTTTATGCTGGGATGAGTCGAGTGAGACGGTCATTATAGGACCAGAGTATCTTGAGCAAATTCAGGCAGAAGTTCGCCAGATCAGGGCTAATATGAAAGCAGCTCAGGATAGACAGAAGTCGTACGCAGATGTGCGCCGACGTGACCTGGAGTTCGCCGTGGGCGATCAGGTATTTTTGAGAGTATCCCCCATGAAGGGAGTGTTTCGTTTTGGCCAGAAGGGCAAGTTGAGCCCGAAGTATGTAGGTCCTTATGTTGTGACGGAGCGGATCGGCCCGGTAGCTTATAGACTTGATCTACCCGCCGAACTGGGCAAGGTACATGATGTATTTCATGTGTCCCAGTTGAAGAAGTATGTCTCATCCGTCTCATGTGCTTCAGCCGGAAAGGCTAACCTTAGAGCCAACCATGCGATCAGTGGAGACTCCGGTACGGATTCTGGATACTAAGACTCGAGACACTCGCCATAAGTCCGTGAGACTGGTGAAGGTCCTCTGGTCTAACCAGGACGTTGAGGAGGCCACTTGGGAGCTGGAAGATAAGATGAAGGCGAAGCACCCGTCATTGTTTGCTTCTTAGTGTTTATATGTATAGGGTACGGGGCGTACCCCTTTTAAGGGGGTAGAGCCGTTTCGGTTATGGTTGTGTACGACATGTATATGTATACATTGTCTATGTTACGTTACAGACCGTTGTGTCTGAATGGTATTATGTGGTTTGGACCTTGAGTCCATTGTGGTGTAAGAATGATGGTAGTATTGGAAATGATGTTTTGGAAGTATTGTTTTTATAAGTGTTCCCCGTGTTCTAATAGTAAGATATGTGGGAAGTATGAACTTTGGGGACAAAGTTCTTTTAAGGGGGGTAGATTGAAATACCCCAAACCTTGGTATGTTGGTTAAACGATAAAACATGATTTATTAAGACTAAAAAGAGTCTTAAAAACACTAGTAAACAAATTTAAATAAAAGCAAACACAAAATGTGCTTTAAAGTCAATAAGAGCTAAAATGTGCTCTAAGCTTGGGATAAGCTTGGGTAAGACCTAATGAACTTACCAAGACCTTATATATATATATATTAATGAACATATTAAACCAATTACCAAAGAAAACCAAGCTTGAAAACAAGTTAAAACACAAAATGTGCTTTAAGAAGTCTTAAAGCACATTTTTGAAAAATTGTCTTGTAAATGAGTTTTGAGTGGCTAAATGTCCATCATTACTCTTAAATATATATGTGTACTATATAGTATCACATTTGGGTGGCTATATTAATGGAAATCAAAAATTTCACTTCTAAGTGCCTTGTTTAGGTGAATAGTGATTTTTATAAGCTAGTTTATAACATATGTTGTATTAAGTAATTAAATTGACAAAAAAAGACTAAAATACCCTCATTATAATATAGGGGGCCGGTTTTCTAAGTGTGGTGACTCACCACTCTCTAGTTGATATAATAAGTAAGGAAAGAAAACTAATTAAACTTACTTTTTACTTTATTACTACAAATATCTCTTAAAAGCAAATTCTATCTTCATTCTCACTTTCTTTCCTTCATTTCCCACGGTCTCAACCTTCTTCTTCCTTTCTTCTTGCTGTTCTCTCTCGGTAATACCACTACCACCATGAAAACTCCATCTTTGACCACTTGCTAAATCAAGCTCACTTGTCCAAATCAAATTCTAAGACCACCAATCTCTTCCTCTCATCAAGCTCTTCACTCCTATCTTCTCAAAACTCCAAGAGCCCCATTTCGGTGCCAAGGTGTTCCACCATTGAAGGAGCTTGAGCTTGTATTTTGACATATTATCACTCTCCTTTGCTTCTAGGTAAGGAATCTCAAAGAAAAATCATGTTTCCTCCATGTTCTTACCTTGACCGAAATACACATTGATATAGCTCTTTGTGTGACTTTGTTCTAGCTTCATTTCAACTCTTTATGGACTAGGTGGAGTCCTCTCTTGTTATATATTCAAACTCTCTTCAAAGATCAAGGTAAAATGACTACATTAATGTTTTTGAAACAATGTAAAATTAGGGTTTACAATGAGATGAAGCTTATAGCTTGGATACTCATTATGGTGTTTGTATATTGTTTAGAACTTGACAAGGAATCAAAATACCATACGGTTTTGTAAGGAAACAAGAAGGAGGTGTTTTGGAAAAAGAGGTAAATCTACTAACCTAATGTTGTTTAATGCCTTAGGAGAAATGAGCTTATAAATGCTTATTAAAACTACCTAAAGAGCAAATGGTGAATGACTTAGTAAAGTGTTCTCAAAAGACTAGTAAAAGAACATATGTCTTGTTGTATGTAATCACAGGTTAAAGGCATATATATTGTGGAAATTCAGTGTTTAAGGGTTATGCACTTTAAGGGCCTAAGAGCCATGCATTTTAAGGGCCTAAGTGCCATTCAATTTAAATTATGCACTATATTGTAATGTAGTCTGAATTTGGTGAAGTTGTGTATGAGAGTGTTCTTGGTGATTCTAGATGTTCTTGTGTGTTTAATGGGGAAAGCAAAGTGTTTAGGCTTAGTAATGTTCTAGGGGAATCCATGTCAAAATTTAGGTAAGAATCAAGAAGTTCTAAGTGTTTACATAAGGTTGGTGAGTTAGAAAAATTTAGGAAATGAATAAGGAGTTCATGATGTTTTAAAGGAATTTTGATGAACTAGGAAGTACTCTAGAGTGTAATAGGACTTAGGCATGATCTTGAGATTTAGTAGGTACCAAAGTCACTTTGGGACTTAGGTAAATACCTAGGCAAACTTTGGTAAATTAAGGAGAAAGTGTGAACTTGAAAAAGGATTTGAAGTAATGATATAAGGAGTTAGTTGTGAGAGATGATGCTTGGGAGATGATGTTAAAATAAGGAGAAAGCATTTTGGGATAGTAGTTATCTTAGGTATGAAACACCACTTGAAAAACTAGGAGAAAACATTGTAAGTGTTAGGAATTTTGTGAAGATATAAGTAAAGGCTTAAGGAATTAGAAAATGAGTTTTATGAGTGTTTAAGGATGTCTTAAGGTGTGTTTGAAGTGCTCAAATGAGGTTAGGATGTACTAGGTCATATGGGGTGAAGTTTGGAGTTGAATGTAAAAAGGAAAACAAAGATTTGGGGCAGACCGGACTTGCGACCGGACTTGCAAGTTCGGTCGGGCCCAGTTTACCCTGCGAGAATTAGCTTCTGGAATGGACCGACCTTGGGGACCGGACTTGCAAGGTCGGTCGGACTTGTATTTTGTGTACGGATTGGGTTACTGGAAGCGACCGGACATAGGACCGGACTTGGCAAGTCCGGTCGGGCTAAATTTTCAAAGGGAAGAAACTCTCGGGAATAGACCGAACATGCGACCGGACTTACAAGGTCGGTCGGAGTAGAAAATTTTGACGGAAATATGTTCTGGAATCGACCGGACATGGACAAGTCCGGTCGGCAAGGTCGGTCGGACCTAAACTTGTAAAAAAAAAACAGAAAAGAATGTGGCTTATGTAGTTAACCCTAGGGTGTATAATGAAGGTAACCTAGGGTAAGATAGACATTAAAACATGTCATACAATCATGTTAAATACTTAGTAAGTGTGAAGTTAAATAAATAATTAACCGACGTTACTAATGTGTATAGGATTCTCTCAAGGTGGAAACGAAACGAGGCAAGGACCAAGGTATGGTTTTCTTGCAGTCTGTTGTCTACCGGTTTACACCGGCTTGGATGTTGTTTGCTTTTCTGTGTGTTACGACCTTATAAGATTACGGCATGAAAAGAGTTTACAGTTGTTATACATTAAGATGTTGTAAGGTAGTGACTCCTTTCCCTTGGTGTGTCTAACAAGACCTATACACTTGTTTGTGTGTGACTTAATAAGTTTATTGGTATGATCACTAACAAGTGCTAACCGGGGGAGTGAGGAATCCGGTTGTTCCGGCCACGCGTGTGATGGACGGGAGTCGATATCATATCCGGTTCGGCTCTCTTGGTGTATGTATAGGTGGTATTCCAATTTGGTTTCTACCTTCCCTTAGCTTATCCAAAGCTAGTTACTGACTCACGTCGGGCCACAGGGGCATATGTATGTTATTTCGGTGTGCTTGGGATTACTATATCCGACACACCTTGGGTATAAGTTAACCGTTCTATATAACTGGACGGTAACGAGGTTGGTAACGAGCTTAACATGGGATTGGTAAAAATCTCTAGGCTCACATGGTATACTAACTATGGTGGAAGGTTCCTTGTGAGGACCGATTGTATGGTGTTATGTATTGTTATGATGCTATGCAATTTCTCTTGCTATGCTATGGTATATATATATATATATGTTGGTTGTTTTAAAATGAATGCCATGTTATCATGACAATTGGTTGCGCGTATCCCGGTAGCCGATGGGCTGCGCGTTAGCCATACCAGCAAAGGTTGCTGACCCCCTCGGGGGCTCCATATTTTATTGCAGGATGAGGATCGAAGAAGCAGAGTGGCTCTAGGTCCTAGGTTGTTGATGTACTTTTGGTTGTTTTGGATTGTTGAGCCCGGGATGCGCCTGTGCTCCCGAGGCATTACATTTTGGTACCGTTTGTTGAATAGTGGTGGATGTTTACGGTTGGTAGGTGTGTTGTAAATTAAATACTCGGTATGGTTGGCTATGTTATATATATGGATGTTAGATTCTATGCTAGGGAGTCTGATCATCAGACCGATACACTTGTATTTATTCTGCCTAGTTAACCACGTGGGTGGTTAACGGCGTTGTAACACCAAAGCGTTTAGTTATTGTTTGGTTGGTTATTTCCGCTGCGATTTCGATAGTTGATAGGGGCGTTGTAGGGGTGTTACATTAGGTTTAGGTGTTTTCTTTCTAAAGTTAACATAGAGTTTTAGTATAGTTTACAGGTTCAGATGTTGATCCTTTCTAATATGCTACTAGTTCTTGTTAGCTTAATAATTTTCTAGACTTAAGATTTATCTTAAACATTATATTTAGGTAATAATTTGTACCAATAGTTCTAGAGATTTATTTTCAAGCTTTAAAGAAATTGAAGTACTTATCACTTTGTTATTCAAAGCTCCATTTGTATACTATTTTCAACCAAAGATATTCTTTAAAGTTCTAGGAACATGTGTACTAGCTTTTAAAGGATTGCATTTTTAGCAATGTATTCTCCATAAGTAGGCTTTCGAAAAATAGCTCAATGTATGATTTATCCCAACCAAAATCTTATCGTACCCAATATACGATGTTCCAAACTTATATTTTTACTGTAGTTTAATGTTCAAACGGTATAACAACACACCATTCTCAACAGACACTCATAAAAAGAAAAGTGTATAAATGAATCATTCACAAAACTAAGAAGGGTTAGGAGTCGTGCCTCATTGGAGTCCTCACTTCCCAATTCTATCCCAATTCCCCAGTTTTAAGTGCACCTATATTCTAAGTATTTCACTCGGCTTGTTTTCTCGGGTTCAGAGCGCAACTACGCTCTGATACCAATTTCTGTAATGCCCCTATTAAACAAAAACGAAGCGGAAAATAAAATACTATGGCGTCTACAGATCATCGGGTTCCAAACACCCGACACCAAACCTCACCAAATACAACTTAAAAGATTACAAAAGCCACGGTTTGAACCTCAAGAAAACTTAACATAAACATAACAGTAATAAAATACATTAACTCTCCACAAAACCTAATCCCATCCCAATCACTCGTTCTCTTCGTGGCCACCTGTATAATAATTCATACCTGCAAGATAAAACCAAGCAGCCCACCCCGGGAGGGGTGAGTCAGTTCCCTGGAATGGAACTGGTACAATTCTCCAAAACAAAACCTTTAAACATATCTCTTAAATAAGCAATAACTTGAAGTCAAACAACTTAAAACAAAACAGAGGAACAAGGCACTTTAAAAACACCAAGTCAAGATAACAAGTTAGGAAAAGAGATAATAACAGAAAGTTAAAGTTAGTCAATTAAAAGAATTCACACCACGAGCTAGTGAACATCCATTGCTTGTGTTAGATTCAGTTCCAGTTAGGAGTAGAAAGACCCAAGTAGTAACAAGGACTAGGAATGAAGAAGATATCTAAGAACCAACAACTCAAGAGTGGAATAAAACCAATTGGGGGAGATGGCCCCCACCACCAAGTACGTCCTTTTAGGACAGGAGATATACAGCCCCTCACTGTTTACAATGTCCTTTTAGGACAGGGGATATACAGCCCCTCACTGTTCACCACGTCCTTTTTGGACAGGGGATATACAGCCCCTCACTGTTACCAATGAAGACGCGCACGTCACAACAAAGAGACTCAGCTCAAGGATGAAACGATATCCAAAGTCAAAGGAAGAATTTACCAAGATTCCCAAATTCCCACTAGATCATTAACTGCACTAGAGCAATACCAAAACACTCAGTCCTACAGAGTGCAGAAGCGGAAACCCTAGGCAGTTAATGTCTAATGAAACAACCAGATAGAAGAAACCAATAACCATGTAAGTTTCACATTCAAGGCTCAGTTAGTCACATCAAGCTGAGTTAGCCACACAACAGTTTTCTTTTGAAATTCCTTTAATCTCAGTTAGCGTTTTTCGAAAACGTCTCATAAGTCGGTCAGTAAAAGTATCGGAGTACGAGAAATCGTACCTGGTTAATGCTGTAGCAGTTTTAGTTGACTTGTGCAAATATTCAACAATACTCTGAGGAATATTAAAGGTAGTCTATCATCAATAACTTGTAGCCTAAGTTAAACTTAAATAAATTCCTCACTCTTATTCCTAAGTCTCAATTGTCTTTCAAGCCCTCACTTAAATGTTATGTATAACCTTTGACTTGTCTTAGAATGTTGTATAACTCAAGGTTGTAAGACCAAGGAATGTATTTTATTAACACTTGTTAATTGTTCCACTCTTATCCACTTCACCCATACTTAACCATAATTCTCAATTCAAGACTTTTGAGACCCTTATATCATAAATGCATTTTATGTTGTTCAATCAATCTTAGAATTTCCATAACAATTCTTAAGCTCAATACTTTTATTCTTAATTTAGAATAAACATCGTATTAGAACCTATGATAGGTTTATCTCAGAATACTATACTATTATTTTACAATGTAACGGGTATGTATTTTACATTAATATTACTAGATAATCCATTATGATTGAGTTTTCCCCTTAACTTAATTAGGATCTACAACTTGTATATTGGAATCATAGTGTTGTAGATACATTTTATTATAACTTAATTGAGCCACTAAACTCAACTATCATATCCTTAGTTCAGAATGACCTTTTATTACAACCATCTAATAATCTTATCATAAGATGTTGAATTACTTCTCATCTTGAAATAACTATATTATAATTAACTTAGACTTATCAAACTCTTACATTTAGTATTCACAAGATATATTATTTGCTTTATTACTACTTATATAATAAGGTATTTTAAGCTAACCCTTTATGTATCCTTGCTTACATTTAATTTCCTAAATCCTTTATACTAAACTTCAATAAACTTAAGTCTTAAATATGTTTTAAATTATTTACAAAACCTAAGGTTTCAAAGGAATAACTCAATAAGTTAATTCCCTTTATTATGTTTTAGGATAAGCATTACATCTTAACATAAGGTAGAATTTATCTAAGAATTAAATTCTGATTCATAAGTGAAATTGTTAATTATTTAATAAGATAATCTATTCTGAAAAATCCCCATACCTTATATTCAAATGACACATTAATATTTCCAATGTCAAAAGGTAAATCAATGTAATCTCTTATGTAACTCAATTTCGTCTGATTAAAGGTTTAAAGACTTTAAGTATCTAATTTCTATTTACAAACCTTTTATAAGTTCTAACTATTAGATACATCACTTAATTAAAATCCTACATTCTGAATATTGGTAATAAATGTATTTTATATGGCTTATCTAATTTTAAGGAACTTAAGGATTATTATTTAGATTAATTTCCTAATCATAGTTTAATATAGTTTTATATCATAATCCTTTTAATGACTTTATCTTAAAACACTAAGTTATTGTTCAACACTATAACCATTATGAAATGATTAAGTCTAGACTTACTAATACTTCACATTTAGATGTAAAAGTATTTCATTTATTTATTATTAAATATATAATAAGATCTATTTGTGTTACATTTTATGTAACCTAATTACAAATATTCCTTAGTCCTAACTTATTAACTACTTAACCCATTTATAATATTTACATTCTGGTCATTAACAAATAATATTATATAGGTATTTTAATATGGTTTATATAAATCTTATAAATTCAAAGGTAACTCTTTAAGTTAAATTTCATAACCATAATTTAATACCACCCCATATAATATTCTTTTATTAATATTATGTATAGGTTTAATTTAACTTATTAATTTTTTAATATTCCATTTCGTATAAGGTATATTATTTCCATTATTTTCTTATGTATATATATTAGGATTTATTCAAGACATTCTTTATGTAGTTTGATTGTATTTAATTATTTTTATTAACTTTTACACATATCTACATCCAATATATGGTTCATAGAATAAAGTATTATCCTTAGTTTCAATTAATTATTTTAACTTCAATTTTATAAGATTAATATAAATGTAGATTAATTTAATCCCTTGATTTAACCTAAGTTACTATCTTATTTCTTTTATATATATGTATATAATTTCTACTACCCTTAAAATTTTATACCCAAAAATATTTATTAACATTCTGTTACTAGATGTTAATTTAGTCTTCTCATATTTTTCCAACCTAAAAAGTTTATTAATAAACTATATTTAATTTCTGTTACATTAAAAACCTTAAATTATAAGATAACTTATGAAAAACCTTATAAATACAATTTTTAAACATATTTCCTCATGTCTAAAATTTCGCAAATTAAATATATAGTACTATAACATTTTAGACATATTATAAAATTTTTATTTCATAAAAATAACTTTTTAAATTATCCAAATAATTCCATAATACTCATAACCTACAAAAATCATAACTTACGTTTAAAAACTCAAGACCCATATTAATTTACACAAAAATAAACTAGATTTTATAAGGAATCCATGGTTAAATTTCGTGTCAAAATACATTCGGGAAGGTAATTAAATAAATCTAACAAGTTAGGGTTTTATTCTAGAATTTATAAAACTTAAAACATTTTAAAACTTCTACGTTTTAATCTCGGCCGTCCGTTTCTCTTAACTACGATCGGACGGCCACTGAAACGCGAGTTCATCAGCGAACTCAGCCGACAACCAGAGTACTAAATCGACGATTCCTCTCAACTCACAGAACCAAATCGACTGATTTTTGTTTCATTGAATTCGAAATTTTCTTGCGGTTCTATTGATACCAATTTCGCTAGCTAAAATGCAGTATACATCAAATACGATTCTGGGTTTAACAAGTTAGGGTTCATATGGTTTTCGAATTCGAATTGAGAAATTCTCCCGATTCAGTACGTAATTGATCAAATTGAAAGCTGGGTATGACCGATAATGTGATAACATAGGACAATAAAGGAGGAATTGAACGGAAAACTTACCGGAGATGCGCCGGCGAGAAGAATCAAAGTCGGTTTCTGGAAAAAGGTTCGAACTTTGGCCTGATCGAGGAGCTAACTTTGCGGTTCTATAAAATAATTTCTAGATCGAATTAGGCCATGTTTGTGGGCTTAATCGAAAGACGAAATGTAGATCTACAGATTGATAACAACCTCTTACTCTAATTCGCTATATACAGAAAGAAATCTAGTCCTAAAGTTACGAGTTTACCTTGCGTTTTTTTATGATTTTATGTGATGACGAACCATGAACTTTAGGCACCTCGCTCTTCCAAATGGTTACAAATCAGCCTTTGTTGTTAACATGAAAGTTGTATAGGGCTAAGAGATCTACACAACAAGCTAAATAACTCGAATTTTGGATGAGAGACGAAAAATTTATGATGAGACGAAAGTACCTTACCGATCACGTTCTCTGGGAATCTGGGTTACGGCTTTGCAGGGAGGCAACTTTGGATCGATTTTCTAGCGGATGTAAAATGAGTTAGGTTAAGTGTGAGCTATGGTTGAAAAGAGGAGTTTAAGGAGAAGAGAATGAAGAAGACGACACTGGAAAATTCGAAAAGATGAGTGAGATACGGACGTCACAAGTTAGGGCAAAATACTGGTGGAGGTTAAGGACTTAGCCGATTTTTGTGCTAAGTTCCGGCGAGGCAGACGTGGCGGACACGTGTCTGAGTCAGGAAAACCCTAGCCACGTCAGCATTCTACAAATTCTTGACCCTAAACTTCATTCTATCATAACTTTGGCTAGGATGATCCGTTTTTGACGTTATTTTTATCAATCTTCTTGGTTTCCATAACCTTTTTATTGGTATAGGTTTCATGGCCTAGTTTGACCATTCTCAAAAAGTCAACCCTAGCAAGGCTTAAGGAGCTTTATGGTTTCCATGATTTTATATTGACTTTTATGATTCAAATTAATGTTCCAACTATTTCTAAAATCTTTATAATATACTTGGAGTGTTTAGAAATTTTTCCAAGATTTATTGACTTATAAATCTGATTATTAAATTCATAATACTATATAATAATATATAGTAATCTAATATTTAATAGTATTCTTTAGGGTTAAATAGAAGAAATCCCCTAATTTAATTTTCATAATTCCATATAATAATATAATAATTTATTATTCATAATTCCATACAATAATTTATTAATTAATAGTATTATTTATGGTTTAATAAAAGAAATCCCCTAAATTAATTTAAATTAATTTAGGGGTATTTCATGAGATCTGCTCTAGGTGGTGACATCCTCAACAGATCCGGCACCGACTTCATGGCAGCCATGGAGACTTATATTGATGAGGTGCGCCAGTGGGGATCAGAACGTAGCAGGTCTATGACAGTTGGGGCAAAGGGTGTGCATGAACCTTGATCCTTGGATGGCACATAGAGGAGACCCAAGCACAGTAGACTACTCTGGTACGTTCTCTGGTTAATAGATTTGATCATTTTATGATTAACCAGCTACTAGTGCAGCAGGTAAAGAGAAGTGCTACTAGCTCGTCAGACCCTCTTTGTTGTCAATGTGAGGGCGCTCATGCTTTTGAGATGTGCCCACAATTGGAGGATATGAGACAAGCTGAGGAAGCTCACTTTGTGGGGCAGGGGAATTACCAACCTTGGAATACAAATCAGCATCCAAATCTCTGGTATGGTAATCCTAACAATGCGTTGAATTCTAACCTTTTGCAGGGCAACCTGCAGGGACCACCTGGGTTCTCTCGTCCTTCTTATAATCCAGCCCGCCCACAAGGCTAGTTTCAGCAGGGCCAGAGTTCCTATCAGCCAGTTGTACCTCAACAACCTTCCAAATCCTCCTCTGATGCGAAGATGGACCAACTTCAAGAATTGATTGCATCCATGGCGAGTACCCAGAAGATTCACACTGAGACTCAAAATAATATCAATCAATCCTTGATGGCTGGTCAGAAAAACTTGGAGAACTCGATTCAGAGTATGCAGCAGCAGATGAGAGCCCATCTTCAAGATCAACCACAGGAGATACCAATTCTTCTCAAACAACTAACGCCTTAGCTGATTCCTTCGGGTTTTGATAAGTGTGAAATTGATATGGTTTTATAGGCGCTAAATTCTTATTTTATGCAACATTTTTATGCACTTTCTCACACTTATCGTATGCTTTCCATGACTCTTACTTTGGGACAGAACTGATGCCAATTTATATGCTAAAAGCAGGAAATGATGGTGAAACTGCATAGTTCTCCTTAAGAGCTTTCCAACGCCGTAAACGGGGAACAAATCGGAGTTCAAACAAAGAATCTGGACCATGTCGAAGTTTGCGGAGAAAAGGAACACAACTATACACATGTCCGGATCTACGTCCGACCCTATAGTCCGAACGGGTGGTCCAGACACCTCAAAATTGCATTTTTTACGCACATCCGGATCTCTGTCCAGCTAAGTGACCCGGACGCGTTCTTCCTGTCCGGCTAACTGACCCGGGCAGAGACCCAGACGCACCCAGAATGCTGGTTTTTGAAGCTTTAACGTGTCCGGATGACGTGTCCGGCCCTATGACCCGGACGTGCTCAGAAGGACAGAAATATTTACGACCACGAGTGCAGCGTGGAGATTTCGATAAATATACGCGTCCAGCCAGGCTGTCCGGCTAAGTGACCTGGACGTAGAGCCGTACGTATCACAAACGAGAGAAATCTCGCCTGACAAAGCTATCTCTTGTTCGGCTCTCCTACCCGGACAAGTGAGCCGGACGTGTGTATTTTATGTCCAAAAATTATATTTTAAAGGAGCGTGCGCGAGACAGAAAGGACATTTAGAAAAATCAGAGACGCGAGATTATTCGAAGACAGACGCGGCCGTGAACCCTATCTACATTAGGAGGAAGAGAATTTATGCATCACTTTAATCAGTTTGTTCAACCCTACGACTTGCGGATCTTCAGATTAACTAGAGATGATTTCTACACCTTCTTCTCTTATTTCTTCATTTGTTGTTATGCTTGGCTAAGGGAATAAACTCCAGGGAATGGTGATTGTAAATAGTTAGGGTTTTGTAGATTATTATCAGTTGATATGGGATTAATCTTGGGTTTGTTTCAGATTATGAATCTTGTTTGCGCTATCAATAAAATTTGGTACTTTATTTTTAGCTTTGTGAAATCTGTCAAGATCTGATCGGTCATTGATAGATAGGTTGTTATAATCTGTTAGTCTGTGGGAAGCTTTTTCTGATTGATGAGTTTAGCCTTCAGATGCGATTTAAATTCTTGCGCTTAATCCTTCTGCACTTGTTGTGATAGATTCATGATTTGATTTATCGCATTCTATGCAGGAGAGTTTTATTTGGCTAGGATTTAGTCATTTAGAGACTTATTAGAATTTTCAGAACCCTATTCCCTAATCAACTGGTGATAGAACTACATGACTTAACTAGGAAAGATCACCTAAACCCGGAGTTCCGTTTTTATTATCCTATTCTTAGTTACTTTATGCTTGTCCTTAATTTTATTGATCGACAATTCCCCCCCTGATTTACAGCTTTTGCTAGGATTAGATTTGTTTGCTTAGTCCCCCGGTTCGATACCCCGGTTTCTCATATTACTTTACTGCTACGACCAGGAATTATTTTGCAACCCGTAGGTTTATTCATTTATTAATTTCTAGGATTAATTTCGTAGTTTTTAATATATCAAGAGCGTTTGCAAATTGGTGCCGTTGTCGAGGACTAGATTTCTATCTAGTCCTTAGTCTTGGTTGTTAGTTTATTTTGTTTTTGTTTTTTTGTTGTTTTACTTTGTTTTCTTTCTGTTTATTTTATTTTATCTATTTGCTTAAATTTATTTTTGTTTATTTCGGTATTTCTCATATATTACATTTCTATCATTATTTTCTTTTAGTTTAATTCCCTTTATTTTGTGTTTGTTTCTCTTTCTCACTTTTTGCAGGTAGTTGATGGTACTCACCCGTTCTCGGTCAGACAATTACATTGATTTAGATAAGGTTCTGGACCCAGAGATTGTGCGTACTTTTCAGCGAGCCAGACGCCAACAGCGGTTTCAAAGACAGTTAGACATGGCGGCTCCAATGAATGGTGCTCAGGCGATGAGGCAATTCAATCAACCTTAAGCTGTGCCTAGAAGGAGTTCGATAGTCCTTCCTGTGCTCACACCTGCACTTACAGAGGAGTGGAAGGGCCTGAAGCCTTTTCACCAATCCAAGGTTGTTCGGGAGCTACCTAGAGGCACCTTCGACGACACTAATCCAAATGACGCCTTAGATCATGTTAATCATTTTCTTATCCATATAGATCAGATTGGGTACTATGAAGGTCTGTTGGAGTATGTTAGGTTGACTCTTTTCACTAATACTTTATCTGGTGAGGCTGTTAATTGGTTCTATCATCTTCCTTCTAGTATTATCACGACACGGGAGCAGATGACTACTAGGTTCTATGATAAATACTATCCTATTTCTAGAACTATTGACTTGGTAGCTGCTTTGCTTGCTTTTAAACAGACAGGAACTGAGACGATATGTGAGGCATGGGATAGATTTAAGGAGAAGCTTCACCAGTGCCCATACCATGGCCAAGACATGACCTGCATTGCCATGACGTTCTTCCATGGGCTCCACCACATACATAAAGCTGAGGTGAGATCTACTCTAGGTGGTGACATCCTCAATAGATCTGGCACCGACTTCATGGTGGCCATGGAGACTTATACTGATGAGGTGCGCCAGTGGGGATCAGAAGGTAGCAGGTCTATGACAGTTGGGGAAAAGGGTGTGCATAATCTTGATCCTTGCATGGAACACATTGAGGAGACTCAGGCTCAACAAACTACTTTGGTAAGCTCTCTGGTTAAAAGATTTGATGATTTTATGATTACTCAACAGCCAGTGCAGCAAGTAAAGAGGATCGCTACAAGCTCATCAGACCCTCTTTGTTGTCAATGTGGGGGCGCTCATGCTTTTGAGATGTTCCCACAATTAGAGGAGATGAGACAAGCTGAGGAAGCTCACTTTATGGGGCAGCGGAATTACCAGCCTTGGAATAAGAACCAACATCCAAATCTCAGGTATGGTAATCCCAACAATGCTATAAACTCTAACCTTTTGTAGGGCAATCAACAGGGGCCACTTGGGTTCACTCGACTTTCTTATAATCAAGCCCGCCCACAAGGCCAATTTCAACAGGGCCAGAGTTCCTATCAGCCAGCTGTACCACAACAACCTGGCAAATCCTCCTCTGATGCAAAGATGGACCAACTTCAGGAGTTGATTGCATCCATGGCGAGTACTTAGAAGACTCACACTGAGACGCAAAACAATATCAATTAATCCTTGATGGCTGGTCAGAAAAACTTTGAGAACTCAGTTCAGAGTATGCAACAACAGATGAATCAGATGAACCAGATACTCCTTAATCAACAACAATAACGACAACTTGGCACATTTCCTTCCCAACCTCATCCAAATCCGAAGGAATCAGCTAAGGTGTTGGTTGTTTGTGAAGAAGTGGTATCTCATGTGGTTGATCTTGAAGATGGGCTCTCATCTGCTGCAGTAACATTGAGAAGTGGAAGACAGTTGGAAGATAAGCAAAAAGAACAAGTGGCTGAAGACCAAACTGGTGAAGAGATCAACCCTTCTACTGTTGATGTACCATCAGGGTCTTCAGTCCCTCCTGTGGTAAATTCTGATGAGATGCAGGATCCTATTCTTCCTACTTCCTCTCCTTCTCGCATTACTATTGATGTATCTTCTTCCTCTCCTAAGCATGTTGAACTCCCATTTCCTAATAGGATGAAGAAGAAACATTTAGATGAACAATTTGCTAAGCTTTTGAGCATTTTAAAGAAGCTAACACTTGACATTCCTTTGATTGATGCTTTGCAGGAGATGCCTAATTATGCCAAATTCTTGAAGTATCTTCTGACACAGAAAAAGAAGAAAGAGGATAAAGAAACAATCCACCTGACAGAGGAGTGCTCTGCTGCTCTTCTTCGAGCACTTCCTCCTAAGCAGAAGGATCTAGGCAATCCCATTGTCCCCTATTTCATTGGTGATGTAGATTGCGGCAGTGGCTTGTGTGACTTGGGTGCCAGCATCAATATCATGCCTTATGCCACCTTCTTGAAGGTACAAGGTGGAGAGTTGCAACCAGTCCCCTTCAAGCTTCAGCTAGCCGACCGATCTGAGGTCAAACCAATGGGTATTTTTTGAGATTTAGTAGTTGGGGTGGACCGTTTTATTTTTCCTGCAGATTTTGTTGTTTTAGATATGGATGATGATGTAGAAGTTCCTCTTATTTTGGGTCGACCTTTTCTGAGTACTGCTAAAGCTGTTTTTGATGTTCATGATGTTAAGATTACTTTGCGGTATGAGGACAAAAAAGATTGAATTTGACATGAAGAAGATGGTGAGGTCAACTTCTACTTCTGCCCATTCTGGGATGTCGGTAAGTCTGGTGAATGATGATAGAGAAGATTGTGATTTGTTAGATGATGATGACATGTTTTCCTTTACTTCTTTTTCCCTTACTGATTCCGAGCCATTGGAGCAAGTTCTTGTTGCTTCTTTGGAAGAAAAGACTGCCAATATTGAGGTGAATGCAGCACTTGTTCATATGGAGAGAGGAAGGGCTGGTTTTCATGCTTATCGCCCTCCATTGGAGAGGCTTGATAGAGAGATTCAGAGACCTATTCCTTCTGTCGAGCAGCCACCTGCACTTGAGCTTAAGGAGCTTTCTTTTAACCTTAAGTATTCTTTTCTTGCTGATAATAATTGCTTGCCTATCATTGTTTCTTCATCTTTGACTTCTGGGCAGGAAGGCAAGTTACTTGAGGTTTTGAAGAGGCACAAGAGAGTGATCGGGTGGACGTTAGCTGACATTAAGGGCATCGACCCGACCTTCTACGCACATCACATCTATATGGAGGAAGATTACAAGCCTGTCAGACAGCCCCAGCGTCGGCTTAACCCCAACATGCAGGAAGTTGTCAAGAAGGAGGTGTTGAAGCTTCTGGACACTGGAATCATCTACCCTATTTCTGACAGCACTTGGGTAAGTCCTGTATAGGTAGTTCCTAAGAAAAGGGGGGTTTCAGGCTGTTCTGAATGACAAAGGTGAGTCAATTCCTCAAAGAAAGATCACTGGTTGGCGTATGTGCATTGATTATAGGCGTTTGAATTCTGCCACCAGGAAAGATCATTTCTCTCTCCCTTTTATTGATCAAATGCTTGAGAGGTTGGCTGGGCAAGAATATTATTGCTTTTTAGATGGTTTTTCAGGGTACTTTCAGATTCCTATTGCGCTAGAGGACCAAAACAAGACCACTTTTGAAATACCCCTCACTTTTGAAACTTAATTAAATGATCTAGTAACGATCTAAGAAGACTAATAATCATCTTAATACCATTGAGGAATAATCTAAGATCTTAACAAGGCAAAAACATGCCATAAGATCGGTTAAGCCAAAAATGTGCTTTAGGAAACCATAGAGATTAATTTTATGACCTCAATTAGGATCCATAGTGGATTCCTAAGTATTATAATTAAGTAATGAACACAATAAAACCATTCTCAAAGGAAACCAAGCTCAAAAACATGTTCAAACACAAATTATGCTTTAAAACTCCTTAAAGCACGTTTTCAAGATAAAATTGACTTTCTAAGTGGGTTTTGAGTGGTGTTAGGGGCTGGATTATACCTTGTTATTGTAACACCCCAACTCATAAACTGACAATAACTCATAAACCTCCAATTACTTTCATTAACATTGCAGCGGAATTTCCTACAACATCTGGTGTTACCGCCATTAGTCACCCACGTGACTAACTAGGCATACTAAATTCTCCAAGATCTAGCTACGGTCTGATGGACCCGAATATACCTAACATTAGTACTTACAAGTCTTAACCAAATACATACACAATCTCAAGTTCCTTTCATCCTATACAACTTACTAACATAGACAACCATACAAGTGTACATGCACAACTCGTAGGTCAAATTTAAACCCGTGTGTGTCTATCCCTTCCTACTCTCAAGCCGGGTCATCTGCTACTTCTTACCTGCAAAATAATATGGATGCCCCTAGGGGCTCAGCACCTTTGCTGGTACGGTTAACGTGTAGCCCCCAAACTAACGGGGCTACGCATGACTATTTTGTCGTATACATGCGATTGATTATTTATACAACAATAATAAGAAGTATAATAAAATATAACGCAGTCATGTGAACAATAACAGCTCAGGCACATTGAACGGCTTAATAAGCGTTCCTTAAGTAAGCGGGTTAGCTTCTTAACTTTTTAAGTCTAGAATTCTCTTATTCTCATATCCATTCTTATCTCAGTGTTCCAACCGTTCTTTAATTAGAATTGGTTGTTCCTTAACTCAATGTTTATCTTTGTCGGGTCAAAAGTAACCCTAGCCAATGAGCTATCAACTCCATTGGGTTAAATAAACATTATTTCTTAAATTTGGGATTTAGGAGATCCCACCGCACCATCTTAATCTTGCCGCCCACCTTGGACCGTAATCCAAGGTGGCCGAGTCTATTTGTCAACTCTAGGCGACAAGTCCGAAGACAAGTCTCAATGGAGGACGGACCTGATAAGGATACCGACTTCCTAACTCATCATGCATGACCGGAGTCAGTCCCGGATTCCTCACCCCCAAGTTCCAGTTAGTAGAAGTCTAAACGACAATGTTTGTTAGTTAAACCTCTTTCGGTTATTAACAACCAATATTAAGGAGTGTTCCTTGTTCTCATTCAATTCTTTACTAAGCATTGTTAGTAAGTTCTCAAGGTGAGTTGTGTTAGTTTCATACCACACACAACAATACAATAAGCCGGTTGCATGCTTTATCTTGTTTAGTCGGAACACATAAACAAATAGCACACAAGCCGAGGGACACCTCGTTAGCAACCAATCTACAAGAAAACCATACCGTTCACCATCGGTCGTCGGTTGTCTACTCCTCTCCGGAATCCAAATACTCAAATCCTATAATATTCATCAATCGAGTTGTTAATTACTTTTACTTAACTTAGCTTAACTAATCACTAATGATTCCTAATTTATAACCACTAAGTCATTGTACTTTAATCTTAATCTCATAAGTCATTTACTACTCATTATTTCTTAAGCATGTTTATGCCCCTAATGACCATTATATGTCATTAATTAAGTCTTAACAATCTTATAATATCATTACCAAACAAGCCCCTACCTTAAAACTCCATTTTTCAACTTTCTGGAGCTTTTTAGAGTGGTCCGGGTTTGTGTCCGAGGTTAACCCGGACCAACTCTTCAGATATGTTACTGCCATTTTTTTCACTTGGTCCGGGTTTGTGTACCGGGATATAAACCCGGACCAACCACGGACATTACTCTCTGCCATGTTTTTAGTGTAGACCGGGTTTCTGTACCGATTTACAAACCTGGACCAACACATAATATGTCATATTTGCTAGTTTTTAAGCTCTTTCCAACCTCAATTCTCACCCAATCTTTTCCTAGGCTTTCCACATGTATAATGACATGTTTTAACATCATTTTAACACTTTAAAACCCTTATAATTCATCACTCAACTCCTTCATCATTTACTCAAATTCTTGCTAAATTCCTAACACTTGAAACTTAGTTCTTGCTATGTTCTTAAGATGTAAATCTTTGCTTACAACTTCAACTATCCCAATTGTTTCCTTACAACCACTTTGACCACACCTAATGCATCATTATTCATCCTTATCTCCTTTAACCAAGCTACTCAAAGTTCCCAAGGTTATATTGCATCTCCATGCACAATCTCCTCTCCTTTACATTTTCTATTCATCATTCCAAAGCTTGTACATATAATTGCATCTCTAAACATTCTCTTAACACTTTACATCTTTTCCCCTTTCATCTTGACCACCCTAAGTTCTTCTTAAACATTTTCATCTTCATCATCCAAGCCCACTCTTTACCATCAAGCTTATACTCTCTAGCTCATACCTAAACCTCCTCGAGACATTTTACAACATTCTCTTACAAACTCTTGCCCAATACAATGCATACCTCATACCTCAATTTTGGTGTGTTTAATTCACCCATTCAACCTCAAACTCCTCCTAATCAACACTAAGTCATCCTAACTCCCACAAACACCTTTGCTAGCTCATTTCTGCTCATCCTTTAATGATTCCTAGTATAACCTAGGTCATAAAAACTCTCAACTACAACTAAAAACACTTGGTTTCTACCCAAATTTCGCCAGAGCCTCTCTAGTATATTATCATGCCCATATGCATAGTCTTTCCCATTCAATAAACTAACACAAATCAAATCCTTTTCCCGTAATATTTCTCACCCAATTCAAACCATTCATAACAAACTCAATATGGTACAATAATCTTAAATTGCATAGCACTAAGGCTCTTAAATGACATGGCTCTTAGGCCTTTAAATGATATAGCTCTTAGGCCTTTAAATGACATGAATTTAAACACTGAATTTCCCACATTTAGAGCTTTCAACTTGCATTTACACAACACTCAATCTCATAGCAATTATAAATGCTCTCATAATCCACCTTATGCTTATTTTACTAACTCATTTACCATTGGCTCTTTAGTCACAAGTTCACAAGTTCTTAAGCTTGTTCATATTCTTTTCCTAGGTTATATAAACCATATTGTAATGTAAGCTCTAGGCTACATTTGGTATCTATCTAAACACCATTCCTTAAGACACTAAATTACATTAAGGCAAGCAATTTACCTTATGTTTCAAGCCTTTCTCTCATTCTCTTCCTCTTGATTTTCTTGATTGAAAATCGGCCAAGGAGGTTCCTCTCTTGCAAAACTTCTAACCAACATTCAAATAGGTATAATGAGTACTAAGTAATATACCTAGACTCATGGAATCATCCTTAGGTTACAAAGGTGTGCTTAGTGCACTAAAATGAGTGTTTACCTTAGGAATTGGAATGGACTTTGATAGTGAACCAAGGCATGGCTTCCATAAAACTCTTGGAGATTGAATTAGCACTAATACAAGGAAATAAATAAGGCATCTTAAACAGCCAAAATCGGTCATGTATAAGAATGGAAGAAATGATGATTTTTGAAGGCTTTTCTTACCTTAAACCAAAGATAGTATATACTAGCTATTGAAACTGAATTTTCCTCTTCAAATGGAGCTCCTTCAATGGAGTCCAACTTCTGGTTTTGGAATTTTGAAAAGAGGGAATGAAAGGCCTTGGTCTAACAAAGACAAATTTGTGCTTAGTTTTTGATTTGGAGTTGTATTTGGCAAGCCATGGAAGTTGAAGAGATATGAAGAACAATGGAGTTCTGCTCCTTTACGTGAGGAAGAAGGGAGAATGAAGGTGGTGGCCGGTTGGGAGGAAAAGAAATGAGAGGAGAAGAGAGTAGTAAAAGGTAAGATATTTTGTTACTTTTTCAAATAGTGAACTTCCTCCTTCTTTCCTCTTTTATTAACAAGTGCTGGCACTTAAAGTGGTGACTCCCCCTTAAAAACCGAGCCCCCTTGATATTTAGGGAGTGGTTTGACCATTGACCACTTAAAGAAGTCATTTGACTCATTTTGGGCACTATTTGGGTATTATTCATAATTAGTGCACAAATTTGTGAAATTTTTGGGTTCTCATTGATTTAGGCTTCATAATTTGATACTAAATAGTACACATGTTGATTAAGGTATAATCTTGGTCATTTAGCCACTCAAAACTCATTTCTGAGACAATTTCTTAAAAATGTGCTTTAAGAAGTCTTAAAGCACAATTTGTGTTTTAACTTGTTTTTGAGCTTGGTTTTCTTTGGTAATTGATTTAACATGTTAATTATCATGTTAATAAGGTCTAGGAATGACCTTTGGGTCCTAATCAAGGTTACACCAAGTCTTGAGCAAGTATTGGCTAAATTGACTTTATGGTGTTTTCTTGTGTTTTCCTTGGTTTAACTCGTCTACCAATATTTCTAAGGCATTTTTAGCCTTATTACATCATAACTTGATGTTTAATTACCATATTTAGGTTTGGGGTATTTCAATCTACCCCCCTTAAATGAACTTTTCCCTAAAGTTCCCACACATCTTATATCATTAGAATACACGGTTTATTCTCATACCATAGATCATATAGATGATTTTTATATATATAATCTTACAGACTCATTAGGTCGGTCATGTACTTATACTCAACTACCACACAACATGTCTCAGCATGTATAACACTCAAAATTCCCTTTGTTGCATCTTCCCCATGTCATCGGTCAGAAGACGAAGGCTCACAGGTCCTCGGCTTCATGAGCGAGTAATGCAAGATATCACCCGCATGTACCAACTATTGGACACTTACGCTCTCTGGTCCGCGATCCTTTGGAAGATTAAAACAATCACATAACTTTTGTCGTATTCTCTCATGTCACCGGTCCGAAGACAAAGGCACATTCGTCCTCGCCATCATGAGCAAGAATACAAAACCACTCTGTTCTTCCTATGTCACGGTCCAAAGGCACATGCATCCTCGACTTCATGGGCGAGACTCAGTAAAAAGGAAATCCTTTTTACGAGGTCAAGTAAGGAATAATTTCCTCTATTTGAAAATACAATCAACTCCAATTCCACTTTTATGCTAATGCATCTATTCTTAACGTGATTAATAGTGACCACTTGTAGGGAGTTTCAGGAATCATTCGACCCTGATGTGATCAGCATCAGTGTTGAACTATCCTTCCACCCTAATTTGTGTTTGGTTTCTCTTGATCCCCGGGAATCAAGTTTCACCTCCCACGTCAATTTCAAACATCAAATAATTCACTCATTTCCAATTTTATATCTTTTAGCCATTCTAGTTATAATCAATACATCTCCAAGGTGTGGACTCAGTCCATCAATCGTTCTCAGTTCACCTCTCAGTAATTACCTAAGGAATTTAATTCTTACTAAGTTCTACATCGGTTTCATACCAATTCTTACCTCATAATCATACCAATTTTTATCTCATACTCATACCAATTCTTATCTCATAATATTACCATGTTTTGTCTCATATAAATATATACCATAGGGATTCTAATTCCCCTGGAGTCTCTCTAATCCTCTTCACTTGTATCCTCACACCAGAGTTAACAAGGTCGGTACTTAATACGTATGGTATTCGCATCTTCTGTGCGTAATAACCATTATTAATCTAATAATGCATACACATGTTAATGTAAAACTAATTCTTTTTGTGCAGTGCACACCGTAGTTTATGTACTTAGTACATAAACATACGCTAGGCGGTTTTTCGCTCTACCCCCCTTAAAATGGATTACGCCCACGTAATAAACATTATATCCTCCTTGAACATAGGTTCAAGATGTCTAGGTCTTATGGAGCATTGTGGCTTCCGTGTAGTCTATCTCTCATTATGATCCGATCAGAGGGTCTTAATCATGTTAATTGCTTAGTCTCTGTATCTAGGATTCTTGTCGGTATTTATACCAATCTCTCAACTTGGTTCGGTCTAGCCTATTGAGCTCTAAGACGTTTGGCGGATCAGCCATGTATTTATTCAACTGGAAGATGAGAGATACATCGTTCCTTTTCCTTTTCATTAGGTATATCAAACCTTTAAGGTACCGGTCTGCTAGCTTCGGCTGCACGACTCTGATAGTCTTAGGGCTTAGTTTGCCCGTCTTTATCCTTTTAATGTATTGTATATCCTTTGCATCCTTACAGTTTAGGAATAAAGGTCTCTCAATGGATGCGTGTTATCTTTATTTATACATGGCCTTAATGAGTTATAGTTTGTCTATTCCTTTTTCTCTGAAGATTTAATGTCCATACTCTTAGTGTTCTCTCAAGTGTCTAAATTGTTATTTCCAACTGATCTTTGGTCTGAGGATGATGCTTAATCTGAAACTACTGTTTAGTGCTTATTGCGCTTTACAGTTTTCTCTAAAGTTTATAGACATGTCAGATGTCTGTGCTTAATAATCCGTGCTCTTCGCACTTCATAATGCTTAATTATTTTTCCGTCTGGAATTAGTTCTCTGATTCCTCTTGTGTCGTTGGCTTAACTGTGATTTTTCCCTTCAACTGTTCTAGGTAGCTGTTCTGGTCTGAACTTGCAATGTTGACTGTGGTACGGAGTCGACTACTTCTCTTGTTCATTACACTACTCGTTTACATGCATGGGGTACCATACTGATACATTACTACTTACCCGACTAACTCATAAATGAGTCTGTCAGGCCCGTAAGCTCATGTGGAGTGCAGTCGTCCCACATCTCGTTTTAGTATGCTCGTAATGTTTGTCACACGTTTAGCTATTGCTGCGGAGGGTGATTTTTCCGGTACGAGGGGGGTCTATCTAAATGGTCTGACTGAAAAGCCTAGATCCTAGAAAATGCCATTCTGTGGAGGGTGAAAACCCGTTATTCATGGCAGCCCTCAAATACCTCTAAATCGTCCGTCTTTCCTAGACAGCATAAGGGAGAGTGCAAGTGTGCACTACACTGTTGGAGAAAATATGTGACTACTTCTTCAACCTAGGCAGTGTACCTAATCGTTTTGTGGAATAGTGGAATTATGGGGTGTCGAACTCTTGGGGACCTTGCTGTGGTTTAACTGATAGTGTAAATTAACTGAGAATTCTAATTAGACTGTTGAATAGAAACTTATCACTTTTTTAGGGAGATTGTGGTTTAACACTTAATGTAAATAAAACAATAAAAATAATAGTTAATCAAAACAGAATAATAATAGCAGTTTATAAAACTCTTTTGTTTTTAGGAAGCACCCTGGGTTGTTCTGCTCACCTATTTTATCCAATTATATTACTATAAACTTCTACCATTTTAGCAATAAACTCAGGAATTTTAATTAGTTCGTTGACTGGTCCTTGTACAATAAACCCTGATTAATTTAAATAACAAGCTGCAATCCTTGCCCAAGTTATTATAAATTAATCGCTTTATTAACAATTCCTGTTGGAGACAGATTAACCTATAGGCGAACCTCGCTTCTAGTCATTAACCCGTTTTGACTTCTTCTGTCTAGAACCTTGTCTCAGCACCGCATTTTAACAAGAGAACTACAAATATCACTTTAATAATTGGCCTGAATATTAAAGCGCATTAAGAACGAGAATCAAAATATTGCTTGAACAGATTATAGTAGAAAATATACGTAACACGATTGTATAAAATAAGCTTGTTTTCCAACCCCGGAGGCTAAAGTTATTACTCACACATAATTATAAAAACAAACATCGTAAGTACGACAAACATTACAACTGAGTAGATTTAAGAAAAGGAAGAACTCTTGGAAAGGTTTTATGGAATGAGATGAAGTGAGGATTTATGTGGAGATTATGTAGATGAGATGTATGATTTTTGGAGAGAAAATGGAGATTTTATGGAGGAAAAATGGCTAAGTTTGGAGGTGGAATGATATATCATTTAATGGAGGTTTGGAGGTGTATTTATAGAGAAAAATAGGCCAAAGGGGGAGGTAAGTCGGTGGAAATCCCGTGTGAAGAGATAAGGTAATTATCTCTTCACACAGCTCATTTTACGCTGGCAGATCGACATGTCCGGACCATGGTCTGGACCAGCTGGTCCGGACCATGTCGATTTTCTATTCTGGTGCGCTGGCGTGTGTTGGTCCGGACCAGGTGATCCGGACACTGGTCCGGACCAAGGGTCTTTTGCCTCTAAAATGTTCGTTTTAGCTCCGATTTGATCCCCGTTTTCGCCTACGCGTTCGTCTCTTCATGTACTTTGCTCCTAGCTTGGTTTTCCTCATGTTTAACCAATATATTTGTGAGATAATCAATAAAACATAACTAGAGGAAAAACATACGATAAGTGAGTAATATTATCCTGAAAGTAAGTAAGTACAAGGTAAATTAAACCCTTAAATGTCTATGTATTTCTCACTTATCAAACTCCCCCACACTTATCTTTTGCTTGTCCTCAAGCAAATTTTTCTGACATAATGTTTAAACAAGTTAAACAGACAATAATCAAGTAAGGAGAGCACAGAAGAGGTAATTGCCAATCTTTTCAGTTTTTTAAAGGGTACTAATAACATTAAATTTATTTAGATATATTTCTCTATTTCTGAGAATAACTCTGAAATCCTACAAAAGAAAGAGAAGCAGTACATGAGAATTCTGCTTTTAACCCTGAGCCAATCCACCATTTTCTTTCACATTTCCTTTGAACGACAAGGGGCATGAAGTAAAATCTTATTCCATTATACCTTTCAATGCCACATACTCATGATCCATGAAGACGTTTTTATCATTTTGGTACAGAATGCACAGATACTTCAATTTTGAAGTGTATTTAATTTCTTTTACCTCAGACTTTTCTCTCCACCCTTGTAGCGGTTTTGGGTCTACTATCCCAAATACCGAGTACCTTAGGTAGCCGGGTGACGAAGCACCCCTAAGAACTTAATAACCGAGTGGACGAGGCCTGTTTAGGATCAGAATATGCCTGTCTGGATCAGAGGAGTACCTTGCCTGGTTCTTTTTCCACCGTTTCATTCCAATTCGAATCCAGGCTCAAAGTCAAAACAAAATTTAAATGATAATTTCCTCAGAATTTTTAGCATTGAGTAAGGAGCAGAGTGGTAATTTTTTTTGTGTACCCTTTAAACCTGTTAATACCGGCATTACTCCCTCTATGGCTCCTTCTTTGATTATTAATCACTTAACAAATTTAAACACAGTGTCGAAAAAAAGACAAACTTAAGAGCAAGCTTTTTGATTATTATATCTCCCCCACACTTGAATCAAAGCAATGCCCTCATTGCATAGAAAGAATTAAAATAACAGGGCATGCAAACTACCTGTGTAATGATCACAAAACATGATAATAGGAAATATTGAAAATTTAAAGAGAAAGGTAAAGATAGTGTACTCCCCAGATTTATGCAGAATATGTAGTGTAGCTCCCCCACACTTTAGTTCGGCTGTATAGATGTGCAAGATGTTCCTGGAATAAATATTCTAAACAGCCAGAAGAACTCAAGTTAATTCTCCTCGTTCTCTCTCCTTTCTTTTTTATTTCACTTTTTTTTTAATCATAAAATAAGATACAGAATATAAGCACAATACAGATTAAAAAGATAGATAGATAGTAGGGTGCCTCCTACCAAGCTGCCCATCTTTAAGGTCTTTGGCTAGACCGTACCTGAGTGTTTTAAGTTGTGACTAGATCTTTGAGAAGAAGCGTAGAAGCCTCTTCGTTGTCTAACGTGGTTCCCAGAAATAATTTTATTCGAGCTCCATTTACTTTAAATGATCCTCCTTTCTTATTGTCCAATTCCACAGCTCCATAAGGAGAGGTAGATATTATTGTAAATGGTCCAGACCAGAAGGATTTGAACTTACCTGGGAAGAACTTAAGTCTGGAGTTATAAAGAAGGACCTGATCTCCTGCTTTGAATTCTCGCTTGGCAATCATCTTATCGTGCCAACGCTTGGTCTTCTCCTTATAAATCACTGCATTTTCATATGAGTTGTGCCTCAGTTCTTCTAGCTCAGTCAACTGGAACTTTCTTTTATCACCGGCTTTTTGTAGATCGAAGTTCAACACCTTTAGAGCCCAATAAGATTTATGCTCTAATTCCACAGGCAAGTGACATGCCTTCCCAAAAACTAGTTTGTAGGAAGACACCACGATAGGTGTTTTGAAGGCGGTACGGTATGCCCAGAGTGCATCATCCAATTTAATGGACCAATCCTTTCGAGAAGAGCTCACCGTCTTCTACAGAATCCATTTTACCTCTCTATTTGTTATCTCTGCCTGACCATTCGTTTGAGGATGGTATGGTAGAGCAACCTTATGTCGGACTCCATATTTCTTCAGGAGAGCATCAAACTGGCGATTGCAGAAGTGAGATCCACCATCGCTGATTATTGCTCTAGGAACACCGAATCGAGTGAAAATGTTTTTCTTTATAAACTTCATCACAACTTTACCATCATTAGTAGAGCAAGCAAGAGCTTCCGCCCATTTAGAGACATAATCGACTGCTACTAAGATGTATAAATTTCCACAAGAATTTGGGAAGGGTCCCATAAAATCAATCCCCCAAACATCAAATAATTCAACCTCCAGCATATTATTCAAGGGTAGTTCATTGCGGCGAGAAATGTTACCTTGCCTTTGACACCGATCACAAGTAGACACAAAATCATGAAAATCTTTGTGAAGGGTGTTCCAATAGAAACCGGATTCAAGTACCTTTGCAGCTGTACGGGTTGCACCGTGATGTCCTCCGGTTTCTCTAGAATGGCAATGGAGAAGGATATTTCTGATTTCCGTCTCTAGGACACATCTCCTTATGATACCATCTGCACAGATTTTGAAAAGAAATGGATCATCCCATAAATAATGTTTGACAATAGAAAAGAACCTTTTTCTCTGCTGATAAGTCATATCAGCTGGGATGATCTTTGTAGCCAGATAATTTGCAATATCGGCAAACCAAGGGTCTCTTGCCGTTTGGATTGTGAAAACTGCCTCGTCCGGGAAAAATTCATTGATGGGTCTCTCATCTTGTGGTCCCTCCATCCTTGACAAATGGTCAGCTACGACATTCTGGATACCTTTCTTATCTCTTATCTCGATGTCGAATTCTTGTAAGAGAAGTATCCATCTTATCAACCTTGGTTTTGCATCTGCTTTGGCAAATAAATACTTGAGGGCAGAATGATGAATAATGACCTTACTACCCAATAAATACGAACGAAATTTATCCAAAGCGAAGACGACTGCCAGCAATTCTTTTTCGGTGGTAGCATAATTCTTCTGAGCGCCGTTTAAAGTGCGACTTGCATAATAAATGACTCTCAGAACTTTATCCAATTTCTGGCACAAAACAGCACCCACCGCATAATCACTGGCGTCACACATGATTTCGAAAGGTTGAGACCAGTCGGGTGATACCACAATAGGAGCAGAGACAAATTTTTCTTTTAACAAATTAAAAGCTGCTAAACATTCATCAGAAAAATGAAATTTAGCATCTTTTGTCAGTAAAGTACATAGAGGTTTAGAGATCTTGGAAAATTTTTTAATGAATCTTCTGTAAAAACCGGCATTTCCAAGAAAACTTCGGATACCTCTGACAGTAGTAGGAGGTGGGAGTTTTTCTATTACCTCGATTTTAGGGCGATCCACCTCTATACCTTTGGAAGACACGTTATGTCCTAGCACGATCCCTTCACGAACCAAGAAGTGACATTTTTCCCAGTTCAGGACTAGATTTGTGTCTTCACACCTGGCCAAAATAAGATCAAGATTCTCCAGGCAAGTATCAAATGTCGAACCAAAGATAGAGAAGTCATCCATAAAGACTTCTATACATTTTTCAATGTATTCAGAGAAAATAGCCATCATGCACCGTTGAAAAGTAGCTGGTGCATTACATAATCCGAATGGCATTCTTTTATAAGCATATGTTCCATAAGGACAGGTAAAAGTAGTTTTATCCTGATCTTCTGGAGCAATTGTGATCTGAAAGTATCCCGAATAGCCATCTAGAAAACAATAAAAATCCTGACCTGCTAACCTTTCCAGCATTTGGTCAATAAAGGGCAATGGAAAATGATCCTTACGCGTGGCAGTATTCAATTTCCTAGTCTATACAAACCTCCAACCGGTAGTAGTGTGCGTTGAGGATCAACTCACCTTTCTCGTTGGGAACTACAGTTATTCCTCCCTTTTTGGGTACCACCTGCACTGGGCTCACCCACTTGCTATCTGAAATTGGATAAATAATTCCAGCGTCAAGTAATTTTATTACCTCTTTCTTGACCACCTCTTTAAGAACGGGGTTGAGACGCCTCTGTGGTTGTGCCAATGCCCTGAAATCATCTTCCATATAAATTCGATGAGAACACAGAGATGGGCTTATTCCTTTGATATCCGCTATTGACCAACCGATAGCGGTTTTATGACGGCGTAGCACCCCTAAAAGTTGCTTCTCCTGCACATCTGTCAATTTAGAAGAGATAATAACTGGTAGATCAATGGCTTTTTTAAAAAAGCGTATTTTAAATGAGGGGGAAGAGGTTTCATTTCGACTGTAGGTGCTTTTTTGATGGATGGCTTTGGTCTGTCTGCGTTTCTTTCTACTGGTTCGAATCTTTGTTGGTAGGAACGGAAATATGGCTTATGCTTGTTTAACTCTTCAGCCATGAGAGCAAAGTCAGGATTTTCGTCATCAGCTTCGCAAGATGCCATAAGACATCTTTCCAAAATCGTCTCTTCATCCCTGCTGAGGAACGTCTCCTGTACTAAAGAGTCAATAGTGTCAATAGAAAAACAGTGTTGCGTATCAGAAGGACGCTTCATGTTTCGGGTCATGTCGAAAACTACTTGTTCATCATGAAGTCTTAAAATTATTTTTCCTCCTTCAACATCAATTAAAGTTCTTGCAGTTCTCGTAAAAGGTCTACCTAAGATTAGTGGGACATCTTTATCTTCCTCAATATCTATAACAATGAAATCAGCAGGGAAAATAAACTTGCCAACAGAAACCACTAAATCTTCAACCTTTCCTTTGGGGTGAATTATGGAACGATCAGCTAGTTGTAGCTGCACAGGAGTAGGAGAGCATTGACCTATACCTAATTTCTTAAAGATAGATAAAGGCATTAAGTTAATACTTGCTCCTAAATCGCATAACCCGTTACCACAATTTATGTCTTCAATTGCGCAAGGAATGATAGGGAGACCTGGATCTCCCAACTTCGGTGGTAGCTTCATTAAGAGTACTGCAGACACTCTTTCGGTCAATTTTACCGTGTCATTTTCCTGTAAAGATCGCCTGTTAGACAAGATATCTTTCATAAATTTTGCATAAATAGGCATTTGTGTTAAGGCATCAGAAAAAGGAATATTAATAGTTAATTTCTTAAAAATGTTAAGAAATTTTCCAAATTGATTGTCCAAATTCTTTTTCTTTAATCTATCAGGAAAAGGGATTGGAATTTCATATGAAACCTGTGACGGTTTAATAGTAAGGGATGCAGGAGACTCCTTCTCCTTGGGAATTGTTACGTCTTCTTTGTCAGATTGAGTTTTTCGTTGTTCATCAGATTTCTTCTCAGTTTCAGGGACATCGGAAACCAGCTCTTTCCCGCTTCTCAGGGTTATTGATTTTGCATGCTCCCTGGGATTTGGATCAGTGGCTCGGGAGTGACCCTGCTGGTCTTTGAGCCATCTGTTGGGAAATCTGACCTATCTGTCTTTCTAAATTTGTGGTTATAGTAGCCTGATCAGCAACTTTGGCTTCTATCTCAGAAAATTTTGAATTTATCGCCTGACCTTGTTTTAAAAGCTGATTCATCATGCCTTCAGTCGCCCATATCTCCTTGTGGTTGGTTGGCTGCTCCTGTGTCGGTTGTACTGCGGCTGTCGGTTTTGGTTGAATCCTTGGTTGCTTGACTGTGGATCATAATTCCTCCATGGTTGTTGATTGCTCCTCCAATTGTTTTGGTTGTAGGAGTTCGGATAAGGATTCGTTTGTCTGTTTTTGATTAAATTTACCTCTTCAAGGGTCCTATTGCAACCTGAACCATCGCAGTCTGAGGTTTCATGAGCTCCTCCACAGTTTTCGCAACAGGGAGTCAGATACGGGGAAGTGGCCACTGCATTCACAACTTTTTGTTGTGGTTGACTCAGCGTCAGTTTCTCCACAACTTTTGTGAGTGCAGCTAGTTGAGCAGATACATGATCCTGCGGGGGAATACTGTAGATACCGGTTTCTTTCTTGGCTTCACCTCTTCCCTTGTTTTTACACCATTGTCTGGTACTGGCGGTCATTTGGTCCAGCAGTTCAACTGCTTCTTCTCCGGTCATTTTCATAAAATTTCCTCCAGACGAGGAACTTAGCAACAATTTGTTAGAATCATTTAAACCTCTAAAGAAGGATAACACAAGTTCCTGGCTACTCATACCGTGATGTGGGCATAATATCTGTAGTTCTTTGAATCTATCCCACGAATCATAAAGAGACTCGCCTGGTTCTTGGTAGAAGTTAGTGATCTCAGCAATTTTCTCTCTTGTTTTGGACGGGGGATAGTATTTCGCCAGAAATTTGTTTGCTAACTCAGCCCAACTGTGGATACTGCTAGGTTGTAAACTTCTCAACCACCTGGAGGCGCCATCTTTTAATGAATAGGGGAACAATTGCAGACGGATGCGCTCGTTTAGATTTCCTGCTTTATTAAAAGTGTTACAGAAATCAAGAAATGCAGATATATGGTGTGGAGCATCATCTGAATCTAGCCCGCTGTATTGGCCCTGGTGGTAAAGTGTGGTGATAAAACTTGTTTTGAATTGCCAGGCATCCAGTTCAGCCTGAGAAACTTGAGGAAGGACAATAGCAGAAGGCCTCCCTTCAACTGATGGTTGCTGGTACTCGTAGAGAGTTTGACGAGTTGCCATCTCAATACGTTGTTGTCGTCTTTCTCTGTGGAGAAATCTTTCAATCTCAGGTTCAAAATCGTTTTGAGGACTACCTGCAGATCGAGTTCGACGCATATACAGCTAAAGGAAACAAAAGAAATAATTAAAAGGTTAAGATAATCTAAAGAAAATTAAATAACAAGATTAGAAAGAAGCAATTAATAGAACAAAAGTTAGGAGTTAGTATACTGGAAATTTGAAGTTAGTAGTTAGTATACTGGAAATTTGAAGTTAGTAGTTAGTATACTGGAAATTATAAGTTAGTTAATGAAATTAAATGACAGAAATTATAAGTTAGTAATTAGTATACATAAATAAACTGACAGAAATTTAAATGTTAGAGTACAGAAATTTAAATGTTAGATTACATAAATTTAAGAGTTAGAAGTTAGATTCCGAAGTTAGATGTCTGAAGTTAGATGTCAGAAATTTAAGCTAAACAGAATACTCAATATAATTTAAAACTATCAGTTAACCGTGCCGGAGGTCCCCGGCAACGGCGCCAAAAACTTGTTGGAGAAAATATGTGACTACTTCTTCAACTAGGCAGTGTACCTAATCGTTTTGCGGAATAGTGGAATTGTGGGGTGTCGAACTCTTGGGGACCTTGCTGTGGTTTAACTGATAGTGTAAATTAACTGAGAATTCTAATTAGACTGTTGAATAGAAACTTATCACTTTTTTAGGGAGATTGTGGTTTAACACTTAATGTAAATAAAACAGTAAAAATAACAGTTAATCAAAACAGAATAATAATAGCGGTTTATAAAACTCTTTTGTTTTTAGGAAGCACCATGGGTTGTTCTGCTCACCTATTTTATCCAATTATATTACTATAAACTTCTACCATTTTAGCAATAAACTCAGGAATTTTAATTAGTTCGTTGACCGGTCCTTGTACAATAAACCCTGATTAATTTAAATAACAAGCTGCAATCCTTTCCCAAGTTATTATAAATTAATCGCTTTATTAACAATTCCTGTTGGAGACAGATTAACCTATAGGCGAACCTCGCTTCTAGTCATTAACCCGTTTTGACTTCTTCTGTCTAGAACCTTGTCTCAGCACCGCATTTTAACAAGAGAACTACAAATATCACTTTAATAATTGGCCTGAATATTAAAGCGCATTAAGAACGAGAATCAAAATATTGCTTGAACAGATTATAGTAGAAAATATACGTAACACGATTGTATAAAATAAGCTTGCTTTCCAACCCCGGAGGCTAAAGTTATTACTCACACATAATTATAAAAACAAACATCGTAAGTACGACAAACATTACAACTGAGTAGATTTAAGAAAAGGAAGAACTCTTGGAATGGTTTTATGGAATGAGATGAAGTGAGGCTTTATGTGGAGATTATGTAGATGAGATGTATGATTTTAGGAGAGAAAATGGAGATTTTATGGAGGAAAATGGCATAAGTTTGGAGGTGGAATGATATATCATTTAATGGAGGTTTGGAGGTGTATTTATAGAGAAAAATAGGCCAAAGGGGGAGGTAAGTCGGTGGAAATCCCGTGTGAAGAGATAAGGTAATTATCTCTTCACACAGCTCATTTTACGCTGGCAGATCGACATGTCCGGACCATGGTCCGGACCAGCTGGTCCGGACCATGTCGATTTTCTATTCTGGTGCGCTGGCGTGTGTTGCTCCGGACCAGGTGATCCGGACACTGGTCCGGACCAAGGGTCTTTTGCCTCTAAAATGTTCGTTTTAGCTCCGATTTGATCCCCGTTTTCTCCTACGCGTTCGTCTCTTCGTGTACTTTGCTCCTAGCTTGGTTTTCCTCATTTTTAACCAATATATTTGTGAGATAATCAATAAAACATAACTAGAGGAAAAACATACAATAAGTGAGTAATATTATCCTGAAAGTAAGTAAGTACAAGGTAAATTAAACCCTTAAATGTCTATGTATTTCTCACTTATCATACACCCGCTCTCAATGGGCTCCACGCGAACTTATGCCTCTATAAGGTGGAATTGACTAGAGTCGCCACCTAGCTTAACCTAAGGAACTAGGAAGGGAGAAGAAGGGTTCTAAGAACCGTCAATTGACTCTAATTGTAACACCCCAACCGTTAATCTCGTCATTACCTCTTAAACTGTTACTAATTACTCCTACTCACGCAGCGGAACTCTAATTACAACGAGGGGTGAAACAACGCCGTTAGCCACCCATGTGGCTAACCAGGCCCTTCTTACATACCGTAACGGTCTGATGAACTGGAACAACCGAGTACTTCATACAAATACAATGCTCAATTCATATCTCTACTATACCGAGTCTACAATATACGGATGCCGATAACATACTCGGACTTACACCTCATTCAAACGCATAAGTAATTACAATCTAACTACCCATGCTCACAGCAGTCCCCGTCCTACTCTCTCGAACGGTGGTCAGCTTCAAGTACCTGCACACTAAAAACGTTCCCCCTAGGGGGTCAGCTTACGCTGCGCATGAAATTCGCATATACCGCGTGCTAACCGCGGTACGCCGACTACTTTGGGTCGGATATACATGGAGTTCATTTTAATCAAACAACATGCATCATGGCAATACAATATATATGTATATCACACAAGGAATCTACATCCAATCACGGAACACGATTCCTAACTAACATAACAATGTTGTTAGTGGTAACTGGTTACTCTTAGGCATTGAGGGTTATTCCTCACTATGCCTTGTTTACTTATTCGATACCTCACCCCTCTCTCGGGTTACTTATTCGTATACACACCCATTCTCTTGGGCTCTCATTCTCATACTTACCCATTCTCTCGGGTTACACATTCATATACTCACCCCTTCCTCTCAGGTTATTTATACTCATTATCTCACCCACACTCTTGGGTCATTCATACTTAAGCTCTTGTAGATTCTCGAGACACTACAGGTCTCCTACGTCACGCTTGTTACTCTTATACAAACTTAAGCCAAAACTCATGGCTCTCTAGCATAGTCTTACTTCCCCGGTTTCGACCCTACTCTGGGTCTAGCATGGTGGGAAGGTTCAACTAGCTCACGGAACTCTCTCTTAGTTCCTATCTCTTTTACTTAGGTTCCGACTACTCTCGTTCCCATACACTCCTCTCTCGGAGTTATAATAATATCATGTATATTAGTCTAGAAGCATCGTTCTCGATGTTTCCAATGACTTTGGGAACTTTACTTAAATTCGGGTAATCTTAGGTTTAAGTGTTACCCTCACAATCATGTGCTTGTACATTCGGATATTTTCTTATACCGGGTAAAATCCTCATATAGGAGGTCGACCATGTCTCAAGGGAGTTACATAGTCCCTTAGGTCTCTTTACCTTTCTTATATGTTTACATTATTGGACTAACTTCAATCCTCTCGATGGAGGTCATTTATCTCTCCACTCATATTTATTTCGTGGATTGTTTCACTAAGGTTCTCTAACCGTTATCGGGTATATACTCAACCCGTACATCTCCTCGCATTTTAGGGAGTTCATATGTTGTGTTATCGTTATACTTTAATCGATAGCTTGTGTGTGTTTGCATAATACCATTGGTTATGTGACTACCCGTTCAACGGGTTTCTAGTCAATCAATACTCACTAAGAGTCGGTCTATGCACTAAGTTAGACCACACCGGCATACAAGTATGTTAGCTCATTCAACATACAACAATGCATGCATAATCAAACAAGGGATTATTTTCATGCTTTAATCTTGATTAAGCCGGCACACAAACACACAAATCAGAGTAACTCGGTTAGCATACGGGGCATGAGAAAATCATACCTTTCACCGGGGTTTTTACTTTTACCGTGTCATCTCACCATGCTCGGGTCACGCACGATTCTCTGATAATGTTTCAAACATTATTATTAATACTAAGCTCATACGGTACATAATAAAATGCTACTCCCGTACTTACCCCGTTATCTCGGTTTTATTCTTGTTAATTTGAGTTCTCACTTCTCAAACACTTCTAACACTTTCTTACACTTCCTAGGGCCTTAACGTGTCACCAAACAAGGCCTTAACATCTTATAACATCATTAACATTTAAACCCCCATCATTTACAACCTTTAAAATGCTCTCTGTAGGTTTCTGGGGGTGGTCCGGGACTTGGTCCTTACCCTAAGTCCCGGACCAATTGCAAACATAGCTCTCGGGTGAAAATTACACATGGTCCGGGACCTTGTCCTGGAGTATAGTCCCGGACCAAAGCAAGGGGTGTGCTCTCGGCATAAAAACAGGGGGTGGTCCGGGTCCTTGTCCATGGACTAGGTCCCGGACCCTGCTAAAACCTGCAACTCACATTGTTTTTCAACCCCATTTCAATCCTTAATCCACCTCCAACCTTTCCCTAATCTTTCCACAATATTTCTACATGTTTAATCACCTTAAAACATGCTCTAAAACTCATCAATTCATGGGTGAAACCCTTACCCAAATTCTTACTCAAAATCACTTACACTTTCATAACTTGTTTCCTTGTTTTCTAATACTCTTGTAACAGATTTTGGTGTTGCCTCCCTCCATTCAATACTTCATTCATTAATGCCATTACCAGCACCCAAATGACATTCTCCTCACTGCTAACACACTCTTCTTCTTGGTTTGGTTTTCAACCCATTAATCACTCACCTAACACTTCTTAAACCAACTAGTTTCTTCCTTATAATGGAACACTCAAACTTATCCATTCCTAGGCAATTTTGACAGCACCTACTTGCTTTCCTTAGCATTTTCACCACACTAAATGTACTCACAACACAATCTTCACCCCTGTTTTGTTTAGGCACCAATAAACACATAAAATTCCCATGGTTCTCACATATGACTAGCTTAGTTTCCTAGGTTTGTTTGCACACTTAAACCACATTAAAACATTCTCATTCAACTAACAATATTGTAGTATCATTACTACTCAAGTTCAAGGTTGTTTATACAGCACCCACATAAGTTTCACAAGGAAAATAAAACCATCACAAGGTAAGCTCTTTACCTTGTTCATTTCGGTTTTCACCCTTCTTCTTCTTCTTTATCTTGTTCTCTCTCTTCTTCACTTCTTGTTTTCACACCAAACAAAGGAGCATAGATTGCCAACTACAATCATATCCCCGCACACACATCAACAAGTAAGTTTCAATATTTTCCACATAACCTAATATATTCCAAGGAGCTAGTTTTCAAGGTTTAGCTTAGGTTTTACCTTAGAATAACCAAATGGACAGCTTGGCAATCCATTGGAAGAGTTTCCATCCCTCCACAAGAGCAAGATGCTCACGGCTAACATGGGGAAAAATTCAACGTGAGGGAATTTTTTTCCAAAATTGGAAGAGTTAGCTAGAAATGAAGAGCTTGTAACTTTCTTTTTACCTTTGAGTATCAAGAAGATGTTGGAGACTCAAAAACACTTCTTTAAGCTCTAAAATGGCCTACTTCCATGGAGATGAAGATGAATGTTTCAAGCTTTTGAAGGGTGGAAAACGTAGCCCTCGTCGATACGAATCTACCGGTAGTATTTTTGTGAGGTTTGGTGAAGAGATGAGTGAGTTAATGGAGGAAGAAGGAGGGCTGTGTGCTCACTTGTGAAATCGCCATTTAACAGAGGAGGAAGAAGAAGCTCAACTTGGAGGGGGAAGAAATAATCGTGAGTGAGAAGAATGAGAGAAGGTGAGAGAGTTACTTATATCTCTTTCACTATTCCCCCCTCTACTTTATTACTTTGTCCTTTTGTGACTTAATAAAAGCTAGCTAATTACTTAAGTATAGGTGTGTGTGTAGTTATAAAACTGGTCCCACATTATTAGTGAGCTGGAGCGTTTTTCGTTTTCTTACAGAAAACGCTCGTTATTTTACCCGGTTTAGCACTATTCACTAACCGGGCCCGTTTTCCGGAATTTTCTCGTTTAATTAATTTTAATGGTTATTAAGCTTCCATTAATACTTAATTATAGTTATTTAGTCAACTATAATTTTTTTATGGGTCCGTTTGACCACTTAAGGTTGCGTTTTCGGGTTTTCTCGAAAAGCGTGCTTAAAACTCCGTTAGCATTTTTAATCCATTATTTGGATCCGTTTTCTTCGGGAATTATTCCCACATAATAATTAGGCGTAATTAAGCCTTAGGAATCCATCTCGGACCCTAACGAGATCATAGTTTTCCTTTATTCATTTAATACGCGTTTTAGCGTTTTTCGCTTTTAACGCATTTTCTCTTTTCTTTTGGTTTTATTATTTTTACCAATACTCTCTAGGCACAATTAGGCCCTTAATAATCTTATTTGAGTAATTAAATCACCATTTTTAGATCCGGGGTATTAAACTAATGATTTGTTGCCTATGGATAGGAGTTATCTGATCATACCAGAGATTCTGTTGTGGGTTCGAACTGGGTTACACCCCTTGGAAGTGGCAACGACCATGACTTCGGATTGGTGCCTGAGGAAACCTCGGTCTCCAATTGCCGGGATTGCCTTCTTTCAAAACCTTTTTAGAGAGATTCATTTCAAAGAGCCACAAGGATAGGATTAGGACGGGAAGAGAGAAAGAGAGTGGATGAGGCGAGCTTTTCTGCCAAGCTAGCGCCAAGAAGACGAATTGGTGAATTTGCAGAAGCAAAAGAGCATCAAAAGGTCTACTAAACCAAGGCTTAAAACCGACATAACTTAGATTCGAATATGGCTAGTTTTTACCTTGTTTAAAATACCAAAAATGGTGTTTTTGGCTTGGATCTAGCTATACCTTGAAGCTCTTGATAGATCCACTGAATAAATATGTTAAGAAGAAGATTATAAGGCTATTAGAACAGGTTTTACAACCGGATCTAAAGAGAATCAAAAGATAAGTGCTTAAAGCACATTTTTGTACCTTAAGAACAAGTTTGGGTTTCTCCACCTTCTTCCCTTGTTATGTCCAAGATTCCTCCTTCATTTAACCTCCAAAACAACCTAGATCCATGGATGGAAGTGGTTGATGCTTAGATCCACCGAAAGAGGAAAGATTCGTGAAGAAATTGAACATAAAATGACTAGTTAAGCTTACCTAGGTAGCAAGGTGTTCTTCTATGTTCTTGGAGTGTTAGCCATGACTTGGAGAAGCCAAAGAGAGGATAGAGAGGCCTTGAGTCGTTGGGAAGAAAGGCAAATGAGAAATTAGGTCATTTTTGGCTTAAAACACAATTTTTGACTTGTTTAATGTAATTAGTGTTTGATGAGTCACTAAAGGAGGGTGGCATCTGTTATTGGAGGGGCTGAGTGAGTCTCACACGTTTTGTTTGAAGGCTGATTCAATAAGGAGCCAAAAGTGTGCAATAATTAGACTAAAGTATTCAAAAGGTAAAAGTAGTCCTTAATTCATGGAAATGTGTTGGAGCTTGTCCTTTGTATGTGCAAGTGGTGATTTTTAGGCTCCCTTACTTGTGAATGTCGACCTCATGTGGTCCAAGGGGTCAAACTTTGACCTCTTGACCATTCTTAGTAATGTTGACTCAAACGGGCCCCCTTTTAGGGTTTTATTAATATTTTAATATTAAATTTGTAAAAATTTGTAAATTTCTGGAATTAAATTCCTAATATGATATAATATGATATATTATCATATTTAAAGGTAATTATGACCTTTAAGCCCATTAAAAACCAATTTAGAAGGCAATTACACAAACACGTGCTTTAAGGAGTTTTAGTGCACATTTTGTGTTGCAAGGTGTTTCTGAGCTTGGTTTTCTTTGAGAACGGTTTTGTTGTGTTCCTTACATGATATTTGATCATGGTATCCAATTTTATATCATTTAGAGGTCATTAGACCTTTAAGGTTTCTTAGAGCACATTTTTGCCCTTCTTGACCTTGAAGCATGTAAATGCTTGTCTTTGTGTTGGAGTGTTGTCCAACAATTGTAATATGTTTAGTAATGTGTTAATAAGCTTAGGAAAAATTTTTAGGTCCTAAGTAATTCATTTGAGTATTTATTTACCCTACACAGTCAAAGGGTGCAACATCTTGCTTTGTGTTGACCACTGTTGTTCTCAGTTGACTTTTAAGGCATGTTTAGGCCTTAATTAATGTGATTAAATATTTAATCCATGTTTTATTAGTTTGGGGTATTTCAATCTACCCCCCTTAAAAAGACTTCGTCCCCAAGTCGCTTAATCAAATAGGTAAGTATATAAATATATAACTACCCATTATTCCCATAATGTATATCTATGTGATATATCATTTACACACATCGTATTGTGCTTATACAGCACATAGCCATCACTTTGTGGTGTTAGTTCAATCATATATGGATATAGGTGATCCATCAGCACCCTCATTTCCTATCAATTCTACAATCCCTGACAACCTCCCCGAGGTGTCCATAACATACCATCGTTCCACATTCCATATCTAATGATTCACTTCGTATCTAGGCGATACCATATGTAAGCATTCAACAAAGCAATATAAATATATATATCACAAGTAGCATAAGAAAAGTACTACACACATGGGTGTAAATACAACATTCATACAGGTATCTCATAAGATACATACATACAAGTGTACATCACACACAAACAAACCAAACAACGCACGCCCCGCGTACCAACCATAACCAACAAAATCAATTCACTGTATGCCATGCATACGAAACAATTCACTGTATGCCATGCATACTAAACAAACAAACCTCGTATGCCCCGCACACCACCAATTCTTTGTATGCAATGCATACGAAACAAACAAAAACATAGTGCACACACGTGCACAGCCAAGAGGCTCTACCCCCCTTAAAAAGGGTTACGCCCCCGTACCCCACAAGTATTCAACAGCCGCAAAACAAGGAGCGCTGGATACTTGGCTCTCATAGAGTTCTCCAACTCTGGATTATCCTCATGTCAGAGAGACGGGTATGACTCTAGCCCTTCTGGGCTCCACAATACATAAAGGGTAAGGCACTAAACTATTTGTGCTCTCTCCCAAGTTCGTTCGAATGGGCCCACTCACTCCGTACAGAGGTGCAGACCCATGAACATAGGCTCAATTGCCTCTTTTCATTGCTGTGTATCCTCTCATCTAGATCACTAGCATACATCCGTGTCTTCTCTCACGACATTCAGCTTGAGGTATAATATGACATTGGCTATTGTTAGTACTTAGTGCTCTTTGCACTCATCTTTGTAATACCAAGACGTACCAGCCTATATGTCCACATAGATGATGATTTTCATCCATGTCTCTGGTGGTTTTGTTCTGGAGTAACACACTGTTGTAGTTCTCTTTTTTTTTTACACACTCGTGTTGATATCCATTGCATCTTTCCGTATTCCCACTAGATTAATAACTGCACAATTGCAATACCAAAACACTCAGTCCTACAGAGTACAGAGGCGTAAACTCTCAGCAGCTAATATCTAATGAGTCAAACAGATAAGATGAGCGAATTATCAAGTGAGTGGTACATTCCAAATCCACTGTTCCTTGCTTAAGGTATCTGCTAGTATTTAGCTTTGTCTCTCAACATTGCGTAGTCATGCGTTTCAGTCCACATCATTTGGAAGATTTCCTCAAGATTACACGAATTTGCTCGATCCTTATGAGGGTTCTACATATTATTCATCCATAATAGGTTTCCATGTTTCTTTCCTTAGTCTTTATGTCCTTGAAGGGTTTCCCTGTCTTCACTGTATACTGTTTACTGCTCTGTTGAAGGTTCTTGATTTCTTTAGCCCGTTGTTTTAACTGCGGCTCTTCTCGTCCATCTTCGAGGTAATCTGTCTTACTGTCCGTAGTATGGAGTTGACTACTTCTCGTGTTCCCAACACTACTTGTCTACTTGCATAGGGTACCATACTGATACATTACTACTTACCCGACTAACTCATAAATAAGTCTGTTAGGCCCACATGCTCCTATCGGAGTGCGGTCGTCCCATGTCTCATTTAGTAAACTGGTAATGCCTGTCACACGGGTATTGTGAAGTATTCTATTGTCAATCTCCCTTTTGATGGATATCCCTTTTTTTCCTCTTTTTTTTCTCTTAATAGTTCATGTTATCAGTTATCTTGTTGTAAGTGTTATTGCCCTAATGGCATCAATGGTAATTTGTGCCATAAGCCGGTGTTATTCAGCTCGGTGTAAGTAAAATTCGTGCTATTTTTAGCAAAATTGGTTCCTCTATCTCAATCTCATTGAGTGCACACATATTCCTTTTCTCCTTGTCTTTCTGAAATACCCCAAACCTTAGTATATTGTTTAAACACCTAAATGTTGTATATAAAGACTAAAAAGAGTCTTAGAAACATTAGTAAACAAATTTAAACAAAAGAAAACACAAAATGTGCTTTAAAGTCTATAAGAGCCAAAACGTGCTCTAAGCTTGGGATAAGCTTGGTTAAGACCTAATGAACTTACCAAGACCTCATTTAAATACTAATGAACATATTTAATCAATTACCAAAGAAAACCAAGCTTGAAAACAAGTTTAAACACAAAATGTGCTTTAAGGAGTCTTAAAGCACATTTTTGAAAAATTGTCTTGTAAATGAGTTTTGAGTGGATAGATGTCCATCATTACTCTTAAATATATATGTGTACTATATAATATCACATTTGGATGTCTATATCAACAGGAAATCAAAAATTTCACTTCTATGTGCCTTGTTTTTATGAATAGTGATTTTTATAAGCTAGTTTGTAACATATGTTGTATTAAGTAATTAAATGTCCAACAAAGACTAAAATACCCTCATATTACTATTGGGGGCCGGTTTTTAAGGTTGGTGACTCACCACCCTTGTTAGATCATTAGTTAAATAAAGATGACAAGTTAAGTACTATTTACTTTACTTTATTAACAAATATCTTCAAAAGCAACTTATCTTCTCATTTCCCTTCTTCATTCACACGGTTCCAACTCCTTCTTCCTCCCTTCTTGCTGTTCTCTCACGGTAATATCACCACCACCATTAAAACTCAAGCTTTGACCTCTTGTAAAATCTAGCTCACTTGTCCAAATCAAAAACAAACACCACCAATCTCTTCCTCTCATCAAGCTCTTCATTCCTATCTTCTCAAAAATTCAAGAGCCCCATTTCGGTGCCATGGAGTTCCACCATTGAAGGAGCTTGAGCTTGTATTTTTACATATTATTACTCTCCTTTGCTTCTAGGTAAGGAATCTCAAATAAAAACTACATTTCCTCCATGTTTTTGTTGTGACCGAAAATACCCATTGATGGAGCTCTTTGTGTGACTTTGTTCTAGCTTCATTCCAACTCTTCATGGACTAGGTGGAGTCCTCTCTTGATATATATTCAAACTCTATTCAAAGATCAAGGTAAAACAACTACATTAATGTTTTTGAAACAATGTAAAATTAGGGTTTACAATGAGATGAAGCTTATAGCTTGAATACTCATTATAATGTTTGTATATGTTTAGAACTTGACAAGGAATCAAATACCTTACCGGTTTTATAAGGAAACAAGAAAGAAGTTGTTTGGAAAAGAGGTAAATCTACTAACCTAATGTTGTTTAATGCCTTAGGAGAAATGAGCTTATAATGCTTGTTAAAACTACCTAAAGAGCAAATGGTGAATGACTTAGTAAAGTGTTCTCAAGAGACTAGTAAAAGGCATATGTGTTGTTGAGTGTATTTGCAGGTCAAAGGCAAAATATTGTGGAAATTCAGTGTTTAAGAATTATGCACTTTAAGGGCCTAAGAGCCATGCATTTTAAGGGCCTAAGTGCCATGCAATTTAAATTATGCACTATATTGTGATGTAGTGCTTTATGAGTGAAGTTTGTGTATAATAAAGTGCTTGATGGATTTTTAGTGTTCTTGTGTGTTTAATGGTGAAAACAATGTGCTTTGGTGTGACAAAATGCTAGGAGAACCTATGTCGGAATTTAGGAAATGCATATGGAGTTCAAGATGTTTTAAAGGAATTTTGATGAACTAGGAAGTGCTCTAGAGTGTAACAAGGACTTAGGCATGATCTTGAGGTTTTAGCATGTACCAAAGTCATTTTGGACTTAGGTAAAGACTTAGGCAAACTTTGGTAAAATAAGGAGAAAGTGTGAACTTGAAAAAGGATTTCAAGAAATGACATAAGGAGTTGATGGTAGGAAATGATGCTTGAAAGATGATGTTAAAATGAAGAGAAAGTATTTTGAGATAGTAGTTATCATAGGTATGAAACACCACTTAGAGACTAGGAGAAAACATTGTAAGTGTTAGGAATTTTGTGAAGATATAAGTAAAGGCTTAAGGAATTAGAAAATGAGTTTTATGAGTGTTTAAGGATGTCTTAAGGTGTGTTTGAAGTGCTCAAATGAGGTTAGGATGTACTAGGATATATGGGGTGAAGTTTGGAGTTGAATGTGAAAAGGAAAACAAAGGTCTGGTGCAGACCGAACTTGCGACCGAACTTGCAAGTTCGGTCGAGCCCAGTTTACCCTGCGAGAATTGGCTTCTGGAATGGACCGACCTTGGGGACCGGACTTGCAAGGTCGGTCGGGCTTGTATTTTGTGTACGTATTGAGTTACTAGAATCGACCGAACATGGGACCGGACTTGGCAAGTTCGGTCGGGCTGAATTTTCAAAGGGAAGAAACTCTCGGGAATGGACCGAACATGCGACCGAACTTACAAGGTCGGTCGGAGTAGAAAATTTTGACGGAAATGTGTTCTGGAATCGACCGAACTTGGGTAAGTTCGGTCGGTAAGGTCGGTCGGACCAAAACTTGTAAAAAAAAAACAGAAAAGAATGTGACTTATGTAGTTAACCCTAGGGTGTATAATGAAGGTAACCTAGGGTAAGATAGACATTAAAACATGTCATACAATCATGTTAAATACTTAGTAAGTTTGAAGTTAAATAAATAATTAACCGACGTTATTAACTATGTATAGGAGTGACCTACGGAGGAAACCAATCGAGGCAAGGACCAAGGTATGGTTTTCTTGCAGTCTGTTGCCTACCGGTTTACACCGGCTTGTGTGTTGTTTGTTTTTCTGTGTGTTCATGACTTTGTAAGATTAAACCATGTAAAGAGTTTACAGTTGTTAAATATTATTATGTTGTTAAGTATGACTCTCCCTTCCCTTGTGTGTGTCTAACAAGACTTGACCTATTATTGTGAATTGTGTATTGAGTTCAATGATGAACTGCTAACAAGTGCTAACGGGGGAAGTGAGGAGTCCGGTCTGTTCCGGCCACGCGTGTGAGTATGGGAGTCGATGTCATAACCGGTTCGATTCTCTCTGTATGCTATGGTTGTTTTCCAATTTGGTTTCCAACCTTCCCTTTAGCTTAACCAAGGCTATTTTACTGACTCACGTCGGGCCACAGGGGCATACTATGTGTTATTTCGGTGGTCTTGGATCACTATATCCGAGGCACCTTGTGTTAAGTTATCCGTTCAATCTAACAGGACGGTAACGAGTTATGTAACGAGCTTAGCATGAGCATGACAACATTCTCTAGGCTCTCAATGGGGACTAACTGTGTTGGTTCTCTTCCTAAAAGGAATTGTATGTGTGTGATGTGTGTGATGATGTGTACAATACCCATGTTATATTATATATGTATAAGTTGTGTGATTTAAATGAATGCCATGTCATCATGACAATTGGTTGCGCGTATCCCGGTAGCCGATGGGCTGCGCGTTAACCATACCAGCCAAGGGTTGCTGACCCCCTCGGGGGATCCATATTTCTTATGCTGCAGGATGAGGATCGAAGAAGCGGAGTGGCTTTAGATCCTAGGATGCAGGTTTACTTTTGATTACTTTTGGATGTTGGCCCGGGATGCGCCTGTGCTCCCGTGGCGGTATATTTTTGATTATGACGGATTACAGTGATGGGTTACAGTGATGTTTTTACAGTGAAGGATGTATGTAAACACTCGGTATTTTGTTGATGTATATGTATGGTTATTAGTACTATGCTCGGGAGTCTGATCATCAGACCGGTACATTTGTATTTATTCAGCCTTGTTAACCACGTGGGTGGTTGACGGCGTTGTAGCACCAATCGTTTAGTTACTGTTTAGTTGTTTAAATTCCGCTGCGATTCCAAGTAGTGTTATGTGCGTAGTAGGGGTGTTACAAAAAGTGGTATCAGAGCGAAGTATCGCTCTGATGACTAGAATACCGAGCTTAGGGATATACCGAGTTAGGAAACCTAAGTACAGTTACCTAAGTGAACATTATGGAAAGGTTAACCACTAACTAAGTGTGGAGATACCTTATTATCGGGAAGCGTTACAACCGTTGGACCGATAAGTGTGCAAGCATATTGCTAATGAATATTCATGTGAATTCAGATGGCAGGTAGACCGCGAGGTAGAGGCCGCGGAAGCGGTACTGGTGATACGGGTGACCAGGGCGAGAACACTACGGCTCAGGTTATGGCTGAGGCAGTAGCAACCGCCGTAGCCCAAATGGTACCCCAACTTGTAGCTGCGATTCAGCAGGGGCAGACGCCCGGAGTTCAACTACCACCACCGCCACCGCCACAAGAGACCAACTGGGTCAAGGCGTTGGCTGATTTGAGGCCACCCTCATTCAGTGGGGAGACCGATCCCCGTAAGCTCGAGGCGTACATCTCCGAAATGGAGACCGCTTTCGAAACCTTAGCAGTACCTGAGCAGGTCAAGGTACGACTTGCTGCTTATTACTTGAAGGGCTCGGCACAGAGCTGGTGGAAGCTAGTGCGAGAGGGCAGAGTTGCTGACCCGACCTTTCTATGGAGGGAGTACACGGCTCTGCTGCGAGCCAAGTACTACCCAATACATGTGCAAGAGGCCAAGCGCCTGGAGCTGGACAGTTTGAGGCAAGGGGATAAGATGACGGTAGATGAGTATTACTCAGCCTTCATCGAACTTATCCACCTGCTACCGGATCTGGGTTACTCAGACCGGATCCTTGTGAACCGTTTCTACAACGGACTGAACTATCGCCTACGCTATGGCATGGGGCCTACTGGATATACCACTTTGCAGGTAATGGGACTACGGTGTAATGTGAATAAGTGTGTACAATGTGTTAATGTGTTGTGAATTTATTTGGCGGGGCATAACTGACACCCTAAATATAGGAGTGCTATCATGCCGCTGCAATTGTGGATATCACCGTCCGTCTGAGGGACGAGGAGAGTGCGCTCAAGCGCAAGGCTATGAACGAGGGCCAAGGCACGCAAGGGCAGTGGGGAGGAAAGAAGAAGAAGTCATACCCCCAGTCCCAGAAAGGACAGCAACAGGGTGGCAAGGGCCAGACCCAGACCACCACTGCTGAGGAGCCTTGCAGCTCACCTATGCGTATGCGGCCAAGCCCCTACGTTCTTACCCACCTAAGGGTAATTATCTAATCCTGTGTGATAAGTTGGAGTGTATGTTGATAAGTTGTGAGACAAGTATTGATTGTGTGTTGTGATAGCAGCTAGCACGGGCTCTGGACCGGAGCGCCACTATTACTGCAAGTGGTGCAACGGAGACCACCCCGGCAAGGACTGCAAGGGTAACGATGTGCAGTGCCGATACTGTAAGAAGATGGGTCACCGCGATTACGAATGCTGGCAGAACCCAAACAGTAGAAGCTACAGGCCCAAGGGGCAATGGAAGGGTAAGGCCACTGCGACTACCGTTGGCCAGAAGACGGCGAACCAGCCACCCCCAGATCAGAGGTACACAGAGTCCCAGAAGGGGAAGGGGTCGGGGTCCAACAAGGCCACCTGAATGTGGTGGACCGGTCTGAGGCGCCAGGGCCCTCTTCTAGACCAGGTACCGCCTAAACTGTTGAATGTAATAAGTGTTTGCATACCGCATTCCATGCATGTGTGTGAGTGAGTTTAAGTAAACAACCATGTGAGTAAATAAATAAAGTGTAGTGTGAAAGTCACCTAACTAGAGTACTCTAAACTTAAAGGAACCTTCAATATATGTTATCCAATCCCACCCACACCAAACCCTGAAGAAACCACCATCGACATCACCGACTTCCAAATGGAGCAATGTCAGGTCATCCAACCAGGTATGGTGCTCTTAAATGGATACCTGACACCGGAAGCACAAATCCATATCATCAGACGATGCGATGAACTTGGAGCAAAACCAGGAGGTTTCTACACACCCGAATACCCGAACGGATCAAGAATGCAATTGAAGATGATGTGCATGGGTAAGGACTGGAACCCTTACACCAAGACATATCAAGAAGTGCGAGCTGAAGATGGAGCAACGGTACCAAGTATACCTGAGGAGTTCCTTGCGGTCGTTAACCACGCCGTGGGAATTGCTCAACAAGTTGAAACGGATTCAATTCCAAGTGTGAAAGCAGATCTATGCATTGTGAACTTCTACCAGAAAGGTGGACGGTTAGGTTTACACCAAGACAAGGACGAGTCACCCGAGTCTCTAAGTAAGGGAGTACCCGTGGTGTCTTGGTCCATTGGTGATACCGCTGTGTTTGTGTATGGCGAGCAGAAGCGTGCTGACCTCGCAAAGAAGCTACTGTTGAAATCGGGAGATGTATTAATCATGGGTGGGCAGTCAAGGATGCTATACCATGGCATCAGAAAGATCAAACTGAATACCGCACCGTCGGCAGTGATCAATGCCACACACATGAAACCTGGACGTTTGAATTTGACTACAGTTTTAAGCCTTGTATAATTATGTAGTGGAATAAACCAGCGTATGTTAAGAATGTTGTAAGTGTTAATCATGGCGACAATATAAGCCAATGAATGTTGTAAAAAGAGAGTGTTAATGAATAAAGTGGAGTTGTTTGAAACATATAAACCGTGTTGTTACCCAATACTTATTAGTTTGCCAATGAATTAGGCTGTGCACTCGGAACGGGAGGTATATTGAGTGTCTACAATGAGGCAGAAGCTGGCAAGAGCGGCACAATCCTCACCGGTACCTTTCCAGTCAATGGCGTGGACGCTTCGATCTTGTTCGACTCCGGAGCCTCACACACATTTGTTTCGCTATCTTTTGCGAAGAGGCTGGGGTTAGATGGTGATGAGATGCCAGACTTCTTGGTCACTCTCCCATCGACAGAGCGGATCAGGCGCACGCTACCACGAGATGCTGTTGTACGAATCAGAGGTGAGGAGTTTCTGATCGACTTGATAGAGTTCGACGGACTTGGTTTTGATGTGATTATCGGGATGAACTGGTTGGAGCGGTACAAGGGTAGAATCCTATGTGCCGAGCATCGACTGCTTCTTCGGAGTCCATCTGGGGTTACATATCCTACGCCAGAGGCCCAGGGAGCCTTCGACTCAGATCATCACCGCCATGGCTATGTATCGTGAGTTGCGACGAGGGAGTAATGTATACCTCTGCTATGTCCAGGACATAGAGAGAGACCTTGAGTTTAGTCCTGATGTGCCGGTAGTGTCGGAGTTTCCTGATGTATTTCCTAAGGAACTGCCGGGCATGCCGCCAGCACGGGAAGTGGAGTTTGAGGTTGACTTGATTCCAGGCACCGGACCTATTGCGAAAGCACCTTATCGTATGACTCCAGCAGAGATGACAGAGCTCAAGGAGCAGCTGAGAGACCTACTTGACAAGGGCTTTATCCGCCCTAGTGTTTCACCATGGGGAGCGCCGGTCCTCTTCGTGAAGAAGAAGGACGGTAGCCTCCGCCTGTGTATTGACTATCGGGAGCTGAATGCGGTTACGGTGAAGAACCGTTACCCTTTACCACGCATCGACGATCTATTTGACCAGCTGAGGGGAGCATCAGTATTCTCCAAGATAGATCTACGTTCCGGATACCATCAGATTGCCATCCGTGATAGTGATATCGAAAAGACAGCATTCAGAACTAGGTATGGGCATTATGAGTTCACAGTTATGCCGTTTGGCTTATCAAATGAACCAGCTAAGTTCATGGACTTAATGAACCGCTTGTTCCAAGATCTGTTGGATAAGTCAGTGGTAGTCTTCATCGACGATATACTTGTATACTCGAAATCGAGAGGTGAGCATGAAAGCCACCTAAGAAGTGTGTTACAAACATTGAGGAAAAATCAGCTGTATGCTAAATTTTCTAAGTGTGAGTTTTGGTTGAACCAAGTATCCTTTCTTGGACATGTGATTTCTGAGGCCGGGATCGCTGTTGATCCGACAAAGATTGATGCTGTGCGCACCTGGCCTAGGCCGAAGACAGTTACCGACATTAGGAGCTTCCTCGGTCTGGCAGGTTATTATAGGAGGTTTGTGAAGGACTTCTCCAGTGTCTCGAAGCCGATGACTTCCTTGATGAAGAAGGATGCACCATTCGAGTGGACAGTTGACTGTGAGAGTTCTTTTCAGAGTCTCAAAGATGCTCTGACATCTGCACCGGTTCTGACACTACCAGACGGTCCAGATGGTTTTGAGGTCTATTGCGACGCATCAGGCAGGGGTATGGGTTGTGTGTTGATGCAACACGGGAAGGGCGTAGCATACGCCTCCCGACAGCTGAAGAAGCATGAAGAGAACTACCTTACCCACGACTTAGAATTGGGGGCCATTGTCTTCGCACTGAAGATATGGCGACATCACTTGTATGGGGTAAGTGTCACGATTTATTCTGACCACAAGAGTTTAAAGTACTTGTTCACTCAGAAGGAGTTGAACATGAGGCAAAGAAGGTGGGTTGAATTTCTGAATGACTATGATATTAATCTGCAATATAAGGAGGGTAAGGCAAATGTGGTAGCTGACGCATTGAGTCGCCGAGCACACTCTCTCCATTCGCTAGTCTCTCATACTGGCTTGGTTGAAGAGGTGCGGAGTGCTCAGATGACGGATCAGTACATGATGGAGATTAGACAGAAGCTTATTGATGGCACATTCGAGGGTCAGAAGTATGACTTCAGACTCCACGATGATGACCTGATTAGGCTAAATGGCCGACTGTGTATACCCAGGAGTAGCGCTGAGTTGAAGGAGCGCATATTGAGTGAATCCCATTGTTCTACTACTTCGATTCTCCCCGGAGCTTCAAAGATGTATAAAGGTATGAAAAGATATTTTTGGTGGACTGGAATGAAAAAGGATGTGAATGACTATGTGTTGAGGTGTCTCACTTGTCAGAAGGTCAAGTTTGAGCACCGACGGCCTGGTGGTATGGTACAGCCAATGCCAGTGCCTGAGTGGAAGTTCCATGACATATCTATGGACTTCGTAGTAGGGCTTCCGCCTGCAAGGGGAGGTCTGAATATGATTTGGGTTGTTGTTGACCGACTGACCAAGGTGGCTCGATTCATACCGATGAAGGACACCTGGAAAGTGGCAAAATTGGCAGAACTCTTTGATAGAGAAATTGTAAGACATCATGGTGTACCGAAAACGATTGTATCTGACAGAGATACCAGGTTCTTATCCAGATATTGGAAGTCTACACGAGAGGCATTGGGTACCGAACTGAAATTGAGTACAGCGTTTCACCCACAGACCGATGGTCAGAGTGAGCGCACCATTCAGACACTTGAGGATATGCTACGTGCATGTGCACTTGACTTTCAGACCAGCTGGATTGATAAGTTACATCTGATTGAGTTTAGCTACAACAACAGTTATCATGCTTCGATCAAGATGTCTCCCTTCCAGGCCTTGTACGGTAGACCATGCCGCACGCCATTATGCTGGGATGAGTCGAGTGAGACGGTCATTATAGGACCAGAGTATCTTGAGCAAGTTCAGGCAGAAGTTCGCCAGATCCGGGCTAACATGAAAACAGCTCAGGATAGACAGAAGTCGTACGCAGATGCGCAGGCGTGACCTGGAGTTCGCCGTGGGCGATCAGGTATTTTTTAGAGTATCCCCCATGAAGGGAGTATTTCGTTTTGGCCAGAAAGGCAAGTTGAGCCCAAAATATGTGGGGCCTTATGTTGTGACGGAGCGGATCGGCCCGGTAGCTTATAGACTTGATTTACCCGCCGAGCTGGGCAAGGTACATGATGTATTTCATGTGTCCCAGTTGAAGAAGTATATGTCTCATCCGTCTCATGTACTTCAGCCTGAGAGGCTAACTTAGAGCCAACCATGCGATCAGTGGAGACTCCGGTACGGATTCTGGACACTAAGACTCGAGACACTCGCCATAATCCGTGAGACTGGTGAAAGTTCTTTGGTCTAACCAGGACGTTGAGGAGGCCACTTGGGAGCTGGAAGATAAGATGAAGGCGAAGTACCCGTCATTGTTTACTTCTTATGTTTGTATGTATAGGGTACGGTGTGTACCCCTATTTAAGGGGGGTAGAGCCGTTTCGGTTATGTATGACATGTATATGGATACATTGTCTGTTTGTGTTGTCATGTTGTTAATGTTACGGACCGCTGAGTCCGAATGATGTCGTGATGTTTTGTTGTTTGGACCATGTGTCCGATGTGATGTAAGATGTTGTTAATGTGATATGGAAGTGTTGTTGATATGTGTTCCCATGTTCTAAATTTAGGATATGTGGAAGTATGAACTTTGGGGACAAAGTTCTTTTAAGGGGGGTAGATTGAAATACCCCAAACCTTAGTATATTGTTTAAACACCTAAATGTGGTATATAAAGACTAAAAAGAGTCTTAGAAACATTAGTAAACAAATTTAAACAAAAGAAAACACAAAATGTGCTTTAAAGTCTATAAGAGCCAAAACGTGCTCTAAGCTTGGGATAAGCTTGGTTAAGACCTAATGAACTTACCAAGACCTCATTTAAATACTAATGAACATATTAAATCAATTACCAAAGAAAACCAAGCTTGAAAACAAGTTTAAACACAAAATGTGCTTTAAGGAGTCTTAAAGCACATTTTTGAAAAATTGTCTTGTAAATGAGTTTTGAGTGGCTAGATGTCCATCATTACTCTTAAATATATGTGTACTATATATATCACATTTGGATGTCTATATCAATAGGAAATCAAAAATTTCACTTCTATGTGCCTTGTTTTTATGAATAGTGATTTTTATAAGCTAGTTTGTAACATATGTTGTATTAAGTAATTAAATGTCCAACAAAGACTAAAATACCCTCATATTACTATTGGGGGCCGGTTTTTAAGGTTGGTGACTCACCACCCTTGTTAGATCATTAGTTAAATAAAGATGACAAGTTAAGTACTATTTACTTTACTTTATTAAAAATATCTTCAAAAGCAACTTATCTTCTCATTTCCCTTCTTCATTCACACGGTTCCAACTCCTTCTTCTTCCCTTCTTGCTGTTCTCTCACGGTAATATCACCACCACCATTAAAACTCAAGCTTTGACCTCTTGTAAAATCTAGCTCACTTGTCCAAATCAAAAACAAACACCACCAATCTCTTCCTCTCATCAAGCTCTTCATTCCTATCTTCTCAAAACTTCAAGAGCCCCCTTTCGGTGCCATGGAGTTCCACCATTGAAGGAGCTTGAGCTTGTATTTTTACATATTATTACTCTCCTTTGCTTCTAGGTAAGGAATCTCAAATAAAAACTACATTTCCTCCATGTTTTTGTTGTGACCGAAAATACCCATTGATGGAGCTCTTTGTGTGACTTTGTTCTAGCTTCATTCCAACTCTTCATGGACTAGGTGGAGTCCTCTCTTGATATATATTCAAACTCTCTTCAAAGATCAAGGTAAAACAACTACATTAATGTTTTTGAACATGTAAAATTAGGGTTTACAATGAGATGAAGCTTATAGCTTGAATACTCATTATAATGTTTGTATATTGTTTAGAACTTGACAAGGAATCAAATACCTTACCGGTTTTTATAAGGAAACAAGAAAGAAGTTGTTTGGAAAAGAGGTAAATCTACTAACCTAATGTTGTTTAATGCCTTAGGAGAAATGAGCTTATAATGCTTGTTAAAACTACCTAAAGAGCAAATGGTGAATGACTTAGTAAAGTGTTCTCAAGAGACTAGTAAAAGGCATATGTGTTGTTGAGTGTATTTGCAGGTCAAAGGCAAATATATTGTGGAAATTCAGTGTTTAAGAATTAGCACTTTAAGGGCCTAAGAGCCATGCATTTTAAGGGCCTAAGTGCCATGCAATTTAAATTATGCACTATATTGTGATGTAGTGCTTTATGAGTGAAGTTTGTGTATAATAAAGTGCTTGATGGATTTTTAGTGTTCTTGTGTGTTTAATGGTGAAAACAATGTGCTTTGGTGTGACAAAATGCTAGGAGAACCTATGTCGGAATTTAGGAAATGCATATGGAGTTCAAGATGTTTTAAAGGAATTTTGATGAACTAGGAAGTGCTCTAGAGTGTAACAAGGACTTAGGCATGATCTTGAGGTTTTAGCATGTACCAAAGTCATTTTGGACTTAGGTAAAGACTTAGGCAAACTTTGGTAAAATAAGGAAAAGTGTGAACTTGAAAAAGGATTTCAAGAAATGACATAAGGAGTTGATGGTAGGAAATGATTCTGAAAGATGATGTTAAATGAAGAGAAAGTATTTTGAGATAGTAGTTATCATAGGTATGAAACACCACTTAAGACTAGGAGAAACATGTAAGTGTTAGGAATTTTGTGAAGATATAAGTAAAGGCTTAAGGAATTAGAAAATGAGTTTTATGAGTGTTTAAGGATGTCTTAAGGTGTGTTTGAAGTGCTCAAATGAGGTTAGGATGTACTAGGATATATGGGTGAAGTTTGGTTGAATGTGAAAAGGAAAACAAAGGTCTGGGGCAGACCGAACTTGCGACCGAACTTGCAAGTTCGGTCGAGCCCAGTTTACCCTGCGAGAATTGGCTTCTGAATGGACCGACCTTGGGGACCGGACTTGCAAGGTCGGTCGGGCTTGTATTTTGTGTACGGATTGAGTTACTGGAATCGACCGAACATGGGACCGACTTGGCAAGTTCGGTCGGGCTGAATTTTCAAAGGGAAGAAACTCTCGGGAATGGACCGAACATGCGACCGAACTTACAAGGTCGGTCGGAGTAGAAAATTTTGACGGAAATGTGTTCTGGAATCGACCGAACTTGGGTAAGTTCGGTCGGTAAGGCCGGTCAGACCAAAACTTGTAAAAAAAAAACAGAAAAGAATTTGACTTATGTAGTTAACCCTAGGGTTATAATGAAGGTAACCTAGGGTAAGATAGACATTAAACATGTCATACAATCATGTTAAATACTTAGTAAGTTTGAAGTTAAATAATAATTAACCGACGTTATTAACTATGTATGGGAGTGACCTACGGAGGAAACCAATCGAGGCAAGGACCAAGGTATGGTTTTCTTGCAGTCTATTGCCTACCGGTTTACACCGGCTTGTGTGTTGTTTGTTTTTCTGTGTGTTCATGACTTTGTAAGATTAAACCATGTAAAGAGTTTACAGTTGTTAAATATTATTATGTTGTTAAGTATGACTCTCCTTCCCTTGTGTGTCTAACAAGACTTGACCTATTATTGTGAATTGTGTATTGAGTTCAATGATGAACTGCTAACAAGTGCTAACGAGGGAAGTGAGGAGTCCGGTCTGTTCCGGCCACGCGTGTGAGTATGGGAGTCGATGTCATAACCGGTTCGATTCTCTCTGTATGTTATGGTTTGTTCCAATTGGTTTCCAACCTTCCCTTTAGCTTAACCAAGGCTATTTTACTGACTCACGTCGGCCACAGGGGCATACTATGTGTTATTTCGGTGGTCTTGGATCACTATATCCGAGGCACCTTGTGTTAAGTTATCCGTTCAATCTAACAGGACGGTAACGAGTTATGTAAAGCTTAGCATGAGCATGGCAACATTCTCTAGGCTCTCAATGGGGACTAACTGTGTTGGTTCTCTTCCTAAAAGGAATTGTATGTTGTGTGATGATGTTGTACAATACCCATGTTTGTTATATGTATAAGTTGTGTGATTCAAATGAATGCCATTCATCATGACAATTGGTTGCGCGTATCCCGGTAGCCGATGGGCTGCGCGTTAACCATACCAGCCAAGGTTGCTGACCCCCTCGGGGCATCCATATTTCTTATGCTGCAGGATGAGATCGAAGAACGGAGTGGCTTTAGATCCTAGGATGCAGGTTTACTTTTGATTACTTTTGGATGTTGGCCCGGATGCGCCTGTGGCTCCCGTGGCGGTATATTTTTTGATTATGACGATTACAGTGATGGTTACATGTGTTTTTACATGAGGATGTATGTAAACACTCGGTATTTTGTTGATGTATATGTATGGTTATTAGTACTATGCTCGGGAGTCTGATCATCAGACCGGTACTTTGTATTTAGTTCAGCCTTGTTAACCACGTGGGTGGTTGACGGCGTTGTATCACCATCGTTTAGTTACTGTTTAGTTGTTTAAATTCCGCTGCGATTCCAATATGTTATGTGCGTAGTAGGGGTTTACACTTTCATGATCATATCTCATCCATATTTCATATTCATTCCCTCATCTCTTTAATTGGATGTATTGCAGATGCATAATAGCTGAGCAACATGGCTCTTCACTTCCCAACCATCCCACCTACGTGTGCATCTACACAGGGTATGCTTGTCCTAAGGACTAAACATTCACACTAGTATGATTAGCATTAAAGCGGGTATACTCTGATGGATTTGGCTAATAAGCCCTGTCTGAAACTTCCTCGAACGTTTAACTGTGTGGTTTACCAATCACAATGTCTGTCTAAGTTTTTCCCGCCGTTGCTGGTGACTAACTGGCCTTCCATAGTTGCATAGGTTTCTAACCTCAGGTTTGTATGAAAAATATGAAAAACTCTTTTTTGGGTATATATATAATAAAAACTAAAAAGTAGTAGTTGCAGTTGTAGCTGCAGCACTTGCTCTGTCAAGTGCGCAAGGCAGATGGAAATTTCAGTGGTTCACTTGTCATAGCGCTTGCAATAGCAAGCGCGCCATGCAGATGGAAATATTGGTTCAATAATCACCAGTCTCATTGATTCTGTGTCATTGAGTATGGGCTACATGATAATGTAAGCATTAACATTCTGTTCATATATATTATCCGTCAAGGTTTAAAGCTTATTGGTACTAAGTACACACAACTAATCCCAAAGTCTTACACAAAAGGTGAGTGGTCAATGACACACTCCCACATACTTATAACAAGTCTTTGTCTAACGTCCAAGGTAAATTCATAACAAAGTAAGCAGAGGTCATCCACCAACGGTCTCATGGAGTCAGGGTATTCATGCCCTATCTACTCCCTTGCCTCTCTGGGCTCCAGGATCAGTAGATGTCTGGCCATCCTGACCGCCTCGTGGTACTCCAGATCCTCCAACTGAGGTCTTCTGAGTATTCCTTGGTGGCCTGTAATTACGGCTCTCAGGGTTCATCCAACACTCGAACTCCCGGTGGCCCTCTTTCTTGCAGCACCGACATTCAACTTTACAACCATTGCAATCGACCCCAGGATGGTCTTTCCCATAACGCTTACAATAGAAATGGCGCAGGGGCTGTCCGGTGCCTAATGGTAGTATTAAATTTAAGTTAAAATCTAATGATATAAAGGTTAAGGTCACAACTTAATTTAAGAGGTAGGTGTTCTCACCCTTAGGAGGTGCAGATCTCAGAGACTGAGCATCTATAGCTGGGCCGGTCAACCGAAGGACGGGTTCTTTCCCTTTCGCTCCCTGGTGACCCTGCTGTCCTTTCTTTGGAAAGAATTTCTTGTTCAAGGTTCCGGGTCAGCATTCATAAGGTATTTAATATGGTAAACAATTTAGAGTGGGATAAGTCCTTACTTTCCCTTCTTCTGGCCATCGCCTGGAGATGCTCCTCCACCCTCAGACTCTCCCTCAGGGTTCTTTCTCTTCTTTGTCCCGAGAGCCTCTTCCCGAGTCTGGAGCATTAGCTCCGTCCTCGAGGCAGCGTCATAACACTCCTGGAATCTCTTTGGTAAGTTCTTACAAAGTTAATCGGTAATGTAGTAAGTAAAGAATTTATGGCTTTCCTGTTAATACCTGGATGGTAGTGTAGAGGGTAGCACCCATCGCCATCTGGATGCGAAACAACAATCCTCCCCGAATCTTCTCGACCTTCATGGTCTCTGAGTAATCAAATCCAGGGATAAAGTGCAGCAGACCAATGAATCGAGCATAGTACTCATCCACGGTCAGACCTCCCTGAGATAATGTCTCGAATTCATGGCGCTTCTTCAGCTTAAGATGAGCTGGGTAGTACTTCCCCCTCAGTAACTCGACAAAGGCAGCCCACGAAAAGTCGGGCGTAGCCAGGTGATGGTCCTTGACCAACCTCCACCAAGTGCTGGCTGCATCCTTCAGATGGAAAACAGCAATGACAACCTTCTGGTTGGCAGGTACTTGTAAAGCTTCGTAGGCCTTCTCATGTTCAACAATGAAACGCTCTATGGCTACAGGGTCTGGCTCTCCAGAATAAGTAGGTGGTCGGGTCTCGGTAACTGACTTCAGCAAGTTCGTTTCCCTGGGCTGTGGCGGGTGGGCTGGTGCTCCTCCAATTTGAGTACCAAGCTGTGCGAGAACGACAGCAATCGTCTCTGCAACTCCTAGAATCACGGGGTCACCGCCTCCACCTCTACCATTACCACGCCCTCTCGTTCCCCCAGACATCTGTAGTACAGTATGTCACATAAATACTAGGTAATTTACCGTATACAACCACTAGATATTGGATTGCCTTAAAGGCTAATATATCACGCAATTTGCGTTGCTAGACACAATATCTTTTAAGACGAGTCATCTCGTACCTCCCAAACGTTTCCCATAATTTCCCATGTCCTATGCTCACTGTCTTATCCTACTTTCCTCGTCATCAGAGCGGTACTCCGCTCTGATACCACTTTTGTAACACCCCTCTCCATAATCACGATATAATCTCTCACGTAGCAATAAATAAAACGTCTCGCAGTGGAAAATGAATAACAATAACAATACTCACTCGGGTGTCACCGGCCATTACTCGCCCATGCGAGCAACGAAGCCAAACTATATCCAGCTTCCAACTTAAACAAACTACTAACTGCCGTGATAACGAGAAAACTCCTATACATCATACTAAGTCCATAATCATAAACATCGACAAGTGAGCGTCTACCCAAACCTGAATATACATAACCTTACCATAATACAACTCCTTGTGCGGTAATTAAAGTAGACTCTAATTACCCTGTTCTCGCACTTCGGCTCCGGCGATAATCAACAACCTGCATGAGTGTAGTATCAGCGATAGACGCTGAGTATGCCGGGCCTGGACCCTATTGGTCACTTAGTCATTTTAACCATCTTATTATTAGATTGGTTTCATGCTTTACCATTTTATAGTTATAATCAATACTGTAATATACATGTATAATATACATAATCATCCATCCAAACATTCATAAATACTTAACCATCCATCCAATCCAAACATTCATTTAATATCTCAACCAACAATTGTATATCGAACGTATCGAAATAATAACAGTATAATGTACAATGTACAATCGCCGTAGCGTTCACCATCCATTGTTAATTTAATTTAGTTTGGCCTTCAAGGCCCCATCCATATGTACAATCGCCGTAGCGTACAGTTTCCATTGTTAATTTAATTTGGCCTTTAAGGCCCCATCCATCCAAACCATGTTTAATTAATACCAGTTGGGCGTCATGTTAGGACAACCCTATAACCTCACCATGGACAGTAGTCCTCCCGTACACACACAAAGGTGCTCATTTCGCCAGAGGTCCGGAGGCCCCTGACTATTCTCTTATGTCTCGTAAGACGTCCATATAAAGGCCGTAGCCACCTGACCCACGATCCTGTTTGGGCTCGTTGGGTATAAACCTGGAGCGGAACCCAATCGGGTACCCCTCAATGATCACAAATGCGCAACCAAGTAGTTCGTAAACTACCGGGATTCCTCACCTCAACTCATACCATCCTTCTCTCATAATGTTTAAGATCTGCTCTTAGTCTTATGGAGAATATAATTTATTAGTTAGCTGCCCAATGGGTCTCACGCATACCTAGAAGTAATCTAGGTTATATTCATGTTCGAGATCCATGCTCTAGAGACCGACAATGTCGTGACTCTTCTCTAAGTATTTTACTTAGGTTAACATATACTTAATATTAATACTATGGTATTATATCAAGTAACCGTCATGTCATCACAATAACGTATATGTATGTTTATATAAGTCGATCTATAGTCGACGTAGTGTTAGTCCCGTAGGACGCTCGTGCATAAATAGTTAATGCAGTAACACTTAATCACATACATGTATCCACACACATAACATACAAGTTATATCAACCAAATCCGAGCCCAAGGAGCTTCCTTAGGACAACTCGGATCAAACCCCTTTACATACCGTTCACCAAGACCTAGGATGCGCAGTGTAGTCCACTAGCCCGTCAAGCGTCCTTGTCTGAAGTATGATCTAAACGGTAATAAACTATAAGTCAGTCTCCATGACTAACTAAATCCGGTATTTCCGAATAATAAGTAACCCCGACAGTACATCCCTGTTTTCTACAGTTGTTTGTTACGGGTTTCTCTAAACCGGTCGGCTTTGTTACTTAAAACTCGTATGTCAAAACATTTCGACTGTTTAGTTTAATTCATTACATTTCTTTAATCTTATCCACCATTAAATTTAGGTACGTAACCTATAGTTGCATGTATGCATGCATGATTATATTACATTGTATTATTTTCATATTGTATCATTTTCCCACCATCCATTATAATACGTTGTATTATATTATCCATTATCTTAACAAATTATATTTGCATTCCAAAACTCATAACTTATAGTTTGTAACTATGTATATTCTTTTTAATAACCACCACCATTATTTAATATGGTTTCCAACCATAATATATATCCATCCTTATATACATTTTTCTTGTATATGTATATATTTACCACATAGGTAAGTTCTATGAGTTATACAACTCTTATATTATATGTTACATTTTATCATCTTATTTTAGATGATTATTCCCTTTAGTTGTATTTATTTATACAACTTATATTAAGATTATTATCCTAATATTATGTAACATCTTATGTTGTTTATTTACAACTCCTAAGGTTTATTCCATAAATACCATAGTTTATAAACCTTATTTATTTATAGTTTGTCACATTATTTAATGTGAATATCCTTACTTGTATTAATTCCATTAAAACCACATTAATACCATATAATTGTTATAACATTTATAACATCATAGAACATAGTCTAAAATTCATTTTCCAACTTTATTATTTTCGGTACAGCCCTTGAATTTATTTAAATTCTATTTTGGCCACATAACATTATGTAATGTTATGCTTGTAACACCCCATCCAACAATAACACACTTACAATAAACTGCAGCGGAAAACAACCTCATCACATTACTTATCTCGTTGGTGTTACACGCCGTTAGCCACCCACGTGGCTAACAAGGCTAATACATACACATTGTACCGGTCTGATGGGCTAAATTCCCGAGCGACTACACCTTACTATCCCTTTCCATTAACTCAACAACAACATACACCTTCCAACTATACCGAGTATTTATAACTAATGCCGATAACAATTTCGGTCTTACTACACCTACTGTATATATACAACATAAACGATTACCCATGTACAATGACTACCCCGTCCTACTCTCGAACGGCTTCCAGCTCCTTGTACCTGAAATAGGAAAATAAGAGAAAGGGTGGCCCCCAAGGGGCTCAGCACCTTTGCTGGTATGGTAATCCCGCAGCCCACATGCTACCGGGCCACGCACAACTAATTGTCGTCTTAGCATGCGGTTGATTATTTTTAAATCATACATGCAACTGTAAACACACAACACATAATCATTTCGCCTCAACGGGCTCAACAAACGGATAATATATCCTTACTTAATAAGCCACTCATGGTGTTCATTATCCCTAGAGTGTTCCTCCTCTAATGGAGCTACTTCCTTAATAGACGACACTTACCCTTAAATCGGGTTATCCTTCAACGCCTCTTAACACAAACTGGGAATCATATCCATGATCCACACACTCCACATTATACAACATATAACATACACTACATACAACACCTAACAACACTTTGCACGTTTCCACGTGCACAACATAATACCGCAATAGATATTGCATCACAACAAAATACATAACATAACGGAATGGTTCTCTTAGGAGACCGACCCAAACATAGTTAGTTCACTGGGAGAGCCTAGAGTGATGCTGTCAAACTCATGCTAAGCTCGTTTACATAACTTGTTACCGTTCTGTTAGGCGAACGAATAACTTAACATAAAGATGGATCGGGTTTAGTGACCCGAACACAACATACATAATCCCCAACAGACGTGAGTCAAGAGCCTTGGTTAAGCTCAGGGGTGATCGAAGACCAATGAAGGAAGACAATCAACAGAGAGGAAGCTGAAGAAACTGTATACAACAACTCCCAAAAAACGCGCGACCGGAACAACCGGATTCCTCACCCCCCATAATATATAAATATTCACAGTTAAAGACTCCGCTGTGGAACCTATCACATCATCACACAATACAGTATTACAACTGAGTTAATCACGCAAAGGAGGGTCATACACTTACAGCAACATCACACAACTAACTCACGCATAGCCGTGGTTAGAACGTTCCTTAGGTCGGAAACGTTATTACCGGATACCGTTCTCTTACGTTTACCTAATAGTGGTTAACTAGCCCTTCAAGCGCATTTGAGGTTACCGGTATCGGCACGTAAACATACAACAATAACGACTGGAAACTCGTTTCATGATTTATCTTATAACGTGGCAAACACACAGAAAACACATTGGCATACAAGCCGGTGTAATCCGGTAGGACACAGGTTGCAAGAAAACCATACCTGTCACCGGAGTCCACTTTATCATGTCCATTTATGTACCTCGAGCAATTCTCGAACAACTGATAACATTACATGTACTTTTATTAATATCGGGGTAGCATGATTATTTAATGTCTAATGTTTATAACTTCTCCCCGTTAACTTAGTTACATAACTTAACATTTTTAACTTGTTTTACTCTCACATTTTAATACAACTTTTAACCCACTTTATTGTCATTAAAACTCACCTAACATGTCCTTAACAACCTTATGACATCATTACCTATCCCCATCATTACATATCATTTCATAACCTTAAACAACATTTTTGGTCCGACCGACCTTGCCGACCGGACTTACCCAAGTCCGGTCGATTCCAGAACACATTTCCGTCAAAATTTTCTACTCCGACCGACCTTGTAAGTCCGGTCCTATGTCCGGTCGGTTCCAGTAACTCAATCCGTACACAAAATACAAGCCCGACCGACCTTGCAAGTCCGGTCCCCAAGGTCGGTCCATTCCAGAAGCTAATTCCCGCAGGGTAACTGGGCCCGACCGAACTTGCAAGTCCGGTCGCAAGTCCGGTCTGCCCCAGATCTTTGTTTTCCTTTTTACATTCAACTCCAAACTTCACCCCATATATCCTAGTATACCCTAACCTCATTTGGGCACTTCAAACACACCTTTATCCATGTGCTAAACTCTTTAAATCACTCACCAAAACCATTCTATCATTCACAAACTTCTTACAAGGTTCCTAGCACTTGGGATGTTTTCTCCTTAAATTTCTAAGTGGTAGTTCACCAATAATGACCACACCCAAGGTGTTTCCTCTACACCTTAACATCTTCTCTCAACTTCTTTTCTTACTAACTAAATCCTTTTTCACATCTTACCTAAACATCACTTATTCCTTGGATATCAACATTACCTAAACCTTAAACAAACTCCTCCAAGACTTAAATACTTTCTCAAGACACACATTGAATTCCTAGAACTTCCAAGATAACACCTAAATCCTTGCATCACTCTAAATCACCTTAATACATGTTTTCTTCTCAAGTAAACATTTATTCACCTTTAACACTTCCTAGTTCACCAAAACTCACTTAAAACACTTAGAACTTCTTACACATTTCCCAAATTTGGCATAGTTTCTCTGTATATACTCCATCCAAACTTAGGTTTTTACCTTATTTCATTCAAGAACACCTAAAATCCATCAAGAACATTTTTACACACAAACTTCACACATTAAGCACTACATCACAATAGTGCATAACTTGAATTGCTTGGCACTTAGGCCCTTAAATAACATGGCTCTTAGGCCCTTAAATTGCATAAACCTTAAACACTGAATTTCCCACATAAGTAATGCCTTTGACCGGCAAATACACCCAAAAATACATATGCCCTTAATAAATTCCTTGAGAGAATTTTACTAGCTCATTCACCATTGGCTCCTTAGGTATTTTATTAAGCAAATCAAGCTCATTTTCCTAAGGCATTTAAACTACATTGAGATAGCTTGTTTACCTCTTTTTCCTCACAAACTTCTTTCTTGTTTCCTTGTAAAACCGGTGGGGTGTTTGGTTGTTTGTTAACTTCTAAACAATGTACAAATAATAGAATGAGTATTCAAGCATTATGCTTCATCTCATTGTAAACCCTAGTTACACATATTGTTTTAACACATTAAGGTAATTGTTTTACCTTGGAATTGGAAGAGAACTTGAATAAGTATCAAGAGAGGACTCCTCCTAGCCCTTGGAAGATTCAAATGAAGCTAAAACAAGCAAGGTAAAGACACCATGGTGAGGTGAATTTTCGGCTATGTACTAAAAGGAGAGGAAACTTGATTTTCTTGAGATTCCTTACCTAGAAGTAAAGGAGAGTAATAATGTGTAGAAACACAAGCTCAAGCTCCATCAATGGTGATTCTCCATGGCACCAAAATTGAGCTCTTGAAGATTTGAAAAGGTAGAAGTGTAGAGCTTGACCTAACTAAGACAAATATGGTCTTAGAATTTGATTTGGAGCATGGAGTTGTATTTGGCAAGGAAATGAAGATGGAGAAGAGAGGAGCTGTAGCAAATCGTAAATGGAGGAAAGGAGAAGATGAAGAAACCGTGTGAAATGAAAGAAGAGAAGGAAATGAGAAGGTAAGTTTGCTTTTGGAGATATTTATGTTATAAAGCAAAATAGTACTTTACTTTAAGCTTTACTTTACTTATTTGATTTCTTTTACATGTTGGTGACTCACACCATGAAAAACCGGCCCCCATATACTTAGGAGGGTATAATAGTCTTTGTTGACCAACTTAATTACTTATAACAACATATGTTACAAACTAGCTTAAAAAGGTTACTATTCATAAAACAAGGCACATAGAAGTGAAATTTTGATTTCCCATTGATATAGCCACCCAAATGTGATACTATATAGTACACATATTAATTAAAGAGTAATGATGGACATTTAGCCATTCGAAACTCATTTACAAGACAATTTTTCAAAACGTGCTTTAAGACTCCTTAAAGCACTTTTGTGTTTTAACTTGTTTTCAAGCTTGGTTTTCTTTGGTAATTGATTTAATATGTTCATTAACATATTTATAAGGTATAGGTATGACCATCAGGTCTTATACAAATTTATCCCAAGCTTAGAGCACATTTTTGCTCATATTGACTTTAAGGTATTTTCTTGTGTTTTATTTGGTTTAACTGACCACCAAGGTTTCCTAAGGACTTAATTAGCCTTATTAAATCATAATTGAATATTATTAAGTCTTGGTAGGCTCTTTGGGTCCTAACCAAGTTCACTCAAAGCTTAGAGCATGTTTTTGCTCAAACCGTGTCTTAATGCTTTATTGCATTTTTCTATGGTTTAAACTGTTCACTGATGTTTCTAAGGCACTTTTTAGCCTTTACATACCATAGTTTGATATTTAAACCACATATCAAGGTTTGGGGTATTTCAATCTACCCCCCTTAAAAGAACTTCGTCCTCGAAGTTCACACTTTCCACACACCATTAGATTAGAACACAGGAATCACTTGGAAATAAACTTCCATAACCAAACACACTTTACATCAAACCTCGGACTTAATGGTCCGGGCAACACATTCACATCCACAATACATAACATATCCACATGATAAACCTCGGACTCTATGGTCCGGGTATCTTAACAACACTTACACATACATAACAACCCCTTTGACTCACTGGTCTTGGGTAACATACAACATTTGGACACATAGGTCCCGATAACATAACAGTCTTTAGACACATAGGTCTATGTAACACCACACATTTAGACTCATAGGCCTTGATAGTATACACTTTTAGAACTCGAGGTCAAATAACATTTATACACATACCAAACAACATGTCATAGCATGTATAGCAATCAAAAATATCTTTTACATACACACTGTGATCCCGCAGAACCCGGTCGCGATGGACACCTTCCGTCCCCGTGCCTTTGGGAGATTAAAAAATCACATAAATTTGAAATTTTTCCTTGTGAGGTTAAGTAAGAAGACTTTAATTATGTAAAGTATCCATCAACGTTTTATAAATACCAATTGAAAATCCTTTTGAAAACACACACAACTCCAAGTCCAACTTAAACTCTTTGCTTCTTTTCTTAGCGTGGTTATTTGTGACCACTTATAGGGAGTTTCAAGAGTCATCCAACCCTGATGTGATCAGCATCAGTGTAGAACTATCCTTCCACTCCAATTTGTGTTCGGCTTCCCTTGATCACATGCAAATCAAGTTCCACCTCCCACTTCATTTTCAAGCATCAATTAAATCACTCATTTCCAATTTTCTATCTTTTAAATCATTCTAATCATGATCATACATCTCCAAGGATAGAACTCCGTCTATCAGTTATCTCCATTCACTTTAATGTTGTTGCCTAGGGAATCTTATTCTCACTAGGTTCTATGTCGGTATCATGCCCTTTCTTGAATCACTATATAGTATATATATACACATATATTTTATCAAAATACAACACACAATTTCACATTTATACACTGTCGGGGTTTGTTCCCCCGGGAGTTTCTCTACTCCCACACTTGTACTATCACTCACAACTGTTAATAAATCAACGCACTTATCACAATGGTATTCGCATCTTCTGTGCGCAATTACCACAATTAAACCATGAATGAATGTGTATGTTTACGTAACACACACACACCAATCATCAAAACAATAATTTTGTGCTATGCACAATATAAGTCACATACACTACGTACACTTGTACGGTAATATACACTAAGTGGTTTTGCGCTCTACCCCCCTTAAAAGGGATTACGCCCACGTAATCAATCACTAAACATTGGTTAAATGTCCTGCCATCGTGAAGTGTTTTAACTTCCACGCGGTCTATTACACAATGGATTCTGATTAGAGGATCTTAACCATATTGGCGGTTTAGTTCCTAAACCAAGAATTCTCATTGGAGTTTGTTTAAACTCTTAGTTGGTTTCGATTCTGGCCTGTTAGGCTTCTAGGCGTTAATAATTAGCCATTCACTCATGTTCACCAGGCACATTCAACACTTGAATCATTGGCTCACTAGTTTCTGCTGCGAAACTCTGATAACTGTAGAGCTTAGTTGCTCCATTTGTTATTCTTACTGTATTGCACATCCCCAATTGTCACCTTCATCTTGGTAACAATGGTTTCTCAACCGACGCGTGGTATCTCTTACCATTAGCGAATTCGGTGAGTTATACACTTTCTATCCACTTCCATAACAATTTACTGTGTATACCACTATGTATTTCACAATGGTTGACTTGTTCCCTTCCGACTTACTGTCGTTTGAGATTGAGCTACTACCTAGTGTGTAGTGCTCTCTCAGTTATTTCCAACATTTGGGGTATATTCCACACCGATATTTGACAGTTAGTGCTACTGTAGTCACTTACTGTTAATCATGCCTCCACATTTGGTCTTGTACAAGTACTCCTTTATTGGTGCGGTCTTGCATTTCCTATGCATCGGCCATTATAACATTATTGCTTCACAATTAACATGTTTCCAATTCTTAGCTATCCCACTCGATCATTACTGCGCAAGTGCAATACCAAAACACTCAGTCATACAGAGTGCAGAGGTGTAAACTCTTGACAGTAAATCCCTTATGTGATTATCCATGGAATTCACACTGAGTTCCTTATCACATAGTACCGACCATTGGCTTATTGCCCAGTCTGTGTATCATCACTTGCTTGCATGTCCATTGAGTTTAACTCATAACTGGTCTTATCTGCCACATCATTATTCAACAACCACTTATACAACGGTCGCTTACTGCGCACCGTGCTTATTGTATAACACTAACTTACATGGTATTTATTGTCACATTAACTTCCACACATATACTTACATCACTCGTATTATGGTTTGTCATTCTTTTTGGATGACTACTGAATGCTCCTTGAGCATCGATCATTCGAGTTATAAGCCGGCATTATTCAGCTCGGTGTTTCACTTTATACACACATGTTACTAAGCTAACTGCTCTATTTCAATAACAATATGGTCAATCCTTAACATATTTCTTGAACTTGATTCACATAACTACCGCTCCTGCGGTCTCACAATATCGAGAGGTATCCCCACTCTTAATGTAGTGGTTCGTTTACCACTCTCTTTACTTGTATAACATAAAGTCCTGCAATCGATCAAACTTACATAACATATCTTGCTTGTGGCTTATAAGCCTTATCGTCTTGAGTTGCGCTCGTTGTAAGCTGTCCACATTCATTTATTTCTTTGTGCAACATTTCATGATTTGGATATTATATTGGGCTCCATGACAAGGTCGTTGCATTCCGTTTCCTTTTCTGGGATGTCCCTTAGGATTGTCAGTCCGTCTCCTGATAACTTATATCTAAACTGGGTGTTAGTTTCAACCCCTGTGTTTCTGTCACGTTATCTTATTCAATTATCGTTGATGCAAACACCCTTCAAGGATCGCTCCTGGGTGTTGTTAAGTTATGCATTTACATCTAGTTCACACTTATTGGTACATTTCGTTAGCCACGCCGTTTGCGTTCTTAAATGGCTTATTATCTCCTTCTATGAAGATCAACATTTCCCGGTAGTGTAGGTACTTATTCCGGATGTTTCATCCCGTTCATTGCACATTAATGTGTCCACATTGGGCATCTGCCTTGCCATGCACAGGCTGGGTCTCCGTTCCAGCCATCATGTTTATCCCTGAGGATCCTTAAGGTATATACAATGTCTTTACATAACAGTCAGTGCACTTCGCACTTCCTGACTCTTAAAACATTTCCTTGAAAATGAATCCACTGATTCCTTTAGTCTAGTTATCTCAACTGAGTTCCTTAACTTCAACCATTCCTTGTAATCTTTAGCTCTTGTTTGATTTATACTGCTGACCGTAGACGGAGTTGACTACTTCCCGTGTTTCGGACTCCACTCGTATACATATGTGGGGTACCATACTGATACATTGCTACTTACCCAACTAACCCATAAGTAGGTCTGCCAGGCCCACAAGCTCCTATCAGAGTGCGGTCATCCCACAATTCAGTTGGTACACTCGTAGTGTCCGTCACACGCCTAGGTGAAGTATTCTGTTGTCAACTCCCTTATATTGTCCCGTGACAATATTCATTCCTTACTTCCCGAACTTAATCGAGGGAAAGTTTATCCATTGTTGTATCCTCGTCAACTGTCCTTGGTTTTACTGGATTGGTTTAAAAGAAGGTTGGAAAGAAGTGTTGGTTTGAAAGAAAATCTGGTTTTGAAAAGAAAAGGGTTTGAATAGATTTGGGTTTAAAAGAAAATTTTCATGGTTTCACAACATCTTCTTACCTTAGCCAAGTCTAGCTTCTTGCTGACTGGTGTACTTACAATTACAGAGGTTAGGCTATTAAGCCCTTCCATGGTTACAATGATCTCACTTAACTTCATGGTACTTCACCAAGTACTTCGTAGTGATTATAAATTTCCCGAACAGCCCTGTTATAGCAGCACTTGCTACGGCAAGTGCGCCATGCTAACTGGCTATCGGTTTAACACATACCGGTTGTGGTATTGTTTTTACCCATACTGTCATCAGTGGCCTTGTTGGTCCTCACTGATGTTACTGTCTTGATGATAACTCTTCTAGGTGACTTCTCACTGTCTTCACATGATAATCATCAACTAGGGTGTTTCCCATTCTGGGAGACTCCTTTTACTTAGTATTGTATTCTCTCTGTAGCCCGTTCCACGTATTTGGGCTCCACGTTGTAGTTCCCTTGTCGGTTGGTATACCGTTGGTGTATTATTTATCAACTGTGATCCCGTAGACACTCATCTCGGGTTTCACTAATCCACTTCTTGCCCGTTGCACGGTCGGTGCGTTGCAAGCTGGTTACTCTCGACTGCTCTGCATGTCGACCCAGGTTGCCGGAAATTCTATTCTCTTATACACAAAATCCTTCATTCTTCGCTATTAAATGCGGTTGACATTGTTCAGATGGAGACCGTCTCTGGGATTCCCAGTTTTTGGGATCAACCGTATGACAGGTTCTCCGTACTCACAGTGGTACTTAATAACAGCCAGATCGCGTATTCCCGAGTAAGAGAGGACGTCCATCTCTCTAGCGTTCTTTCCCAAGCTATAAAACAGGGGTTGTGGAGGGCGGGATGGATATTGTAGGTTTCATGTACACACTGGTAATTCCTAACTAGCGTATCTCTCACGCTATCACCCAACCCTTAACCCAAGGTACTAAAATTCTAACTCAGTACTTCCTAAGCTCGGTAATTCAGTCATCAGAGCGATACTTCGCTCTGATACCACTTTTTGTAACACCCCATCCAACAATAACACACTTACAATAAACTGCAGCGGAAAACAACCTCATCACATTACTTATCTCGTTGGTGTTACACGCCGTTAGCCACCCACGTGGCTAACAAGGCTAATACATACACATTGTACCGGTCTGATGGGCTAAATTCCCGAGCGACTACACCTTACTATCCCTTTCCATTAACACAACAACAACATACACCTTCCAACTATACCGAGTATTTATAACTAATGCCGATAACAATTTCGGTCTTACTACACCTACTGTATATATACAACATAAACGATTACCCATGTACAATGACTACTACCTCCTACCCGTCCTACTCTCGAACGGCTTCCAGCTCCTTGTACCTGAAATAGGAAAAGAAGAGAAAGGGTGGCCCCCAAGGGGCTCTGCACCTTTGCTGGTATGGTAATCCCGCAGCCCACATGCTACCGGGCCACGCACAACTAATTGTCGTCTTAGCATGCGGTTGATTATTTTTAAATCATACATGCAACTGTAAACACACAACACATAATCATTTCGCCTCAACGGGCTCAACAAACGGATAATATATCCTTACTTAATAAGTCACTCATGGTGTTCATTATCCCTAGAGTGTTCCTCCTCTAATGGAGCTACTTCCTTAATAGACGACACTTACCCTTAAATCGGGTTATCCTTCAACGCCTCTTAACACAAACTGGGAATCATATCCATGATCCACACACTCCACATTATACAACATATAACATACACTACATACAACACCTAACAACACTTTGCACGTTTCCACGTGCACAACATAATACCGCAATAGATATTGCATCACAACAAAATACATAACATAACGGGAATGGTTTTCTTAGGAACCGACCCAAACATAGTTAGTTCACTGGGAGAGCCTAGAGGATGCTGTCAAACTCATGCTAAGCTCGTTTACATAACTCGTTACCGTTCTGTTAGGCGAACGAATAACTTAACATAAAGATGGATCGGGTTTAGTGACCCGAACACAACATACATAATCCCCAACAGACGTGAGTCAAGAGCCTTGGTTAAGCTCAGGGGTGATCAAAGACCAATGAAGGAAGACAATCAACAGAGAGGAAGCTGAAGAAACTGTATACAACAACTCCCAAACAACGCGCGACCGGAACAACCGGATTCCTCACCCCCCATAATATATAAATATTCACAGTTAAAGACTCCGCTGTGGAACCTATCACATCATCACACAATACAGTATTACAACTGAGTTAATCACGCAAAGGAGGGTCATACACTTACAGCAACATCACACAACTAACTCACGCATAGCCGTGGTTAGAACGTTCCTTAGGTCGGAAACGTTATTACCGGATACCGTTCTCTTACGTTACCTAATAGTGGTTAACTAGCCCTTCAAGCGCATTTGAGGTTACCGGTATCGGCACGTAAACATACAACAACAATAACGACTGTAAACTCGTTTCATGATTTATCTTATAACGTGGCAAACACACAGAAAACACATTGGCATACAAGCCGGTGTAATCCGGTAGGACACAGGTTGCAAGAAAACCATACCTGTCACCGGAGTCCACTTTATCATGTCCATTTATGTACCTCGAGCAATTCTCGAACAACTGATAACATTACATGTACTTTTATTAATATCGGGGTAGCATGATTATTTAATGTCTAATGTTTATAACTTCTCCCCGTTAACTTAGTTACATAACTTAACATTTTTAACTTGTTTTACTCTCACATTTTAATACAACTTTTAACCCACTTTATTGTCATTAAAACTCACCTAACATGTCCTTAACAACCTTATGACATCATTACCTATCAATCCCCATCATTACATATCATTTCATAACCTTAAACAACATTTTTGGTCCGACCGACCTTGCCGACCGGACTTACCCAAGTCCGGTCGATTCCAGAACACATTTCCGTCAAAATTTTCTACTCCGACCGACCTTGTAAGTCCGGTCCTATGTCCGGTCGGTTCCAGTAACTCAATCCGTACACAAAATACAAGCCCGACCGACCTTGCAAGTCCGGTCCCCAAGGTCGGTCCATTCCAGAAGCTAATTCCCGCAGGGTAAACTGGGCCCGACCGAACTTGCAAGTCCGGTCGCAAGTCCGGTCTGCCCCAGATCTTTGTTTTCCTTTTTACATTCAACTCCAAACTTCACCCCATATATCCTAGTATACCCTAACCTCATTTGGGCACTTCAAACACACCTTTATGCATGTGCTAAACTCTTTAAATCACTCACCAAAACCATTCTATCATTCACAAACTTCTTACAAGGTTCCTAGCACTTGGGATGTTTTCTCCTTAAGATTTCTAAGTGGTAGTTCACCAATAATGACCACTACACCAAGGTGTTTCCTCTACACCTTAACATCTTCTCTCAACTTCTTTTCTTACTAACTAAACCTCCTTTTTCACATCTTACCTAAACATCACTTATTCCTTGGATATCAACATTACCTAAACCTTAAACAAACTCCTCCAAGACTTAAATACTTTCTCAAGACACACATTGAATTCCTAGAACTTCCAAGATAACACCTAAATCCTTGCATCACTATAAATCACCTTAATACATGTTTTCTTCTCAAGTAAACATTTATTCACCTTTAACACTTCCTAGTTCACCAAAACTCACTTAAAACACTTAGAACTTCTTACACATTTCCTAAATTTGGCCATAGTTTCTCTTGTATATACTCACATCCAAACACTTAGGTTTTTACCTTATTTCATTCAAGAACACCTAAAATCCATCAAGAACATTTTTACACACAAACTTCACACATTAAGCACTACATCACAATATAGTGCATAACTTGAATTGCTTGGCACTTAGGCCCTTAAATAACATGGCTCTTAGGCCCTTAAATTGCATAAACCTTAAACACTGAATTTCCCACATAAGTAATGCCTTTGACCTGCAAATACACCCAACAATACATATGCCCTTAATAAACTCCTTGAGAGCATTTTACTAGCTCATTCACCATTGGCTCCTTAGGTATTTTATTAAGCAAATCAAGCTCATTTTCCTAAGGCATTTAAACTACATTGAGATAGCTTGTTTACCTCTTTTTCCTCACAAACTTCTTTCTTGTTTCCTTGTAAAACCGGTGGGGTGTTTGGTTGTTTGTCAACTTCTAAACAATGTACAAATAATAGAATGAGTATTCAAGCATTATGCTTCATCTCATTGTAAACCCTAGTTACACATATTGTTTTAACACATTAAGGTAATTGTTTTACCTTGGAATTGGAAGAGAACTTGAATAAGTATCAAGAGAGGACTCCTCCTAGCCCTTGGAAGATTCAAATGAAGCTAAAACAAGCAAGGTAAAGACACCATGGTGAGGTGAATTTTCGGCTATGTACTAAAAGGAGAGGAAACTTGATTTTTCTTTGAGATTCCTTACCTAGAAGTAAAGGAGAGTAATAATGTGTAGAAACACAAGCTCAAGCTCCATCAATGGTGATTCTCCATGGCACCAAAATTGAGCTCTTGAAGATTTGAAAAGGTAGAAGTGTAGAGCTTGACCTAACTAAGACAAATATGGTCTTAGAATTTGATTTGGAGCATGGAGTTGTATTTGGCAAGGAAATGAAGATGGAGAAGAGAGGAGCTGTAGCAAATCGTAAATGGAGGAAAGGAGAAGATGAAGAAACCGTGTGAAATGAAAGAAGAGAAGGAAATGAGAAGGTAAGTTTGCTTTTGGAGATATTTATGTTATAAAGCAAAATAGTACTTTACTTTAAGCTTTACTTTACTTATTTGATTTCTTTTACATGTTGGTGACTCACACCATGAAAAACCGGCCCCCATATACTTAGGAGGGTATAATAGTCTTTGTTGACCAACTTAATTACTTATAACAAGATATGTTACAAACTAGCTTAAAAAGGTTACTATTCATAAAACAAGGCACATAGAAGTGAAATTTTTGATTTCCCATTGATATAGCCACCCAAATGTGATACTATATAGTACACATGTTAATTAAAGAGTAATGATGGACATTTAGCCATTCGAAACTCATTTACAAGACAATTTTTCAAAAACGTGCTTTAAGACTCCTTAAAGCACTTTTTGTGTTTTAACTTGTTTTCAAGCTTGGTTTTCTTTGGTAATTGATTTAATATGTTCATTAACATATTTATAAGGTATAGGTATGACCATTAGGTCTTATACAAATTTATCCCAAGCTTAGAGCACATTTTTGCTCATATTGACTTTAAGGTATTTTCTTGTGTTTTATTTGGTTTAACTGACCACCAAGGTTTCCTAAGGACTTAATTAGCCTTATTAAATCATAATTGAATATTATTAAGTCTTGGTAGGCTCTTTGGGTCCTAACCAAGTTCACTCATAGCTTAGAGCATGTTTTTGCTCAAACCGTGTCTTAATGCTTTATTGCATTTTACTATGGTTTAAACTGTTCACTGATGTTTCTAAGGCACTTTTTAGCCTTTACATACCATAGTTTGATATTTAAACCACATATCAAGGTTTGGGGTATTTCAATGCTAATATCATTTGATATGATATTTTTATTTCCTTTAACTTATAACCTATAGTTTTTATACAAAACTATTATATATTGCCGCATAGGCATATATATTGAATCTTATTCTTTTCCATAAACCATAGTTTCCTTTATTTACAAATTCACCCCATTATTTATACCATGTTATATATACCATTTAATATAACATTTCTAACTTATAAAAAATGTATAACCTATGGTTATTTTATTTAATAACCGAACAGACCTCAATATATATTTTATATTGCCATTTGGCCCATTTTATAACATATAGTTTTATTATATCATTAAAACTATGTATTATACATATATCTTAATAAATACTCTTATATTATTCTAAAAATCACCAAATTTCACCAAAGGGTTATAATTACCTTATTAACCCATATACTTTTGGTATTTACCATTCCACCATCTATATTTCTCCAAAGTGTCATAATGACATAATAACTATATATTATACATATATAGTTTATTTTAATTCCGAAAACAACCCAATAAATTCCTAAAAATTCCTAATAGCCCATGGGTGTTTATAATACCATTATACACCCTTTATATTCGGAAATAACATATTCACCACATATGTTATAAAATTGTTACTCTTAAATACTCATCTTATAATAAAACCTTAAATAAGTTATCTAACTTATTTAATTTGGTCAAAACCTACCATATGGTAAAGGTTGACCACCTTAATATTTCCTTGACCATTAATTCCTAATAATTACGGTTTGCACCCATACTTTTTAGAAATTACCATTTAACCCCAAAACTTTATAAAATCTTATAATTTTTATTTAAACTCCTTTAAGCCTCTAAATTTCGGCCTTTTTAATATATAGCCCCCAAATTTAATTTAATTACACCTAATACCCCATTTCTTTTCGGTAATGCATTTTCACCACTTAAACTTAATTAAAAGCTTATAAATGCATAAATAAAATGGCCTAAAGTACATGGCCTTGTTACAAACATTGGCTTACAAAATGAATTACACATAAATGTCCAAAAATGCATTAAACTTTCGGCCTCTCCCATATCTTTCCATTAATTACCAATTTTCCACATAATGTCTTAAATTTTACAATTATGCTTGTTTAATTAGTTATAAAATGTACTAAACCATTCCTTAATCACCTAAGGTCAAAATAAGACCTTATTAACCATGTTCACTCACGGCATATACATATACATATGTATAATTTACATATTAATATACCAAGTGAAGGTTTAAGTGATTTATACCTTGTTTTTGCTTAGATAAAGCCTTGTTTGGTTCGGCCAGCTTAGGATTAAAATTTCCACAGCTTCTTTTACATGTTTTCAAACCGAAACCAAGGCATAGTTAGTCTCCAAGCAAGATCTAACCATAAGAAGTGTTTTAATGTATATTTCAAGGTAAGATTTACCTTAGAATACCAAGGTGAGTATGGATTGACTTCGACCTAAATTTACTGAAGCAAAAGAGCATCAAAAGGTCTACTAAACCAAGGCTTAAAACTGACATAAATTAGATTCGAATATGGCTAGTTTTTACCTTGTTTAAAATGCCAAAAATGGTGTTTTTGGCTTGGATCTGGATATACCTTGAAGCTCTTGATAGATCCACTGAATAAATATGTTAAGAAGAAGATTATAAGGCTATTAGAACAGGTTTTACAACCGGATCTAAAGAGAATCAAAAGATAAGTGCTTAAAGCACATTTGTGTACCTTAAGAACAAGTTAGGGTTTATCCACCTTCTTCCCTGGTTATGGCCGAGATTCCTCCTTCATTTAACCTCCAAAACAACCTAGATCCATGGATGGAAGTGGTTGATGCTTAGATCCACCAAAAGAGGAAAGATTCGTGAAGAAATTGAACATAAAATGACTAGTTAAGCTTACCTAGGTAGCAAGGTGTTCTTCTATGTTCTTGGAGTGTTAACCACCACTTGGAGAAGCCAAAGAGAGGATAGAGAGGCCTTGAGTCATTGGGAAGCAAGGCAAATGAGAAATTAGGTCAATTTTGGCTTAAAACACAATTTTTGACTTGTTTAATGTAATTAGTGTTTGATGAGTGAATAAAGGAGGGTGGCATCGGTTATTGGAGGGGCTGAGTGAGTCTCACACGTTTTGTTTGAAGGCTGATTCAATAAGGAGCCAAAAGTGTGCAATAATTAGACTAAAGTATTCAAAAGGTAAAAGTAGTCCTTAATTCATGGAAATGTGTTGGAGCTGGTCCTTTGTATGTGCAAGTGGCAATTTTTAGGCTCCCTTACTTGTGAATGTCGACCTCATGTGCTCCAAGGGGTCAAACTTTGACCTCTTGACCATTCTTAGTCAATGTTGACTCAAACGGGCCCCCCTTTAGGGTTTTATTAATATTTTAATATTAAATTTGTAAATTTCTGGAATTAAATTCCTAATATGATATATTATCATATTTAAAGGTAATTATGACCTTTAAGCCCATTAAAAACCAATTTAGAAGGCAATTACACAAAAACGTGCTTTAAGGAGTTTTAGTGCACATTTTGTGTTGCAAGGTGTTTCTGAGCTTGGTTTTATTTGAGAGCGGTTTTTTTGTGTTCCTTACATGATATTTGATCATTGTATCCAATTTTATATCATTTAGAGGTCATTAGACCTTTAAGGTTTCTTAGAGCACATTTTTGCGCTTCTTGACCTTGAAGCATGTAAATGCTTGTTCTTTGCGTTGGAGTGTTGTCCAACAATTGTAATATGTTTAGTAATGTCTTAATAAGCTTAGGACAAATTTTTAGGTCCTAAGTAATTCATTTGAGTATTTATTTACCCTACACAGTCAAAGGGTGCAACATCTTGCTTTGTGTTGACCACTGTTGTTCTCAGTTGACTTTTAAGGCATGTTTAGGCCTTAATTAATGTGATTAAATATTTAATCCATGTTTTATTAGTTTGGGGTATTTCAATCTACCCCCCTTAAAAAGACTTCGTCCCGAAGTCGCTTAATCAAATAGGTAAGTATATAAACATATGACTACCCATTATTCCCATAATGTATATCTATGTGATATATCATTTACACACATCGTATTGTGCTTATACAGCACATAGCCATCACTTTGTGGCGTTAGTTCAATCATATATGGATATAGGTGATCCATCAGCACCCTCATTTCCTATCAGTTCTACAATCCCTGACAACCTCCCCGAGGTGTCCATAACATACCATCGTTCCACATTCCATATCTAATGATTCATTTCGTATCTAGGCGCTACCATATGTAATCATTCTACAAAGCAATATCAATATATATATCACAAGTAGCATAAGAAAAGTACTACACACATGGGTGTAAATACAACATTCATACAGGTATCTCATAAGATACATACATACAAGTGTACATCACACACAAACAAACCAAACAACGCACGCCCCGCGTACCAACCATAACCAACAAAACCAATTCACTGTATGCCATGCATACGAAACAATTCACTGTATGCCATGCATACTAAACAAACAAACCTCGTATGCCCCGCACACCACCAATTCTTTATATGCAATGCATACAAAACAAACAAAAATATAGTGCACACACGTGCACAGCCAAGAGGCTCTACCCCCCTTAAAAAGGGTTACGCCCCCGTACCCCACAAGTATTCAACAGCCGCTCAACAAGGAGTGCTGGATACTTGGCTCTCATAGAGTTCTCCAACTCTGGATTATCCTCATGTCAGAGAGACGGGTATGACTCTAGCCCTTCTGGGTCCATAATACATAAAGGGTGAGACACTAAACTATTTGTGCTCTCTCCCAAGTTCGTTCGAATGGGCCCACTCGCTCCGTACTGAGGTGCAGACCCATGAACATAGGCTCAATTGCCTCTTTTCATTGCTGTGTATCCTCTCATCTGGATCACTAGCATACATGCGTGTCTTCTCTCACTGACATTCAGCTTGAGGTATAATATGACATTGGCTATTGTTAGTACTTAGTGCTCTTTGCACTCATCTTTGTAATACCGAGACGTACCGGCCTATATGTCCACATAGATGATGATTTTCATCCATGTCTCCTGGTGGTTTTGTTCCGGAGTAACACACTGTTGTAGTTCTCTTTTTTTTTTTACACACTCGTGTTGATATCCATTGCATCTTTCCGTATTCCCACTAGATTAATAACTGCACAATTTCAATACCAAAACACTCAGTCCTACAGAGTGCATAGGCGTAAACTCTCAGCAGCTAATATCTAATGAGTCAAACAGATAAGATGAGCGAATTATCATGTGAGTGGTACATTCCAAATCCACTGTTCCTTGCTTAAGGTATCTGCTAGTATTTAGCTTTGTCTCTCAACATTGCGTAGTCATGCGTTTCAGTCCACATCATATGGTAGATTTCCTCTAGATTACACGAATTTGCTCGATCCTTATGAGGGTTCTACATATTATTCATCTATAATAGGTTTCCATGTTTCTTTCCTTAGTGTTTATGTCCTTGAAGGGTGTCCCTGTCTTCACTGTATACTATTTACTGCTCTGTTGAAGGTTCTTGATTTCTTTAGCCCGTTGTTTTAACTGCGGCTCTTCTCGTCCATCTTCGAGGTAATCTGTATTACTGTCCGTAGTATGGAGTTGACTACTTCTCGTGTTCCTAACACTACTTGTCTACTTGCATGGGGTACCATACTGATACATTACTACTTACCCGACTAACTCATAAATAAGTCTGTCAGGCCCACATGCTCCTATCGGAGTGCGGTCGTCCCATGTCTCATTTAGTAAACTGGTAATGTCTGTCACACGGGTATTGTGAAGTATTCTATTGTCAATCTCCCTTTTGATGGATATCCCTTTTTTTTCTTCCTCTTTTTTTCTCTTAATAGTTCATGTTATCAGTTATCTGGTTGTAAGTGTTATTGCCCTAATGGCATCAATGGTAATTCGTGCCATAAGTCGGTGTTATTCAGCTCGGTGTAAGTAAAATTCGTGCTATTTTTAGCAAAATTGGTTCCTCTATCTCAATCTCATTGAGTGCACACATATTCCTTTTCTCCCTGTCTTTCATGATCATATCTCATCCATATTTCATATTCATTCCCTCATCTCTTTAATTGGATGTATTGCAGATTGCATAATAGCTGGAGCAACATGGCTCTTCACTTCCTAACCATCCTCACTACGGTGGTGTATCTACAAAGGGTATGCTTGTCCATAAGGACTAAACATTCATCACTAGTAGTGATTGGCATTAAATGCGGGTATACTCTGATGGTATTTGGCTAATAAGCCCTGTCTGAAACTTCCTCGACCGTTTAAACTGGTGTGGTTTACAATCACAATGGCTGTATAGTTTCCCCAGTTGCAGTGGTTGGACTAACGGTCCTTCCATAGTTGCATAGGTTTCTAACCTCAAGGTTTGTATGAAAAATATGAAAAACTCTTTTTTTTTGGTATATATATAATAAAAACTAAAAAGCAGTAGTTGCAGTTGTAGCTGCAGCACTTGATCTGTCAAGTGCGCAAGGCAGATGGAAATTTCAGTGGTTTACTTGTCATAACGCTTGCAATAGCAAGTGCGCCATGCAGATGGAAATATTGGTTCAATAATCACCATTCTCATTGACTCTGTGTCATTGAGTATGGGCTACATGATAATGTAAGCATTAACATTCTGTTCATATATATTATCCGTCAAGGTTTAAAGCTTATTGGTACTAAGTACACACAACTAATCCCAAAGTCTTACACAAAAGGCGAGTGGTCAATGACACACTCCCACATACTTATAACAAGTCTTTGTCTAACATCCAAGGTAAATTCATAACAAAGTAAGCAAAGGTCATCCACCAGCGGTCTCATGGAGTCAGGGTATTCATGCCCTATCTACTCCCTTGCCTCTCTGGGCTCCAGCATCAGTAGATGTCTGGCCATCCTGACCGCCTCGTGGTACTCTAGATCCTCCAACTGAGGTCTTTCTGAGTATTCCTTGGTGGCCTGTAATTACGGCTCTCAGGGTTCATCCAGCACTCGAACTCCCGTTGGCCCTCTTTCTTGCAGCACCGACATTCAACTTTACGGCCATTGCAATCGACCCCAGGATGGTCTTTCCCACAACGCTTACAATAGAAATGGCGCTGGGGCTGTCCGGTGCCTAATGGTAGTATTAAGTTTAAGTTAAAATCTGGTGATATAAAGGTTAAGGTCACAACTTAATTTAAGAGGTAGGTGTTCTCACCCTTAGGAGGTGCAGATCTCAGAGACTGAGCATCTATAGCTGGGCCGGTCAACCGAAGGACGGGTTCTTTCCCTTTCGCTCCCTGGTGACCCTGCTGTCCTTTCTTTGGAAAGAATATCCTGTTCAAGGTTCCGGGTCAACATTCATAAGGTATTTAATATGGTAAACAATTTAGAGTGGGATAAGTCCTTACTTTCCCTTCTTCTGGCCATCGCCTGGAGATGCTCCTCCACCCGCAGACTCTCCCACAGGGTTCTTTCTCTTCTTTGTCCCGAGAGTCTCTTCCCGAGTCTGGAGCATTAGCTCCGTCCTCGAGGCAGCATCATAACACTCCTGGAATCTCTTTGGTAAGTTCTTACAAAGTTAATCGGTAATGTAGTAAGTAAAGAATTTATGGCTTTCCTGTTAATACCTGGATGGTAGTGTAGAGGGTAGCACCCATCGCCATCTGGATGCGAAACAACAATCCTCCCCGAAACATCTCGACCTTCACGGTCTCTGAGTAATCAACTCCGGGGATAAAGTCCAGCAGACCAATGAATCGAGCATAGTACTCATCCACGGTCAGACCTCCCTGAGATAATGTCTCGAATTCATGGCGCTTCTTCTGCTTAAGATGAGCTGGGTAGTACTTCCCCCTCAGTAACTCGACAAAGGCAGCCCATGAAAAGTTGGGCGTAGCCAGGTGATGGTCCTTGACCAACCTCCACCAAGTGCTGGCTGCATCCTTCAGATGGAAAGCAACAATGACAACCTTCTGGTTGGCAGGTACTTGTAAAGCTTCGTAGGCCTTCTCATGTTCAACAATGAAACGCTCTAAGGCTACGGGGTCTGGCTCTCCAGAATAAGTAGGTGGTCGGGTCTCGGTAACTGACTTCAGCCAGTTCGTTTCCCTGGGCTGTGGCGGGTGGGCTGGTGCTCCTCCAATTTGAGTACCAAGCTGTGCGAGAACGGCAGCAATCGTCTCTGCAACTCCTGGAATCACGGGGTCATCGCCTCCACCTCTACCATTACCACGCCCTCTCGTTCCCCCAGACATCTGTAGTACAGTATGTCACATACTTACTAGGTAATTTACCGTATACAACCACTAGATATTGGATTGCCTTCAAGGCTAATATATCACGCAATTCGCGTTGCTAGACACAATATCTTTTAAGACGAGTCATCTCGTACCTCACAAACGTTTCCCATAATTTCTCAAGTCCTATGCTCACTGTCTTAACCTACTTTCCTCGTCATCAGAGCGGTACTCCGCTCTGATACCACTTTTGTAACACCCCTCTCCATAATCACGATATAATCTCTCACGTAGCAATAAATAAAACGTCTCGTAGCGGAAAATGAATAACAATAACAATACTCACTCGGGTGTCACCGGCCATTACTCGCCCATGCGAGCAACGAAGCCAAACTATATCCAGCTTCCAGCTTCCAACTTAAACAAACTACTAACCGCCGTGATAACGAGAAAACTCCTATACATCATACTAAGTCCATAATCATAAACATCGACAAGTGAGCGTCTACCCAAACCTGAATATACATAACCTTACCATAATACAACTCCATGTGCGGTAATTAAAATAGACTCTAATTACCCTGTTCTCGCACTTCGGCTCCGGCGATAATCAACAACCTGCATGAGTGTAGTATCAGCGATAGACGCTGAGTATGCCGGGCCTGGAGCCTATTGGTCACTTAGTCATTTTAACCATCTTATTATTAGATTGGTTTCATGCTTTACCATTTTACAGTTATAATCAATACTGTAATATACATGTATAATATACATAATCATCCATCCAAACATTCATAAATACTTAACCATCCATCAAATCCAAACATTCATTTAATATCTCAACTAACAATTGTATATCGAACGTATCAAAATAATAACAGTATAATATACAATGTACAATCGCCGTAGCGTTCACCGTCCATTGTTAATTTAATTTAGTTTGGTCTTCAAGGCCCCATCCATATGTACAATGTACAATCGCCGTAGCGTACAATTTCCATAGTTAATTTAATTTGGCCTTTAAGGCCCCATCCATCCAAACCATGTTTAATTAATAGTTAGGACAACCCTATAACCTCACCATGGGCAGTAGTCCTCCCGTACACACACAAAGGTGCTCATTTCGCCAGAGGTCCGGAGGCCCCTGACTATTCTCTTATGTCTCGTAAGACGTCCATATAAAGGCCGTAGCCACCTGACCCACGATCCTGTTTGGGCTCGTTGTGTATAAACCTGGAGCGGAACCCAATCGGGTACCCCTCAGTGATCACAAATGCGCAACCAAGTAGTTCGTAAACTACCGGGATTCCTCACCTCAACTCATACCATCTCTCTCTCATAATGTTTAAGATCTGCTCTTAGTCTTATGGAGAATATAATTTATTAGTTAGCTGCCCAATGGGTCTCACGCATACCTAGAAGTAATCTAGGTTATATTCATGTTCGAGATCCATGCTCTAGAGACCGACAATGTCGTGACTCGTCCCTAAGTATTTTACTTAGGTTACCATATACTTAATATTAATACTATGGTATTATATCAAGTAACCGTCATGGCATCACAATAACGTATATGTATGTTTATATAAGTCGATCTATAGTCGACGTAGTGTTAGTCCCGTAGGACGCTCGTGCATAAATAGTTAATGCAGTAACACTTAATCACATACATGTATCCACACACATAACATACAAGTTATATCAACCAAATCCGAGCCCACGGAGCTTCCTTAGGACAACTCGGATCAAACCCCTTTACATACCGTTCACCAAGACCTAGGATGCGCAGAGTAGTCCACTAGCTCGTCAAGCGTCCTTGTCTGAAGTATGATCTAAACAGTAATAAACTATAAGTCAGTCTCCATGACTAACTACATCCGGTATTTCCGAATAATAAGTAACCCCGACAGTACATCCCTGTTTTCTACAGTTGTTTGTTACGGGTTTCTCTAAACCGGTCGGCTTTGTTACTTAAAACTCGTATGTCAAAACATTTCGACTGTTTAGTTTAATTCATTACATTTCTTTAATCTTATCCACCATTAAATTTAGGTACGTAACCTATAGTTGCATGTATGCATGCATGATTATATTACATTGTATTATTTTCATATTGTATCATTTTCCCACCATCCATTATAATACATTGTATTATATTATCCATTATCTTAACAAATTATATTTGCATTCCAAAACTCATAACTTATAGTTTGTAACTATATATATTCTTTTTAATAACCACCACCATTATTTAATATGGTTTCCAACCAAATATATATCCATCCTATATACATTTTTCTTGTATATGTATATATTTACCACATAGGTAAGTTCCATGAGTTATACAACTCTTATATTATATGTTACATTTTATCATCTTATTTTAGATGATTATTCCCTTTAGTTGTATTTATTTATACAACTTATATTAAGATTATTATCCTAATATTATGTAACATCTTATGTTGTTTATTTACAACTCCTAAGGTTTATTCCATAAATACCATAGTTTATAAACCTTATTTATTTATAGTTTGTCACATTATTTAATGTGAATATCCTTACTTGTATTAATTCCATTAAAACCACATTAATACCATATAATTGTTATAACATTTATAACATCATAGAACATAGTCTAAAATTCATTTTCCAACTTTATTATTTTCGGTACAGCCCTTGAATTTATTTAAATTCTATTTTGGCCACATAACATTATGTAATGTTATGCTAATATCATTTGATATGATATTTTTATTTCCTTTAACTTATAACCTATAGTTTTTATACAAAACTATTATATATTGCCGTATAGGCATATATATTAAATCTTATTCTTTTCCATAAACCATAGTTTCCTTTATTTACAAATTCACCCCATTATTTATACCATGTTATATATACCATTTAATATAACATTTCTAACTTATAAAAAATGTACAACCTATGGTTATTTTATTTAATAACCGAACAGACCTCAATATATATTTTATATTGCCATTTGGCCCATTTTATAACATATAGTTTTATTATATCATTAAAACTATGTATTATACATATATCTTAATAAATACTCTATATTATTCTAAAAATCACCAAATTTCACCAAAGGGTTATAATTACCTTATTAACCCATACTTTTGGTATTTACCATTCCACCATCTATATTTCTCCAAAGTGTCATAATGACATAATAACTATATATTATACATATATAGTTTATTTTAATTCCGAAAACAACCCAATAAATTCCTAAAAATTCCTAATAGCCCATGGGTGTTTATAATACCATTATACACCCTTTATATTCGGAAATAACATATTCACCACATACGTTATAAAATTGTTACTCTTAAATACTCATCTTATAATAAAACCTTAAATAAGTTATCTAACTATTTAATTTGGTCAAAACCTACCATATGGTAAAGGTTGACCACCTTAATTTTCCTTGACCATTAATTCCTATAATTACGGTTTGCACCCATACTTTTTAGAAATTACCATTTAACCCCAAAACTTTATAAAATCTTATAATTTTTATTTAAACTCCTTTAAGCCTCTAAATTTCGGCCTTATTAATATATAGCCCCCAAATTTAATTTAATTACACCTAATACCCCATTTCTTTTCGGTAATGCATTTTCACCACTTAAACTTAATTAAAAGCTTATAAATGCATAAATAAAATGGCCTAAAGTACATGGCCTTATTACAAACATTGGCTTACAAAATGAATTACACATAAATGTCCAAAAATGCATTAAACTTTCGGCCTCTCCCATATCTTTCCATTAATTACCAATTTTCCACATAATGTCTTAAATTTGACAATTATGCTTGTTTAATTAGTTATAAAATTTACTAAACCATTCCTTAATCACCTAAGGTCAAAATAAGACCTTATTAACCATGTTCACTCACGGCATATACATATACATATGTATAATTTACATATTAATATACCAAGTGAGGTTTAAGTGATTTATACCTTGTTTTTGCTTAGATAAAGCCTTGTTTGGTTCGGCCAGCTTAGGAATAAAATTTCCACAGCTTCTTTTACATGTTTTCAAACAGAAACCAAGGCATAGTTAGTCTCCAATCAAGATCTAACCATAAGAAGTGTTTTAATGTATATTTCAAGGTAAGATTTACCTTAGAATACCAAGGTGAGTATGGATTGACTTCGACCTAAATTTACAGAAGCAAAAGAGCATCAAAAGGTCTACTAAACCAAGGCTTAAAACCGACATAACTTATATTCGAATATGGCTAGTTTTTACCTTGTTTAAAATGCCAAAAATGGTGTTTTTGGCTTGGATCTGGCTATACCTTGAAGCTCTTGATAGATCCACTGAACAAAATATGTTAAGAAGAAGATTATAAGGCTATTAGAACAGGTTTTACAACCGGATCTAAAGAGAATCAAAAGATAAGTGCTTAAAGCACATTTTTGTACCTTAAGAACAAGTTAGGGTTTATCCACCTTCTTCCTTGGTTATGGCCGAGATTCCTCCTTCATTTAACCTCCAAAACAACCTAGATCCATGGATGGAAGTGGTTGATGCTTAGATCCACCGAAAGAGGAAAGATTCGTGAAGAAATTGAACATAAAATGACTAGTTAAGCTTACCTAGGTAGCAAGGTGTTCTTCTATGTTCTTGGAGTGTTAGCCACAACTTGGAGAAGCCAAAGAGAGGATAGAGAGGCCTTGAGTCGTTGGGAAGCAAGGCAAATGAGAAATTAGGTCAATTTTGGCTTAAAACACAATTTTTGACTTGTTTAATGTAATTAGTGTTTGATGAGTCACTAAAGGAGGGTGGAATCGTATATTGGAGGGGCTGAGTGAGTCTCACACGTTTTGGTTGAAGGCTGATTGAATAAGGAGCCAAAAGTGTGCAATAAGACTAAAGTATTCAAAAGGTAAAAGTAGTCCTTAATTCATGAAAATGTGTTGGAGCTTGTCCTTTGTATGTGCAAGTGGTGATTTTTTAGGCTCCCTTACTTGTGAATGTCGACCTCATGTGGTCCAAGGGGTCAAACTTTGACCTCTTGACCATTCTTAGTCAATGTTGACTCAAACGGGCCCCCTTTTAGGGTTTTATTAATATTTTAATATTAAATTTGTAAAAATTTGTAAATTTCTGGAATTAAATTCTTCATATGATATAATATGATATATTAGCATATTTAAAGGTAATTATGACCTTTAAGCCCATTAAAAACCAATTTAGAAGGCAATTACACAAAAACGTGCTTTAAGGAGTTTTAGTGCACATTTTGTGTTGCAAGGTGTTTCTGAGCTTGGTTTTCTTTTAGAATGGTTTTTTTGTGTTCCTTACATGATATTTGATCATGGTATCCAATTTTATATCATTTAGAGGTCATTAGACCTTTAAGGTTTCTTAGAGCACATTTTTGCCCTTCTTGACCTTAAAGCATGTAAATGCTTGTTCTTTGTGTTGGAGTGTTGTCCAACAATTTTAATATGTTTAGTAATGTGTTAATAAGCTTAGGACAAATTTTTAGGTCCTAAGTAATTCATTTGGGTATTTATTTACCCTACACAGTCAAAGGGTGCAACATCTTGCTTTATGTTGACCACTGTTGTTCTCAGTTGACTTTTAAGGCATGTTTAGGCCTTAATTAATGTGATTAAATATTTAATCCATGTTTTCTTAGTTTGGGGTATTTCAGTTCTCAGTTCACCTCTCAGTAATTACCTAAGGAATTTAATTCTTACTAAGTTCTACAACGGTTTCATACCAATTCTTACCTCATAATCATACAAATTCTTATCTCATACTCATACCAATTCTTATCTCATAATATTACCATGTTCGGTCTCATATAAATATATACCATAGGGATTCTAATTCCCCTGGAGTCTCTCTAATCCTCTTCACTTGTATCCTCACACCAGAGTTAACAAGGTCGGTACTTAATACGTATGGTATTCGCATCTTCTCTGCGCAATAACCATTATTAATCTAATAATGCATACACATGTTAATGTAAAACTAATTCTTTTTGTAGTGCACACCGTAGTTTATGTACTTAGTACATAAACATACGCTAGGCGGTTTTTCGCTCTACCCCCCTTAAAATGGATTATGCCCACATAATAAACATTATATCCTCCTTGAACATAGGTTCAAGATGTCTAGGTCTTATGGTGCATTGTGGATTCCGTGTAGTCCATCTCTCATTATGATCCGATCAGAGGGTCTTAATCATGTTAATGGCTTAGTCTCTGTATCTAGGATTCTTGTCGGTATTTATACCAATCTCTCAACTTGGTTCGGTCTAGCCTTTTGAGCTCTAAGACATTTGGCGGATCAGCCATGTATTTATTCAACTTGAAGATGAGAGATACATCGTTCCTTTTCCTTTTCATTAGGTATATCAAACCTTTAAGGTACAGGTCTGCTAGCTTCTGCTGCACGACTCTGATAGTCTTAGGGCTTAGTTTGCCCGTCTTTATCCTTTTAATGTATTGTATATCCTTTGCATCCTTACAGTTTAGGAATAAAGGTCTCTCAATGGACGTGTGTTATCTTTATTTATACATGGCCTTAATGAGTTATAGTTTGTCTATTCCTTTTTCTCTGAAGATTTAATGTCCATACTCTTAGTGTTCTCTCAAGTGTCTAAATTGTTATTTCCAACTGATCTTTGGTCTGAGGATGATGCTTAATCTGAAACTACTGTTTAGTGCTTATTGGGCTTTACAGTTTTCTCTAAAGTTTATAGACATGTCAGATGTCTGTGCTTAATAATCCGTGCTCTTCACACTTCATAATGCTTAATTATTTTTCCGTCTGGAATTAGTTCTCTGATTCCTCTTGTGTCGTTGGCTTAACTGCGATTTTTCCCTTCAACTGTTCTAGGTAGCTGTTCTGGTCTGAACTTGCAATGTTGACTGTGGTACGGAGTCGACTACTTCTCGTGTTCATTACACTACTCGTTTACATGCATGTGGTACCATACTGATACATTACTACTTACCCGACTAACTCATAAATGAGTCTGTCAGGCCCGTAAGCTCATGTGGAGTGCAGTTGTCCCACGTCTCGTTTTAGTATGCTCGTAATGTTCGTCACACGTTTAGCTATTGCTGCGGAGGGTGATTTTTCCGGTACGAGGGGGGTCTATCTAAATGGTCTGACTAAAATGCCTAGATCCTAGAAAATGCCATTCTGTGGAGGGTGAAAACCGTTATTCATGGCAGCCCTCATATACCTCTAAATCGTCCGTCTTTCCCAGACAGCATAAGGGAGAGTGCAAGTGTGCACTACACCCGCTCTCAATGGGCTCCATGCGGACTTATGCCTCTATAAGGTGGAATTGACTAGAGTCGCCACCTAGTTTGACCTAAGGAACTAGGAAGGGAGAAGAAGGGTTCTAAGAACCGTCAATTGACTCTGATGATTTGTTGCCTATGGATAGGAGTTATCTGATCATACCAGAGATTCTGTTGTGGGTTCGAACTGGGTTACACCCCTTGGAAGTGGCAACGACCACGACTTCGGATTGGTGCCTAAGGAAACCTCGGTCTCCAATTGCCGGGATTGCCTTCTTTCAAAACCTTTTTAGAGAGATTCATTTCAAAGAGCCACAAGGATAGGATTAGGACGGGAAGAGAGAAAGAGAGTGGATGAGGTGAGCTTTTCTGCCAAGCTAGCGCCAAGAAGAGGAATTGGTGAATTTGGATGAGTATAGAATGAAGTTTTAGGAAAAATATGAGGTTGGGTGAATAGACAAGACTTGGAGTCTGATAGTTTGAAGTTTGTGGGAGACGAAGAAGGTTGGAGTGTTGAGAGGTTTCAATTGCTTTTGAGGGGTTTATGGTTGTTTCGGCTCTTGTAGGGCTTAGGAGGATGCTGAAAGTTTAAAGGAGTAAAGGGGCATTTTTGTCATTTTTGTGAAGTTGAGGGGTATTCGGGACATTTTGTGAAGTTGGAAGGTACTTGAGTTATTTGATGAAGTTAAAGGGTATTCGGGTTATTTTGAGGAGTTTTTTGGGTTTGTGAAGTTCAAATTTTGAATGGTCAGATTATTGAGGTGTTTTGGGAAGTCGAAGGTGTTGAAGAGGAGTTCGGGATTTCAGGACGATTGAGTATGAAAGAGGATATTCGGTTAGCAGGTGTTCGGGTTTTGGAAATGTCTTGGGTTTAAGATGGCCCAGGTTGTTCAGAGCATTCAGGAATTGGAGGTCCTATGTGACTTAGAGTTTGTTGAGAGAAGGATTAAGAAGTGTTTATGTGACTTGGAGCTCTAATGGGAGGGTTGGATTGGTTTACTCAAAATTGTCTGTCTTAAAGTTTTCAAAACTGAAAATTCATTTTTGTTGTAAAAGGGCGGATAATCCCGAAGGATTACCCTATGTATCCCCTCGAACACGACACTTAATTAATCGTAAGTGTCGAGGCTCGAAAGATGGGGCAATTAATTTATGTCGAAAAAAGGATTTAGAGAGAAACACCATGAATGAGATGTTCTCGATCAAACCCTAATAACGTCTCTAACTCTCGGGTTTTAAAACATTAAAAACCAAAATTACTGAAATCGAGTGGAAGGGGTTAGACGATTCTAAAATTCCGGCTGCAGCTAGGAAGGTCGTTACTTCCCTAGCACTCTGCCTTGTAAAAATCTAGGCTGCAATTAAGGGAGGTTTGTCACCCTAATGCCCTGTCTAAAGAGATCCAGACTGCGACAAGGGAGATTACGACCCCAGTGCCCCGCCTCAGATTTTTATTTTAGAAGGGAGACAAGTGACGTCTAACTAGGAAGAAAACATTTTGAAGGTGTTAGACATTTCTCGTTCCCCTAAAACGATTTTAATTTGGATTTGAAAACTAAGTTAGAAGACTTCAGAAGTTGTTCAGAATTCTTTGTGAAGAAACACTGATTTTGAGAAATGTTTTTAGGATAAAACTTTGTGTATATGTGAGAAGAACATTCTGTATGTTGAGAAGAGTTTTCTGTGATGTGAGAAGAGTTTTTCCTTTAAAATTCCACAAATTAGTTTCGATTTGAAATAAAGGAGTAGTTTGAAATTTTTGAAAAGATTTTTGAGTTTTTCGAATTTGAAAGAGATTTACAAATTGAGTTTGAATTCGATGGATTGAATTTGGTTGAATGAATTGGGTTTGAATTGAATTTAGGTTGGGATTGGAAAACAGACCGGGTCAAAATTTGGGTTGGTCAAAGTTCGATTGGTCAAAGTTTGGGTCAAGGTCAATTTGCATCGGGTCAAAGATGAGTCAAGGTTAAAGTTCGGGTTGGTCAAAGTTGGACCGAGTTAAAGTTTAGGTTGGTTAAAGTTGGACCGAGTCAAAATTGGATCAAGGTCAAAGCTCGGGTTGGTCAAAGTTAGACCAGGTCAAAGTTGGACCGGATTGGGCCTTGGTCAAGGTTTGGGCCGGATTGGGCCTTGGTTAGGCTTTCTGGTTGAATCGGGCCGGATTGGGCCTGGGCCCAAATTGGGCTTGGGCCGAAATGGATTTGGATCTGAAATGGGTTTGGGCCTGAAACGGGTTTGGACCAGAATTGGGTTTGTAGGAAAAGTGGGCTGATTTTCTTTTTGAATTGGACTGATTCTCTCTTTGAAAGTGGGCTGATTGTGTTTTGGACCAGAAATGGACTTGGGCCAAAGTTGGTTATAGGCCAGGTTGAAGCTTTTGGGCCAAATTGAAGCTTTGGGCCAAATTGAAGCTCTGGGCCAGGTTGAGTGATGTAGGTCGAATTCTGGTTTGGGCCGGATCATGATTTGGGCTAGAATATGATTTAGGCCAGAATATGATTTGGGCTGGAATGTGGGTGAGAGATTTTGAATTAGGAAAATCTGATGGTCTAAAACCGAAAAGAGAATGCTAGTCTATATACATACATATATATACATATTTTGGGTGTGTATTTTTCGGGTTTAGGGTATCACCACCACGAGATAGGCTAATGGTTTATCAGGCCAGGGGGACACCCACTATCCTAATGCTAGGACCTAAAAGGATTATGACTATGGCTTAATGAAGTTAAAAATAATAGAACTGAATTAGCCATTACAATAAATAGAGATGAAAAATGTACATGTACAATACAAAGAAGTAAACAAACAATTATGGTGGATAAATGAGTTTAATCTATCAAGTTTGAGAGAGGTTTCCAACCCGAGGTTATGACAACACATAATGGTTGCAATTATGTGAATCGAAATTAAGCTGGTGGTGAACAAAACCAATATCAGATATCAACTGTATTCACGTGTTCGTTTTTTCTTCCTTGTATGCAATTTGAATTCAAGATTTCAGTTGCCCGTTAAGAGACAAGACAACAATCTAAATGAGTGAATTAATAGTCCGAATTAGGCAACAAGGTTTACGAACCAAAGACAGATTCAAACAACATATCGGCGTATAAGAGGATGTAAGCCAAATTGAAATTTCAGATCCAAAACGCCAGTACGTGAAGCAATTACTATGTTAAAGCTTAAGTCCCAAACCACGAGATAATCCAAAAGGGGCAATAACGAACACTAAAGACAGCAGAACTTCCAAACTGACATCGGTGTATTAAAAGGGGCAATTAGGAATAGCTGACCGATAATATTTCTAGATTCACCAGAGTGGCAACTAGATAGAGACCAACAAACTCTGTCTAGTCTTAAGATCCAATATCAGCTTCAAACCAAAAGAAAATCTGATTCAGTCCACACTTCCAGGCGAAAGGTACCTCAGCTAAGACAAGAAGAAGAAAAGTAGTTAGGGAAACCCACCATTGACTTCGATAAAGAACAGATACTAAATGCATCATCAAGAGGAAATTTTCAACTCAAGTGCCAAATAGGATTTCTGAAACGAAATCGTAAACAAGAATTAGGGAATCCAAATGCCAGTGACTACACAGCACATTAAATAATCACACGTCTGACAGATTTCTTAGCCCTTAATCGAAACAGAACCCTCACACCAGCTCGTGGGTTCATTAAACGCAAAGATGACAGACTCTTCCAGTTAAGATAAAATACCGGGAAGGATATCAATTAGCTTCTGCAAACAAAAACTTAAACAGGAAGACAGAAGCACATAATAACAATTATAGGTCAAAAGGTTAGCTCAGTCGAATGCAAAATAGCATAACACGCTGGGAATATAGGTCAGAGTTACTGCGGCTGCATTCACCGAACTCAAGACCCATTTCAGATCAAACCAGAGGGGAGTTCATAAGTCACGGATTCAGCTAAGCAATCTCGCTTCAATACAGTTGTAGGCCTTGTTTCAATATCTCAAAAGAGAAAATTGGGACTCACGAATTCAATAAATTCACTTGGAAGAGAAAACGTTTGACAAGGATTCGATGAACATATGGATTTAGAAACCAGTTCAAACACACTATATTCACTATCCAGAATCTGTAAATTAGTAATTCACAAATATTGAGCACAACCTAAGTCATGGCATCGGTCTAGATAAATCATAGGTTTAAATGAAACAAGAAGTAAATACCAGGAATGGAGATACATATTCCTTATGCAACCAGTAGTTGCTTGCCAATGATTTTTTTATAGCAGTGCAACTTTCAACCAACCAATATATTCAGACAAAGGTAACTCGTGAGGTTAATCAACAGAGGAAGGTATAATAGTCTCGAAACAGTAAAAAAAACAAGGGAGACCACATAATACCATCTCAAGAGAATCTCCGAACTGGTACCTCTCAACTACAAAGAATAATGTTCAAGCATAGTGTAACATCAGAGACGATCCCCAGAGTAATAATCACCAAATGGATTGAGAATGCAAGGAATGAGGTTCATGACTGGAGAAGGACCAGTTCACGAACCCAACAGTACGAGAGTAGACGCAATAGCTACTGGAGGTGGACCCGTTTACGAATTGAGATACCACAACAAGTGAATAGATGGTACAGTTACTGGAAGTGGACCAGATTAGTAACAATGTTAGAGATAGTGAATTTTGGGTGACTCGAACGTTTATATACATGTGAGGCTAAGGTTATACACTACTTCTCCGACATGTTCGTGGACTTCGTTGTCCATACCTGGTTACAATGTACATACCGAAAGAAACTCTCAAACAAAATAGGTGAATAAATGGGTTATACAGACAGCGATTTTCGTCCCTTAAAAACACAACGCAGGGGACTCCGAGTCGGAGTTCATACGCCTTTTATGAATTGCTTTGAAGATCCCTGAGCCCATCCTGGGTTAGGCATCAGCAAAACAGGGGTGAAATGTTCGAATAAACAGAAGGGGAAATGAGAGCAAAAAAGGGAAGATAGAAAAGAGCGAAATGGAAACGGGGAGATTGGGGAAAACAAATTCAATCAGTGCTATCATCGAATACTAGTTCGATGAGACTAGAATTTTGGCCCTCATCTTTTCGATTTCATCGGGAAAGTTCTATGCAGTGGAAATTAGAATAGTCAAAAAGAGAAAGTCGAGACGCTTGGCACCAGATTGTCATCCAGGGAAACAGAGATTTACTTACACTTCGAAGATTGGACACAATGAGGTTTGGAGGTGATGGTTGGAAAAGACGGAGGGGATGGTGGTGATTTCCGAAGTTTAGTGTAGGGTGTTTTACTGATTCGTTTACAGTTGAACGAGGGGAGGAGAATGAGGCTTCTGGTGATCAATGATGGCGTGGAGAGATATCAGTGGTGGATTTCGGTGGCAAAATGGTTTCTGTTGTGAATGGTGGTGGTTGACGACGGAAAGAAGGAGGGGCAACGAGCTCTTTGTTTCTTGGTTGTTGTTTTCGAAATCGTGGGGATACGAAGGATGAAACGCTCTGTCTGTGAAAAAACTGGAATGTTGGTCGGCTGTTTTTCTTGGGATCTGCCTCTATAGGGTTTATGGAAGTCTTTTTATTAGAGGAAAACTAGGGTTTAATGATAAGTGTCCAAATGAGCATGATTTATAGGTGTATTTCATATATAATATTAGCACTTTTCTTGCTCATTTCTCCACTTCGGTTAGTTTTCCTCTAGTTTATGTTTTATTGTTTATCTCACAAATTTATTGGTTTAACATGAGGAAAACCAAGCTGGGAGTAAAGTAGACAAAGAGACGAACGCATAGATGCAAACGGCTCAGAAAACGGAGTCCAAACGAAGAAACTAGAGCCAGTCAAAGTTGGAAGGAAAATAGGTCAACAACTCGTCTCCACCTAGGCAACCGCCTAATAGACAGGCGGACGTGGATGCGGACACAGCATAGGCGACCGCCAGTGCAACCGCCCCTTAACCAGGCGGACAAGACACACCGCGCACAATGCAACCGCCTACAAACGAGGCGGACAAGCAGGAGGAGACCACGCGGACGCGTGTAAAATTCCAGATCTGAGACGCGAACAGTTTTCTTCTTCGCGCGCCGTCTGCAACTTACCTTTGCCGACTTCTGCAACTCGTCCACTGTCTCGACGCCTACCTTAATTCACGCCTGTCTTCAAGCTTTGTCCCCTCAATTAATGAGGAGCAATCAATGAGCTGCACCGCCTCAATCAATTCACGCGTTCCTTATCTGCTGCCTTTGCTTCTTCCTTTCCCTATATAAACCCACGTAACTTCATCCATCACCCAGACCACCAATCCATCCACGACCCAACTTCACCACTTCACACATTCATCCCATTTCTCTTCTCCCGAATTCTCCATTTTATTTATTTTACATTCCACAAATTCACCTCTAACCCTACGTACACAAAATAGCAGAGTGAGACGGAGTGATTACGAATGATTTCTATTACTCTCGTCTCTATCTATCTATTTAATATGTTAGGCTAGTTTACGTTTACTCTGGGAATAGTTATTATGTATCTGTATTAATTATGCAATATTTCTACTGGTTTATTTATATACAGTTTGTTACGTTTTAAAGGTTGTCTCGCCTATTTAATAAATCTCATGAATTTATTAAATTGCTTTACTAAGTCTGTTTTAAATTTCATCGGTTAAAGCAGATGGGTTAATTAAACCGTAAAACTGGGGGAAACTTATTTTCATCGTTTAAGTTAGTACTCAGTTGCAAATGTAATTCCTCAAATACTCCTCTGCCGTTTGCAGGCTTTTGCTTGAGTTTTCATCGGACCTTGCATTACAGGTGAACGAGTTCTTATGAGTTTTCATCGGACCTTAAGAAAATAACAGGAACCTTGCCAAATTATTAGAACCAGTAGAGATAGCTTAATTATGCAGATTATATTAACCTGACCCAGAGTTCCATTTTATTTATCTGTCAACGTAGTTTATTTTATTCTTTCTTTTTATTTATTTTACAAGTCAATTAATCCCCCCCCTGTGACACGCTTAGGTACTATTATATGTACATTAGTCCCACGGTTCGACATCCGGTTGCTTACATTTTCACTATACTACTGCGACCGGGATTTATTTGCAGCCCGACGTTATTTTTGGGTTTTAATTTCTTTTCTTTTAATTTTACACCAGTTTAACCACTCACTTTATAACGTCTGCATTTAATCAGAACAAAAGAAGAGGAAAAATAATGGGCTCCAATTAGGAACAAAAATAAGAAATGCTCCTACCGAGTTTTGAACTCGGTTTCTCATCCCTCTCCACTTGTATACTCTACCAGTTGACCTATGACAGAATTCGGTAGGTAAAATGAAGAAATAAAACAAGAACCATGTTGCGAGCTGAAGTAAAATAAACAAAATGCCTTAGGCTCATGCCAAAAATTGAACCCAAGACCAATGGGTTGTATGGCGAGTACCTTAATCAGTTATGCTAGGTCCAAATTCTGCTGTACAAATGAAAGAAATAATAATAGAGCTTTATTTCAAACCGGATTAATGCTCTAAATAACACAAAAAGAGAATTTTAAACAGGGATTTACAAAGAAATAAAATGTGCGGTAGAAATATAATAAAATGCATAAAACAGACTAAATACTATAATAATAAGTACATAAAATCATGGAATAGTATTAATAAATGGTGGTTAAAATACAAGTGAATGTAATAGAAATGGGAGTTGAAACATGTATGTACGGGTGGTGGTAAATAAGATAAAATAAATAAGTGACAAAATAGTGTAGACAAATATTAAAATTAAGAGGTAAATGAAGAATAAATAACGAAGAGGGGCGGGTTTAAAACGGATGGAAATTGAAAATCCATTTTTGAAAAGTTGTGTTCTCCAAAATACTTTATTAAAGATTGCAGAATTTTGTCATAAAATGATGGTTTTGTTTTGGCACGCACGTTGATATGATTTTGAAAAAGAAAGGCGACGACCCCTCTTATCTCATTTCTTATTTCGAATTTGCTTTATGGGGTAAGAATTTTTGGTGTCTACAGATGGCTCCTCTTGATTCAATTCTGTAAGCCCTTGCAGAATTGGATCCAGGTTGAAAGGGCGCCAAAAATTCTCACAAGGGTTTAAGATTCACTCTTACGGGTGTGGGTGCACGGGGACTTATGACGGGCCCCAAGTTGCGGTGATTGATGGTATGAGGACTAATGACGGGCCTCAACTAGAACTCGGTGTCTATCTCTAGGACTAATGACGGGCCTAGAATTCCATCAATCAACCTATGCATGAGGACTAATGACGGGCCTCAACTAGAACTCGGTGTCTAGCGTTAGGACTAATGACGGGCCTAGAATACATCTTCAAAATGTATGAGGACTAATGACGGGCCTCAACTAGATCTCGGTGTCTAGCTCTAGGACTAATGACGGGCCTATAATACCATCGGTATATTGGTTATGCATGAGGACTAATGACGGGCCTCAACTAGAACTCGGTGTCTAGCTCTAGGACTTATGACGGGCCTAGAATGCATCTTCGAAATGTGTGAGGATTAATGACGGGCCTCAACTAGATCTCGGTATCTAGCTCTAGGACTAATGATGGGCCTAGAATACAATCAGAATATGGGTTATGCATGAGGACTAATGACGGGCCTCAACTAGAACTCGGTGTCTAGCTCTAGGACTAATGACGGGCCTAGAATGCATCTTCGAAATGTATGAGGGCTAATGATGGGCCTCAACTAGATCTCGGGGTCTAGCTCTAGGACTAATGACGAGCCTAGAATACAATCGGTATATGGGTTATGCATGAGAACTAATGACGGGCCTCAACTAGAACTCGGTGTCTAGCTCTAGGACTAATGACGGGCCTAGAATGCAATTAAAAGTACAAGGACTTATGACGGGCCTCAACTAGAACTCGGTGTCTAGCTATAGGACTTATGACGGGCCTATAATACTTTGATTGAGTTGTACGAAACTCGTTGTTTTGAGTGGTTGATTTCAGGATGACTTTGATTGTGGGTTGATACAGGATTGGATGCTTTTCGTTTGTTCTCATGAGGAATGTGATAGTCGAACGTTTTCTGTTGATGTGGCCCTTGACTTTGTCAGTGTGGGACTCATGATTTAGTTTTGTTTTGATAGTCTCGCCCGATGTGCACTATAGTTTCGGGATTTGGTAGGACTCTTGGCTCCAGAGTTTCGACATGGCTCAGGTATGGCTCCTGGGTTTTTTTTTTTGTATTGGTTTCGGTGATTTTGTGATTGGTCTTTGAATGGGATGGTTTTTATGAATGAGTGACTTTGGGAACTCGATGGTTTTGATATGATCAGATGGCTCCGGTGTGGTCGGATGGCTCTAGTATGATTCATGACTCCGTTGTGAGCTACAGCTCTAGGATGGTTGGTGGGTTTTGATTTGGTGATAGATTCTCGGGATGGCTGGTGGGTTTTGATCTGGTTAGAGATTTTCACTATGGTTGGTGGATTTTGCTTTGGTTGGAAGTTTTCGGGATGGTTGACGGGTTTTGAATTGGTTGGTGATTTTCGGGGTGGTTGGTGGATTATAATTTGTTTGAAGATTTTGAGTCGAATGGTGGGTTAGATGTGATTATTGGATTGTGTTGTGTTTGACGTATTATGATGCGGTAGATATTTTTTTTGTTGTGGTTGATAATTTCTTGGTCATGGATGGATGGCTTCGGTCCGATTATGACTTCAGGGTTCTCTCATGATGGCTCCAGGATAGCTCGGGATGGCTCCGGGAAGGGCTATGAGATGGCTCTGTTTGGTGATAGTGAGGAACAAGGGGGAATTTATCCTTTGAGGTGGTCGCACCCTAGGGGGGCTGCCTACGTACTCAATTTCGTATTGAGATCGGACCATACGTAGTTCAAAATTTGTGGGTGAGGCTTTGGCGAGGAGATGACTCATGTGTAGCCTTAGGGATAGTCTTTGGGATGGTCTCCATGTCTGAGGATGGCTCCCGCATGGCTCAGTTTGGTTCTGGATATGGTGTTGATGAGGCTCAAGCGTGACGCTAGATGGCTCCGGGATTGTCTTTGTATGACTTCGGATGGCATTAGTTTGGTTTGACGTAGCTTGAGGATAGCCCTGGGTGGCTCCGGGATGGTTCGATGTAGCTTAATGATGGCCTTGGATGGCTCCAGTTGACATCTTTTGATCAAAAGTTATGCTTCAACAACTACAACTGAAGTCAACTTTCAGCGAGACTAGGTAGAGTTCTTACTAGTCGAATGTTTGAAGATGAAGTGGTTATGATGCATGCAAATACTAAATGCTAGATGAGATGCAAGATGCATATATAATTTTTTAGGGAGAAGGTACGGCCCTATCTCTATTACTAGGAGGCTTACGAATATAAGACATCTTCGGTTCGATCTTGAGTGATTGTTGAATTGGAATGCATGAATCACTTTCCTCTCATGGAGGGATACGGGTTAATCTCTCATGAGTATGGTCGTGTGTGCTAATGGTGTGATGATACTCTCAACGCTCAGAGCAGTATTTTCCGTAGAATTTCTTTCAAGGTTATGGACTTTCCAATCTTACAAATTCCTCACCTGCAGTAGGGGTAGGTTGTTTATGATTTGAAGGTTTAATCGAAGAGTCACTCACACTCTAAAGACCTTGTGAGAGAAGGTCACACTCATGCGCTCATGGTCCCTTTAGTGTGATGGGACATGTTGATAACAAGTACGCAGCTCATGATTCATGTTTCGGATCCAATACTTATAGTTAACGCTCATCAACTAACGAGTCAGAGGTCTTTTATTGGGTTATAACGGGGCTGAGGGTATGATGTATGTCATGTGGGACTGAGCGATTTATTTGGGAGTTGTGGAGCTTGTGCGCAATAGAGGATATGTTTCACCTTCGCCATGGGTGGAATGAGTAGACACATTTTGGGAACCTTTTTTCGGTCGATGCGGGACATCATTGGTCCTTTGGATTTGGATTTCTCCTTCTTGCCTCTTCTGGTGTACGCTTTGAACTTTCCTCTCATTTTTGTTTTTGGAAATTGCATTTGACACATCGACTTTCTCGAGCGTTCTTTACTTTGTATTTTGGCTTTCGGCTTTGGAGTTGCATTGACTTATTGATCTTCTTGAACAATTTTGATGTTATTTTTTGGTGTTTGGCTTTGGAGTTGCATTGACTCACTGATTTCTTCAAAACATTCTTATTTTCTGTTGTGTGAAAGATGGCGAGGAGGGGCCATGACTCCGGCTCCTTCGAGATCCTCTATTGCAAGGGCGAGTGATTATATGTGGGTTGGCATGTTGTGGAGTTTCTAAAGAAAGAGTTTTTCATGAAAGGCTCAGCGGGGCTCACTAAGGGATTATGTGCAGGGCAAACAAAGCTTTTTGGTTTTGTGGAGAATTTTGTTCCTAAGTGCCTCGTCATTCTCATTAGTCAATGATTGTTTTCTTACTGTTTCTCGGATCTTTGCATGAATCACAGTTCGTGACTTGCTATCGACATTGCTCTTACTCTGAATTATGCCTCTCCATGTGACGAACGAACGTACACATCACTCGTGGTTTTACCTTGATTGGCTCTCTCTACCTTCCCTCGTCGCTCAGTGGATTGTCCAAAACGTTCACTTGAAATTCACGAGAAAATACCGCTCTTCGCACACTACTCACTTGATTTGTGGTGCTAATTTTAATTAGACCCTTGCATTCATTGATGGGTCGAGAGTTTAGTGGTTCACTCACTCTGCCCAATCATTCTCTCAAGATTTTTCCCAAAGATGTCGTTTCGATACGAGAGTATGCAAATGCATGCAACTATCTACAATGCAATCTATTGTTGTAATATGGAATTACTATGTAAAAGATGCGTGAAATGCTGACAATGATGAATGAAGATGGCTGACTTTAGATTTTTACCGAATGATTTTTTTTGTGTTTTTTTCTTTTTGGATGCAATGCATGCGTGGTAAGGCTACACCTAGTCTCGCTTGAGTCAGTTCCAGTTGATGGTCTATGAAGCTCATCCCATCACCAATTGACCTTGAAGGTGATCTATCTGTTGGGGTCGTTGTCGGGGTAGTAATTCTCAAGTGAGGTCGGGTTGGTGATTGGCTCCAAGATTTGAACTTTTAGGGAGTAACAACTCCTGCATGGTGGCCCCATGGTATGACACACTCTTTTCCCTTTTGGTCACCGGCATGCATGGTGATTCTGATTGGGAGAGGTTTGAACTCGGTTTTCTTTTCTATCCCTCTGAGATTGAGCTCTGACAGTCGAGATATTGGGATGAAAGATGGTGTGTGGTGTGGAGACAATGAAACACATGGTTATGCAATTTTGAGGCGGACACGACTCGTGAATGATTGATCGAATTGAAATGGCTGAAAGTGCAAGTGACTCTTTTTTTTGTCATGAATGCGATGCATGTGTTTTGCTTTGTGCTCGGTTGCATTTGTTGGTGTTGTTTATTAAGGGGATGCCTCTTGTAGATACCGTGAATTCTCGCCCCATAAAGCAAATTTGATGAATGATATATAACTGTGAGGAGTCGTTCCTTATTCATTCATTTCTTTATACGTGCATGCCAAAAGAAACCAAGTTTGGAAAAACTATTTTGAAAAACGTGTGTTTTCAAAGTGGTGGATTTTTCAATATGAATTTTGACTCTTGGTCATTCGTAAATAAAATAGGGAGTGGGGAACCCTATACACATTGATCTAAATAAACTCGAAGGGGATGTATAAACCTATACATGTAACCTATTCAGAAATGGATAAGCGAGAAAAGAATCATAGGGAAAAAACCTATACATCATCAATTCTAAAAAGTCATTAAAGGGGAAATTTTGAGCTAAACTTCTTCTATACTCTTTTGGTCCGTCTTCGGGCTTCTGACTGACTGCTCACGCTTGGACTCCTGGTTGGCTGCTCGCTCGTCTTCAAGTTCTTGACCGACTGCCCGCTCGCTTTCGGGCTCTTGACCGGCTGCTGGCTCGTCTTCGGGCTCTTGACCGGCTATTGGCTCGTTTTCAGGCTTTTGCAGCGAAGCAATACTGTGATCAAACAAAACGGGCTGGTGTTCTTCTGATTTTCAACAGTTTAAACGTGAACCCGTGTCATTAGTCTTTATGTCGCTTGACAAGGGTTGGTACACCTCTGATTTTGTATTTGAATGGTTGGTGTTGGTCTTCATGTCACTCGGCTAGCTCCACGGGTTGGTGCGCTTCTGGCCTTCAGCTCGATACGCGTAGTCGATCTTCATGCTGCTTCACTTGCTCCGACGAGAGGAATGGGGGATATTTTTGAGAAAGGGAAGATGAATGATGGAGCCCAAAATTTTATGTGAAAATCCACCACTTTTGTGAAAACACGAAATGACTAGTACGCTCCACAGTAATGACCGCTGCTCTTGAAGGTGGGCAGAACTCCAAAAATAGCGGCTCATGACATGGGGACTAAATCATTTATTTCAAAATACATTTGCGAAAATCAACTTTGAAAACTGCTTTCAAAAACTATTTTAAAATAATGTTGGTGAAAAATGTTGTTTGAAATTTGTTTGTGTTGGAGTATGAAGGTGTTGCTGAGATAGTCAACCAGATCAAACGAGTCAATCACACTTCTAAAAATAAGACAGAGTCAATCAACCTTGAAATATCGAGTGAGTTCTTAGATCGAATGAGTATCTTTGTCCTTACGGAAGAGCGAGAGAGTCCATCCATGTGAATTCATCA